>LSYV01000012.1:2137639-2161017 GCA_001584585.1 Gonium pectorale | reverse complement strand
ACGATCGGCCATGCACTGCCGTTGGCTGAGGCACTCCACGCTTGTGTGCAATGTGAGCGGTAGGAGAACGCACCCCAAGCGCCTTGACCCTGCTAACGCCCCCGAATGCCCTTGCGTTGTGCCGTCGCCCAGGTGCGTGACGATGCAGCGGCTGGAGGTGGAGGTGGAGCAGCTGCATGCGGGCAGCCCGGGGGCTGCAGCCGCAAACCAGCAGCAGCAGCCGCAGCAGCCGCGGGAGGTGGTGATGACGGCGGTGGTGGCGACGGCGGGCACGCAGACCAGCCGCGCCTCGCCGCTGCCCGAGGCGTTCACCACCACGGAGCGCCTCGCCGTGACGTTCCGCCGGGAGGAGGTCTCCGCTGGCGGAGCCGCCGTGTGGCGGCTGGTGGACGTCCGCGATGCCCCGCCGGCGCTCTTCTAGGACTCACGGAGCAGTCTCACGTGAGCAATGGCTGTCTGCGCCGATGATTCTGCGGCCGGTACTGGTGCTGGCAAGATGGCAACATGTATGGTGGAGGGATGGTCTGGCTGTTACTCCCATTACCCTTTTAGGCCCGTTGGAAGCATTATGAGGGTTGGCGCGGCCATTTGTTGGGTGGCGGAACAGCTGTGCTTGTTGCGCGTCGACACCAGAGTGGTTGCATTGCGGCGTGGCGCGCTCTGCCTGTATCCTACCGTACGGTTGCTGCCGGACGTTACCGAGAGACGGAGAGAGCGAGTGTGCCGCGCCTGTTTTGACGTTGGAAGGACCGCGGTTGGAAGAGGGCGAGCGGCACTTTTTGCCCCACTGTTGACCCGACGTGAGCGGTGCTGCTGCACAAATTTTGGTTGCTTGAGCCATGAGAGAGAAAACAGGGGTCCGACGGCTCCATCCATCCAGCTAGTGCGCTGCTTATATTTCCATACCATATTTTGGGTGTCCCTCAGAAAGGCACAGAGGGAGAGAGATGCGAGATGCTCGGCGCGACGGAGGGCGCATTCCAGGCCCTAGCCGGATAGGTCCCCCCTTTTTACCCACGCGGCGACGTGGGGTGGCGGGACCTCTGAATGGAGCAACGGGGTCCTGCCATGGGTGTTTCCTTTTGATGATTGGAAAGCTCCTTAATGCCTTTTGTTTGGAACAGGACTTGCGCCGGGTCATGTTTGCTTTGCGGTGGGGCATTCTGGAAGGTGCCGTCGTAGGGTCTTCCCGCTCCAATCCGTCGCAACGCAGCTCCCATGGTGCGGCTTGACGGGCAGATGGGCGACAGCGGCATTGCGCCTATGCTGGCTCCGTCTCCTACTGAGCCGGGGCGCCATGCAAACATGCGCGCTGAAGGCGACTTTTGGTGGCGGCCTCTCCCGCCTGTTCTCTGGCCGGCTGACCTGCTTCCTTTGGCTCATGGCCCCGTGCTTCCCTGCCTAAGCCTACTGGCTGGGTCTCATTAGGGCTCCCGACTGGCTGAGCCGTCTTCGACGCCTGACCATTCAATTGTGTCTTTCGGGCCCGCGCCCCATGCCTCGGAAGCATGGCGCTGTGGACAAGCGTCATTCTCTAATCCATCCCGCGCGGATGCGCCTGCATTGCCGGCGATTGGCCGCAAGCACGCGCGCACGTCGGGTGGGCATCCCAGGACACAAGCAAGAGCGCGAGGATAGTGTGCGAGCTTGCACTGACGGTCGTGTGCCCTGTCCCGTCCTGCCCGCTGTCTGTGTCCTCTTTCGGTGGGTTTTTCGTACTGCGTATGTTTTGGGCTCTCGCCGGCCGTGCCGTGCTTCGTGTATGTGTGTGCCTTGCTTAACCCTTTGGCTCCTGTCGCAAGGTTTGCTGCTTTGGGGGGTACGTTGCCGTTGTTTGGTTTGTTCGTTCGGCGCGTGACGTGTCGTACGGAGCACAGCATGTTAGATCCCGGCCTGGCGGCATGCGTCGCAGGGGCCGGGGGCGTCACGTCGCGTGGGCGCCAGCGTCGCGTGACTGACGCTCATTGCGGGACCGTTACCTGTTGTACTATATACACGACAAGCGTACGATAAGCGTTTGTAGGAGTGGCGCTTTCACGTTCATAGCAGCGCTGCTCTAGCTGGTCGGCTGCGGGCGGTGCGCTTGGCTGTTCCGTGCTGGTGCCGGCGAAGGCCGCTACAGCCGGGCGCCACAAAGGCCTGTATGGTCGAGGGCCGAGTCAAAGGCTGTGCCTGTTGGGCCAGTCATGTATGGGGGGGGTGGCCCGCACGTGTGGTGGGCAGCCGTGTTTGGCCGGTTTGGGTGCGACAACGCTTTGCTTCGCCGGCAAGCCATGTCGTGCCGTGGATGTCGTATATACTTCCCGAAGCATCCGAAGAATTGGAATGTATTCCTTTTTACAAAGCCTGAGGAGAGGACAGACGGAGGCGCCTGGAGACATGGGGAGGATACCGTTGCAGGATGTGCGCTCGTGTCGTCTTGTGTTACACGCAGGGAGAGAAGGGGCTGGACCCCGTCGTGCGCCGACATATGACTTTGCTTTGTTGTGGTAGTGGTGAAGAGAGTCGCGCACGTACCTGTTGGGCTGGAGCGCTGCGGCAATGTGTTGAGACTTGAGAGGGGAGGCGAGAGTAGTACCCCTGCTTGTCCGCGGTATCGGTTGTGGTCGGCGCCGTATTTCATGTGGGTCCGTCCGAGTGAGCACTTAAGCGTGTTGGTTTCACAATTTCAAGCTAGCAAATTGCAATGTGCGTGGCATTTGTATCGTCGTTGCTGTAAATGTTGACGCTATGGCGCAGCTGCCGCTCCCTCGAAAAGTGACAGGTGAATTGCAGTGATCCTGGTCATCGCCTGTGTCCGGCAGGCCATCCGCAGGTCATCTGCACGAAGAGATTACCATGAAGGGACTGAGTCGACGACTGAAGTGCGTGAAAGTGGCACGGATGCACTGTTTGCCATGGGCAGGTAATCGATTGGAGTATGCCTTTTACATGTAGGCTCCAAGTTGGCGTCCACAGTACCGCTTGTCGAGAATGAGTGAATGACCCATGGGTCTTGGCATTTCGACAGGTTTAGCTCAGTACCTAACACACCACATGTGGCATGTTTGGGAGGACTGGAGAATGTCTGTTCCAGGCTACACTCCCACTAACCGTACACCAGCACCTTGCAAATGGAGGACACATGTGCATTGGGCGAGCGGGGACTCAGCTTCGAGTGGGGGCAGCTCAAGCGTGCGGTGATCTAAACAACCGGGATGTGAAGCACGCACGCGTACTGCATCACCCGCCAAGCACGCACTGCAGACCGCCGAACACGGCGGCGCTGGGTGTGTGGTGTATTGAAACGTGGCACAATTCCACCCCGCTCGTGGTGATTGCGCACCCAGCACACGCCCACGCACCGCGCGCGACACCCACACCGCCATCTCCTTGTGCAGTTCTACAGACTTTCGGTTCTTCACACCATACTTGAATGCGTGTATCAATCTGCAATGAGGTGCACATGAATCCGAAAATAGGACATGTGCTTTACTACCGAAACGTCATCACGAGGACCTCAGCAGGTGCCACAACCCAGGGGCCGAAGGGTGCGCATTCTCCCGCACACGCCCGCCATCGGGCCGTACAGCAGGGGCTTTGGCGAGAGGTGTTGAAAAGGAACAACGCATACGCGAGGTGTGTCGGCCATACATCCGTAGTCCCGTGCCCCCCTCAGCCCCCCTCGTACCAACATGGTACTACAGGTATCTGCCATCTGCCAGTGCCTGTGCAAGTCCACTCCTTCAGCACGGAGGTCGCCCGATCAAACATGCTGAATGCAAGCCATGCATGGACAGTACTTCAGTGATAGCTGCGGGACTGGCGCCGCTCGCAGCCTGCTTCTCTATGGGGCGCCGCGGAAGCGGAGGAACGCCCGCCAGGTCGCACAACCTGCCAGCCGGGCACACAGGCATGCGCGCACGGCCCGCGCTGCTCCGGTCCAAGTCGCTTGCTCGCTCGCTCATGCAAACCCTTTTTTCCGTTATGACATGCCGCAGTTTAGGCCGCCTGGCGCCACAGCCACGTCGCAGCACGTAATGCCGCTGGATACACACAAGGAACAGCGGCAGCACACAAGCGACAGCGGCAGGCCTGCGGCCACGTTGTGTTCCCCCAATCTAGACAGCGCTGCGCGTTAGCTGGTTTCCGTCGTACGGATACGTGTCGACGGCAGCGACGGCGCTGCTGTTGGCGCTGCTGGGGCGGCTCCCGGGGCTGGCACCGCCCGCCTTGGTGGGCGGTGGCGAGGGCGACACCACCCCGCTGGCGCCCCCAGCATATGGGTCCTTTCGCGCGCTCGCTGCCGGGTCCCTGTACACAGCCACCACCCGAAGCGCCACATCCAGCAGGACCTGCACGCACGGTGCGGTGCGGTGCGGTGCGTGGTGGGAGGCAGCGTTAAGAGAACGGCGCGTGGTTTCACAGTGCAGTGAACTCGCATCTGGCGGTCAGGCGATGCGTGTTGGTGCCACATTGCTAATGATATCACACCGTATTGAGTTAGGAGGGATGGTGCAGAGCTGCGCTGGCGGTGGTTGTTTGAAACTATGGCCGGCGCTTACCTGGGGTTCACCCGGCATACTGGTTCGCAGCACAGAAGCAATGCACGTCCCATACCCTGTACGGCCAGCGACCCTTGTCCCCACACGGCGCACGTGCCAACTAGCCTTCCCATGTTGCCGTTGATCCCTTCCTCCCTCACATCCAAGATTTGACCAACGCTCCCGCACGCCCGCACTCCCTCACGCACGCACGTGCCACTCACCAGCACCCCCATGACCACCGCGATGGGCGTGACCCACTCCCGGTAGCTGGCCTGCCACTGGCTCGAGTGGTAGGCGTAGATGCCGATGTACACGTTGGCCCAGGCCAGCAGGATCACGGACCGGCCCAGCCAGTGGTGTAGCAGGTTCCATACGCGGCGCTTGGGGGAAGAGGGGTCGGGGCGCGCGCCGTGGGCCAGCACCACCTGGCGGGATACGAGGTTGTGGGGCAGGCAGGCGTCGACGGGTCAGGGACGGAATTCGCGTCGCGCAGCCGGTTTGTACATGCACCCGGGATCCTCTCCCCCTCCGCACCTGCGCCCCCGCCGCCGCCATGATGGCGATGCCGATGGGGCCGTGCGCCTCGCCGACCGCCCCGCCGGGGGTGTCCCCCTCGCCGCCCAGCCGCGTGTATGCGATGACGAAACCCGCGACGAAGGTCGCAATGCCCGTCCACTGGAAAAACACGTGGAGTACGAACCAGGTGGCCTTTCCGCCCAGCTTGGAGTCGCCCAGCGCCCACCTGCGGCAGACAGCGCGCGGCAGTGCGGCAGGCAGCTGCACGTGAGTGACATCCAAAGCTAAACTGGTTAACGTGCGTAACGGGAACAGACGCCGTCGCGTCATGCCCAATGAGCTCCACACACCTCCCACATGCCATGCCACGCGCATGCGCATACGCTCAGCCCCCCCCCGGGTGGCAAGCTGGCGGACGCATGAGGCGCTCACTCCGCGCCCATGCCGCACCCATACCGGCAGGCAGAACGCGCCCTAGCCCACCTGTGCGCGGGCAGCAGCGCCCCCAGCGGCAGCAGCAGCCCCCACGAAACCGCCATGAGCGCCCCGTGCGCGTTGATCCAGGCTTCCTTGTTGCCGCCAACGCTGCTGGCGGCGCCGCTGGTTACGTCAAGCCACAGGCCGCCCACGCCGTCGGAGCGGTGCTGTATGAGCGCGTCGTACGGACTGACGGCCCAGTTGAGGCCCAGGCTGGTGCCTGCGGGCGGGATCGGAGATGAGGGGATTGAGAAGTGAGATGCTCTTTTTACTACAGAGGCGTTAGGCGCAGGCCATCCCGAGCCGATGAAGGCGAAGTAACGAAACGCTCCCAGCGTCCCCTGGGTGCACATCCCATCGCAAAGCTGAGCCGGGAACGCGCGAGGACACCCATGGGACCACCCTGAACCCCAACTCGGACCAAAGGAACAAGAGACTCCGAGCTGAGGGGCGAAGGGGGGGGTCTCGGCGTCGACGGAGGCGGGAGAAGGGGAGGGGAGGAGCCGAGGGGGCGCATACCGTAGGCGGCATTGTCGGTTGGTAGCCAACGGTAGGATGCGCGCTGGACGCATGGACGTACCTCCGTTGGTTTGCGCCAGACGGCGCCGCCGGCCACTCGCAGCCGCCGACGCGACCACGGAGGTCAGGTCGGGCGAGGCCATCGCGCGGGCGTCCCGCAGGCGGCGGCTGAAGCAGATAGTGGTGACGCCCGCCGAGTCCCGTACGACACCGCTGTCGTACGCCCAGCTGGGGCTGCCGACGGGCGGGTAGATGTCACTCTCGTCCATGGTCTGGTCCTGTACGGCAGCACAGGACGGCACGGCGAATGGACGAGCTCGTGAAGGCGGTGGGGCTCATGAGCAGCGGCTCTGCGTGGACGAACCTGGGTGTCCGTGCCTCCCCACGTCATAAGCCTCGACAGATGACAGTGCAGCGAATAGAATGCTGCGCAGACCATCCCCGCATCCCGGCGGGCGGAGGTAGCCTCACCGTTATGTAAAAGGTGTTCAGGTAGGCCCCACCGCTGTCGTCGATCCAGCCCAGGACCATGTCGTTGGGGTACATGACACCCGGGTTGGGGCCAAAGCCCACCGAGACGTAACCTGGGGTGGGAGCGGGAGGAGGCGACAAGAACCAGGACCTTGTGGCGAAGTCCGCGCCCGCATACACAAATCCAACCGCGATCCAACCGGAGTTAGCGGGTTGCACCCATGTGGCTGGTGCGGCGCACCATGATGGGCACCGACGTGGCTGGCGCTGCGCACGCCGGCGCACGGCGTGAGACGTGACTCGCTGGCCCAGGCGCTCAAGGGCACCCCCAAGGTGCGTCCTTGCACCTCGACCCTTCCCACACCCCATACCCTCAATGGGCCGCAAATTGCCCCATGGGCTTCCTCACCCATCTCAGCGGTCTGGACGGCCATATGCAGGACGCCGTTCGCAGCCAGATCAGCGGCCTAGCGGGCGGGACGGCGGTGGGGTCGGAAAGCAGCGGATGGGTTGAGCCTACGGAACACGGAATGGGGTTGATCCGCGGCTCTCACCGGCCCCCATGCAGCTCGCAACGTCTGTCAATGTAACTGAGGCGAAGCTGTGCCCCGACATGCATCCTTCTCTTGACAACTAGACTGCACCCCGCCCATGTTCAGACCTCTTAAATTTGACGCCGACGGCCGCATCCCTGGCCTGCCGCAGGCCCGCCAGTCGCACACCCACACGCACGCACCTGCAGCTGCGTCCGCGAGGCGGGCGTGCAAGGGTTGGAGGGAGCCGAGGCCGTGTTGAGGCTCCAGTGCAGGGTCACCTTGCCCTGTGCGGCGGCAGGCGGGCGAGTTCAGGGACGGACATCGGTTGACGGGAACGCACCATGATGGAAGGGGGAGGCGACGGATTGGGGGAGGCAGTGCGGGAGCGTGAGGAGACGGTTACGGAGCCAGGCGGAGCCAATGGTGCGCAGTGGATCACGAGCCTCGCGCGCCCCGGCGGCGCAGTCGGGACCCTCGCATCCCATCCCGCCGCACAAGCACAAGCAGCAGCGCCGAGGCCGCGGACGCCTCTTAGCTGGGCGCCCCGCTCCCACTACCCACCGCCTGTGCCGTACACTGGTAGCCCAGGGAGCTGCCGGTGCAGCCGCTGCCGGAGGTGGTGTTGCTCTGCGGAGTGGGCCGGGGTGGGGTGGGATGGGGTGGGGTCAGGACCCGGAGAGGCAAGCGACGCGGGGAGCCGCCCCAGGCCGCCGCCGGCCACCAGTCCACTCTGTCAAGCTGTGTCTGTAGTTGGCAATATGTGTGTACGCGGTCGAGCGAGATGCCGCGGGAGCGCCCCCCCGCTGCTGCTGCTGAGGAGAAGAGCCACACGCGCTCGCGCGCAAACAGCGTGCGCAGGAAAACCAACAATTCAAGAGATAAAGCGTGTCGCGCCACGAAGGTTGAGCGTGTCGCATCATGGGGATTGCAGCTGTCTCACACAACCAAAGCACAGCGCACCGTGCTTGAGCCCGTGCCGCCGGGGGGGGTCGCGTCCTCGTCTTCATCCTCCTCGGATTCGGAGCCTGGGGGCGGAGGAGACCGAGGTGGAGGAGCGGGGGAAGGCGGCGGCGGGGAGGGCTGCGGGGGCCGCGGCGGCGGGGAGGGTGGCGCGGGCGGCGGCGGCGAGGGCGACGGGGGCTCGGGCGGCGACGGCGGCAGAGGCGGCGGGCGAGGGTTCAAGTTTGGCGGAGAAGGCGGTGGCGGCGATGGCGGCGGTGATGGCGGTGGTGGAGACGGCGGCGGCCTTGGTGGCGGGCTGGGTGGCGGCGACGACGCCACGGTGGATAGCCCGCCTGTGTGGACAAGCAAACGGGCGTTTACACTTTGCGATCAATCCCCAGGCAGGCCCGCCATGATACTTACGAGCCCGGGGGGCTCAAGCATCGTGCGCTGAGACGCGGCAAACAAAGACTGTCAGAAAATCTGCCACAACGACGTTGGCCAGTGCGGCAGATAGGGACAGAGAGCCGAATAGAGTCGGTACATGATTGGTACGGTTGACGGGCCTGGAAAACACATGGAACGCTGCGCGCAAGGCAACCTCGGTAGAGTGGCCCCTCCTGACGCCTCGCCTCATCTCGGCGCGGGTGAGACAGCCATTGCGGCGGCGGGGAGAATCCGGCTCACCAGAACCCACAAGCCCATCGGGTCCAGCCGCCAGCCGGCCAGCCGGCCAGCTTGGATCTGCACCCACGATGTCGGCGGAAGCTCGCCCGCCGCCCCGGCCCCGCCGCCACCCCCCCATAACCGCCCTTTCCCAGCTATTGGCCCCAAGCCTCCTGCCGTCCTGCGGGCTTGACGGCCCGACAGGTAAGCCCAGCCCCGGCCCGGCTCAGGAACCCACATGCAGCTGCCGCGGACGCGCACGCGCCGCCGGCCGCGATCAGCGCCGAGCCCGAGCCCGCCACGCTCACGGTCTTGGAGCTCTGGGCGAAGCGCTTGGAGGTCTGGCCGGCGCTGGTCACCATGAAGAGGATGCTGCCGCCTGCGCACGCAGCAGACACGGGGGGTTTACATGTACCAGGCATTATTGGCACAAAACCAGGGTTTAGGGTTTAAGGGTGAGCGTGTTGGGCATGTGGGGCCAGCGGGGCACGGCCCCGCAAGGCGCCCCCGTGAGTGGCTGTACCCCAGTGGGCGGGGCGGGTCGGTCAGCGCTCACGCTTCCCGTAGGCGTGCGTCTGCCCGGTCCCAGGGCCCCATGCGCCCGCCCACCAACCCAACCACCCATCCCCGCCGGACGGGGCCCCGCGAACGCAGCGCGGCAGCACCCGCCCGCACCCCCACCCACCCACCCACCCGCGGCGCTGCACGGCACGGTGAAGGTGGCGCTAAAGCTGGTGGCGGCGCCCGCGTTAGAGTCACCGCCCAGGTCCAAGCGGTTGGGGCTGCGGGGAAAGGTACCGGTAAAGGATTGCCACTTAGGGTACAAGGAGGCGTGCTTGATCCGAGTCGGGCGAGCGGGAGCAGGGGCAAAGGGGGGAGCGGGCGGGGGGGGGATGGCGGCTCGGGCACATCGCAAGCGGCCCATGCGTCCGCAGCCTATGCATGCCCCCACACGCGCTTGCTCGGGTACGGACGTGGGATGCGTGTGTGGCCGTACGCCATACGCCGTACGCTGGCGAGCCTGTAATCTGTATCTGTGACCGCCACATCACACATGCATGTTCTCGGAGCCAGCCACGCATCTGGGCCCTCTGCCATGCGGGGTGGACAGCCAGTCTGCGGGGCGTCGCAGCTCACCAGCCGCTGGTGGGCGACGGCGAGGTGAAGGTCACAGCCGGGCTGGCGGTGACGAGCGCGAGCCGTCTGGAGGAGCCAAACGAGACCTGTGGACGGCATGTCCAAGCAAACAGGGCGCAGGGTGGGGTGATTGGCGGCGAGTGGAGGGATGGTGCGGCGTGTAGCTTGGATGGGCGGTGCCGGGGAACGACGTCTGTGCACCAGGCCAAATAAGGTGAGGACGGTGACGGACCAAGAGACACATGCGCACGCCACAATGCGCACCGCTCCCGCCCCAAACCCTGCCGCACCACCCCGCAAAGCCCCGCCAGCGGCAGCATCTCACCCTCACGGAATGAGACGCTCCCGGGCAGAGGCTGATGTCTCCCCCGGCTGTGCTCGCCGCATCCGAGAAGGTGAAGGAAATGGCACTGCAAGCGGCACATTTGGCACTCGAATCAGCAGTACTTCGAGCAGGAAACGGCCGGAGGGTTTGCAGCCGCTATCGGCAGACAGTGGGCCGCCAAGGGAGGCTGAAGACAAGGAAGGACTCGGTCCTCTCGGTCACGGGCCCCTGGGTCGGTTGTTACGCCCTGGGCCACACGACGTTCAACGTTCCTCTATGAGGTATCACACGTGTGGACCTAACGCCAAATCCCACCTGTCTGTGTATGGTGAACTGTGCGGTGAAATTTGGGGGAGGACGTTGTATGTTGGGTGGTCAGCGCAGCCTGGCGCTGGTGAAATGGTCAGGCGGTACTGGCTGGAGAGCTTGGCAGCGTTGTACCAGAGGTCCGGGTACGCATTCAACTGCTGGAAGAGGAGGGAGATGAAAGCGGCGACCACCAGCCACTGGCCGGCAACCGAGCGCCCCAGTACCATAAGAATAGGATAGAATCACGTCAATGCAACCGGCGGAGTGTCTGTGTACCAACTATCAAGTGAATTTTGAAGGAAGCGCCAACGAGGAAGCTCAGCACTGCAGCATACTTTGACGTCCTGACTATGGCGTCCTCATCAGTACTGGGAACAGTGGGGCTGGTTTCGTAATTTCTTGTAGACACAGTTTCTCGTTGACGTTATGGTAAGGTCTGGTCCGACTGGGATCGTAGACCAGGTGCAAGAGCAGTTTTATGCATACCGTATAGATATGAACATATGCAGCAACTGTGCATCTAGCTACGATGCGCGATTGTAACTTGCATTTGCCCTACTTTGCCTCGCTGGAGCGGTGCCAAGTCCAGTTGCCCTTATGCCTTGCCTGGGTTGGAGAAGGGCATCAATGGTTGTGGTTGTCTTTGTGGTTCATAGCCATCAGCTCCTCCGCAATTTCGACGTGCATTATTTGTACTATTGTTGCGCACCACAGCACAATCCCGCTGTCGGCTGGTGCTATGATAAAGTAGCCGTTGAAACCAGGGGAGTCTCCCCTGGTCGAAACACTACTTCAGTCTCTCGATGTCAGGGACCATCGAAGCGTTATACGAACCACCACGCGCCACGTTTGTATGCATGCTATGGCACTGCTGTGACATCACAAGGTTCGAGCGATGTCGCGTCTCTTGTATCCACCGTAGCGTAGTAGGCAGCAGGGATGTGCATACCCAGGGGAGATCTCCCCTGTGCATACCTTAGGAAGGCCAGGCAGGTCCCCATTTTTCTGGTCTCTTGCTAGTCGGGCGGACCGCACAGGACCACCGCGTGGACATCGCCCCGTGTGGCGCTTCCACCAGCCAAAGATAAGCAGGAGTGCAACATGCGTGCGTGAGTGCCAGCCGCCCACCAATGACAATGATGGTCATTCATTCATTCGTCGTCGGACGAAACCGTGATTTCAGAGCAAGCTAATCAAAACATGTCAGCTGCCCCCCGCCCGCGGCGCTTGTCTCGCGCCGTCGCGTGTGCCTCATGTGCTGACGTTAAGCGTAGAGCATTGCACCATTGTACCTGTACGACATGTGCTGTACCATCATGAAACACACACATGTAGCATTGGACGGTCCCTCGCCTTACGCACAGACATGGATACGGTTCGCGGATGGAATGCAATAGCATGCTCTTTATTTCGTGGTGGTCGGTAGGAGTGGGGACGTATGTATGCAAAGCAGAGCTCGGCCCTGCTGGGCAAGCCAGGCAGGTTCCCGGCGGACGAGGCAGGCAGCAGCAGCGGGTACTAGGTCGGGATGCTGTAGGGCTTGCGCTGTGCAACACCGACGCCTCGGGGCCCAGTCACAGTCCTAGTCCAACCTCCAAGGTGCTCATCGAAAACCCCGTGCGTCCCGCGTTCGGTGTCAAATAAAGGACCATCACAAAGGCCGTTTCCAAATGGGACCCAAAGGAAGGCGCGCGCCGCAAGCTGCGGACTTGCTATAGCGAGGGGCTGCTTCAAGATATGAAGTACTGTACGCATCTAGCTTCATGCATAGCTATAGCTACGGTGCTCTCTCTTGTTAAGAACGGGCACCTTCGTTACGTGCCCTTCTCCTGTCGCAGGATGGCCCACTAAGGTCATTCAACCTCACCCTGGGCTGGGTAGGAGATCATACCAATGTGCGGCACCAAGTTCATCTGTGGGCTCGGTCGTCACCTACAGCGCTTTGACCACCAACAGCACTCAGTCACTGCACGCATGCATTCCAGGCGGGTATGGCTAGCTAGGGCTGCAATGACAGGGGGCGAGAGCTGAGGAGTCGGGCGGAGAGCGAGGAGGCGCTTTCAACCTGGACCATCATCGGAGGGAACATCGAAGGGAACATACCACATACCCCGAGGGGGCACGACGCATACAGGAGCCCTACCTTCAGGCAACAATTATCCTATGCCTTCGCCAGCGAATACGGGATATGGGCGATGCGTAGCAACAACGCATGCCACAACGACATCGACGCATATGATTACCGGGGGCCACTGAAGCGCTTCACGAACAGTACGAATCACAATCATCACGAGCTAGGCATGTATGCATGCCAAGGTCCAGTGCTCGTCACCGCCGTACAGCAACAGGGAAGCAAAGTGCTTGCGCATCATTCCCACCTTGAGTGGGCAAGTCTCTGGAAGGCCGGGCAACCGGCAACAATATCTGGTCGCTGGTGTGGCGGATCGCGCCACCGGACCGCCGCGCGGGCCATATATACAGCGCCGTGCACGTGGCCTACCTCCTACAAAGTGTGATCAAAAGCCCAACACAGTGGTAGACACGGTACCTCTGTACAAGCAACTTCGTACAGTTCTTTACGGTTACTGCAAGCGCACGCGGCGGCGCGAACCGTGTCCCTGAATCTTTTTCTCGAAGGGCCGGGCGACAAAACGACAGACATTGTCCCCGGGTAAATGTCAGCCGCCGCACCAGTACAATAACTACGCGAGCTACAGTAGGGGCGCTGTCCAGCGCGGTGAAAGATTAGATATACCGGTACGAGGGGTTCACGGTCGCGGACAGACAGCCGCGCCGGCGGAAATGGACAATGGAGGCAGCGTGGCAGTGCAATGTATGTTGTTGAGCTCCCAAGGTGCACCATAACTGGTACTTATGAAACTGGCATGGCCGCGCCGGCTCTGACTGACTACGTAGCTGTAACCCTGTACCTTGTGTACTTGTAACCTTGTACCTCAGTATCTTCATCGACTCCGGATCCAAATCCCTTAGTAGTGGTTGGCATACCGCTGAATGCAGCAACTCGTACGGCAGCGAGCCGTACGGCAGCAGCAGGGGAGGGTCACACGCCTGTGGCAGGCTTGGACAGGGCCCGTGCCGGGCTGCTGCCGTCAGCGGTCCTGGAGGGGCTGCTGCGGTCACTGCTGCTGAGGCTGTTTGGCTGCTCCTTGGGAGCGGGAAGCGGCGCCTTGTGGCCGCCCGGGTGGTCGGGGTCGCCGCTGACGCCGACCTCGCCGCCGGAGGCGCCTTTGGCGTACTCGTACTCGTGCACCCGCGCCGGCATGGCGGGGTCATGGGCGGGCGCAAAGGCGCGCAGGGCAAGATCCACCAGGACCTACGACGTGCCCGGCAAACGGGGAGGGCCGGGATAGTTCAGTGGGTAGTGCCGTGCGCGTGACGTTTCGTGTGCGACATGCAGCTGGGGGTTATCCAGGTCAGGCCCGGCCCTCCCCCGCGTCCACCCTCCCCTGCGCCCGCCCTCCCCCCTGCCCGCCCTCCCCCGCGCCCGCCCGTGTCCCGCCCGTGCCACTCACCAGCGCCCCCATGACCACCGCGATGGGCGTGACCCACTCCCGGTAGCTGGCCTGCCACTGGCTCGAGTGGTAGGCGTAGATGCCGATGTACACGTTGGCCCAGGCCAGCAGGATCACGGACCGGCCGAGGGTGTGGTGCAACAGGTACCACAAGCGGCGCTTGGGGGAGGAGGGGTCGGGGCGCGCGCCGTGGGCCAGCACCACCTGGCGGAATACGGGGGTGTGAGGCGGGCAGGGTGCGTCAGGGGCGGGCTATACTTCTCGAGTCACATGATAAAGCCCTGTGTGTGCCAAGGGCGCTATGCACTTGTGCGGGAAGCTGTGCAGCCGTTGTGCTCATGCCCGAGTCCCCCTCTCCCCCTCAGCACCTGCGCTCCCGCCGCTGCCATGATGGCGATGCCGATGGGGCCGTGCGCCTCGCCGGCCGCCCCGCCGGGGATCTCCCCCTCGCCGCCCAGCCGCGTGTACGCAATGACGAAACCGGCGATAAAGGTCGCCACGCCGGTCCACTGGAAGAACACGTGGAGCACGAACCACAGCGCCTTGCCGCCCAGCTTGGAATTGCCCAGCGCCCACCTGCGTAAGGCCGACAGAACGGGGAAGGTGCGTTGAGATGCCGGCCGAGGCCATGCATGCATGTCCTGCGACCCGTTGTCCGTTGGCGACGTTGATCCATTGCCCATTCGCCATTCCCCAAGTGGGCATACGCCTGAGGGCGATGGCATGTGCGGCCAGCATTGATGATGCCGGGTTGTCCATGGATCCCTCAGTACCTGTGGGCGGGCAGCAGCGTCCCCAGCGGCAGCAGCAGCCCCCACGAAACCGCCATAAGCGCCCCGTGCGCGTTGATCCAGCGCTGCTTGGTGCCGCCAACGCTGCTGGCGGCGCCGCTGGTCACGTCGAGCCACAGGCCGCCCACACCGTCGGGGCGGTGCATCACGAGCGCGTCTGAGGGGCTGACGGCCCAGTTGAGGCCCAGGCGGCCTCCGGAGCCTGCGGGCGGGAGTGAAGAAGAGAACGTGAGGAGGGGGCGCACCGGCTGTGTGCACAGCGGTATGCGATGAGGTGGGGCCGGCCGTGCCGCTGGCCACCAGGTGAAGGCAAACCACTGTTGCATCTGGATCTGGATTCCACGTGTTCCTTCCGCAGGCGTGAGACCCCGTGTTCAGGTTGCAGCGGTGCGCAGGTGGCGGGCACTGGGGCCCTGGGGACGGCAGGCGCACCTCCGGTACCTTGGGCCAGACGGCGGCGGCCACCAGCCGCAGTCGTCGCGGCGGTGGCGATCTCCGAGCCGGAGGCGATGGAGGTCAGGTCGGGCGAGGCCATCGCGCGGGCGTCCCGCAGGCGGCGGCTGAAGCATATGGTGGTGACGCCCGCCGCGTCCCGTACGACACCGCTGTCGTACGCCCAGCTGGGGCTGCCGGCGGGCGGGTAGATGTCGCTCTTGCCCAGCTTCGCCTCCTGAGCAGCATGAGTACGTCGGAGTACCGTACTCGGTTGATGCTGGTGTACCAGCAGCAATTTGGGATAAGCGACACAAGGCCCCAAGACACAAAGAGCGGCAGGAGGTGTGGCGGTCCACTTAGGTACACCCGACCGGAACGTGCGGATTCCAACGCAACAACAAACCAGTGACCCAGCGGCCCTGAGTATCGGCTCTCACAGAAGCGAGCGCACCGCTACGTGGAAGGTGTTCAGGAAGGGCGCCCCACTGTCGTCCACCCAGCCCAGAATGATGTCGGCGGGGGCCATGACCGCCGGAGTGGGGGTGAAGCCCACGGAGACGTAGCCTGTGATAGGAGGGGTGGGAGGGGGGCCGCGAGCGGTGGGTGAACGGCGGAACGACGCGCGGAGTGCGAGCCCGTGGCTCGTGTCCTGTCACATGCCCGGCAGATGACGGTTGGTGGTTGGCGGTTGGCAGCAGGGATCAGCCGCCGTGCTGCGACAGATGCACGGCACCGTTTGGCGCCTCAGCCGCCTCTCCACGCCCACTGTCCGTGCGCGTCCCCTGAGCCCCTTCTCCCGACCGGCCCGTCAGGCAGCCGGCGACGCACCCGTCTGGGAGCTCTGGACGGCCAAGTGGAGGGCGCCGTTCTGCGACATGTCGGCGGCCTGGAGGGCCCAGGGTGGCGGGCGGCTTCATGGTGGGCAACAGAAAGCCGGTCATACGCCACGCTTACACGGACGCCGTGCTTCCGGTGCAAGCACGGACTGCCACATTTTGAACCCGTCGCATTACTCGTGTAATGGTGAGTACAATCCGCAGAACGACGCCTGTTTGTACATCCTTCCATGTATAAACGGTTGGCGTGCTCGAGTCGCGCGCCGCAGTCCCTCCCTCCCGCACGCACCTGCAGCTGTGTCCGCGAGGCGGGCGTGCAGGGGTTGGAGGGAGCCGAGGCCGTGTTGAGGCTCCAGTGCAGGGTCACCTTGCCCTGCATGTGGAAGTCACTTCGGAAAACTAGCTGTTAGATTATATCGGGTCGAGCGGCAGACGCCTGTGGCAGCGTAGCGGACCCAGTCGGGGGCAGGGACGGGCGACGGACGCTCGCCGACGCAATTGGATGGGCATGTCCGTGCACAGATTACCAGCACCATGCCCGTACTGTCGTACATGGATTAAGCTGGAGCAGTGGGGTACAAAAACATGCGTGAAATGGGGAGGAGATGCAGCGGATTCGTAAATAGGAGGCAGGGGCAATGGCACGCGCATGGCGCAGGGGTCCAGGCGTCCGCAGCAGCGCGCCCCGCGCCCCATGCCCACCTTGTGGGCCATGCAGCGGTAGCCCAGGTTGCTGGGGGTGCAGCCGCCGTCGGCGCGGGTGGTGCCCTCGTCTTCATCGTCATCGTCTTTACTAAGCCCCTCCTCCTCGACCTCGGGCTTGGGCGGCGGGCTCGTCACGCCGCCGGCCGTGAGCCCACCTGCGAGGGTGGCGAGAGGACAGGCACGGCGGCGCACCAGGCACTGGTGGTCGGTTTGGAAGGCTCATCCAACAAGCGAACGCGCGCTGCCCGTCCATCGCGACCGTCCACTCGTGTTCACGAATAGGCCCGCCCGCCCGATCCGGCTTCAGCTAGATTCTCCTAGCTGTACGTCTGCCGTAGTACGGGAGTTGGTACGGGCATCCCGTGTGTGAGGCTGAATGTTCGGCGGACCAACGCTGCCCCGGCTGCCCATCCCTGGCCCCTAACCGGCCTCTACCCACATGCAGCTGCCGCGGACGCGCACGCGCCGCCGGCCGCGATCAGCGCCGAGCCCTCGCCCGCCACCGCCGCGCTTATGGAGCTCTGGGCAAAGCGCCTGGCGCCCGAACCCGCGCTTGTCACCATGAACAAGATGCTGCCGCCTGCAGGATTGCAGGCATGGGGAGATGGGGTTTCACCGCAGTCCCGAGTACCGTACGGCACACTGGAGCGAGTGTCCGGCTTGCCAAGCAGTTCCGCTTGGGCTTCTTGTGAGCCGTGGGACGCTCTTGCTCGGGCGGCACAATGTCATACATATCGGACGGAACGCAGTCGCTTACATCTACGCCGTACGCAGGTGGGTGCTCATACATTTTGTACGGTAGACACGGTAGGTAATGCATACCGGCAGCGCTGCACGGCACTTTGAAGGTAACGGAGAAGTTGGTTGCGGCGCCCCTGGTGCCATCCAGCCCTAGGTACAGGCGGTTGGGGCTGTCGGGCGGGATCGAGGGACACGGGCAGGCGTGAGCCATGCCCCAAGCGCGGCGCGGTCAGGAGGGGATGGCTAGGGCACAACACATGCTGACGGCAAGGGGGAAGCAAGCATGTACGGCATACGCACAACAGCACAAGGTACGGCAAACCGCCAATGCAGGTGTCATCAGACGGACTGGGGCAATAGACGTTCAGCGGGGAGGCCCCATCAAATGTCAAAGGCCTGCATGCTCCGCCCGGGTCACCAGACGCACGGTACGACAGCGCATGTGGTCGTACGATAGCCGCGTCAAGCCGTCCGGCGCCTCACCACCCACTGCTTGAAGACGGCGACGTGAAGACCGCGTCGGGCAGGCTCGCGGACAGGATGCCCCGCCGGGCGGAGGGGAACGTCACCTGCGACGCACAGCGGGCGCGAATTGCAAAAGCGCCCGGCTTGGAGGTGACAGCCGCAGCGCGGTCCCCACTGGGCAGCTGGGGCAGCTCGCGTGTTGCGTGTGGGTGCCGCTGGCAGCGCTTACGGCGGGCTGTCGCGAGTTACGCGTCCTGACAGTGCGTCCTGACAGAAGGTACGCAGGAGTCCCGCTGCGTTCCGGTGCGCTTTCCCGTCGGACCGCAGCACCACAGGGGCCCGAGAGTGTGTTTCCTGGTGTTTTCTCCCGGCCCCGGGCCTGCATGATTTCCCGCCCGTGGCCCCCCTCGCCGCCGTCACCGGCAACGACTTGCCCCACATTCAGTGAGTGTGAAGCGCCTGGGCAGAGCGTGGCGGCCTCTCCGGAGCCCACAGCGTCGACGAATGAGAACACGATGCCGCTGCAAAGGGCGCCCGGGTGCGGTGGCCAGGATGCGGCGTATTGCGGGTGGCGGGTCAGGACATGTCAGGAGGCGAGAAGATTTAGCGGGGACGCGCGGTGAGGGAGGCGGCGCAATAAGCGCCCAGACAAGGTGGAGTGCTTCAGCTTGTCGCAATGAATAGTAGGGCCCCTGAGCAATTAACGTCGGGGAACAGCGCACTCCAGTGAAATGGGCTCTAGGGCGCCCTCGTTTCCGCGCTTGCGCCTCCCGCTTTCACGTGAATTTACACATGCATGCACAGTCATCCTACCTGTCGGTGAATGGAGTTCCATGCACCGATATGGCCAAAGCCGGAAGGACTTCGGCTGTAGGGTGATCAGCGCAGCCTGGCGCTGGCGTGATGGTCAAGCCCGTCCTGCTGAACAACCGCGTAGCATTGTACCAGAAATCCGGGTATGCAGCCGAATGACGGGCGAGCAGAACCGCAAAAGCAGTGGCGAACGGCAATGACCTTGCAGCCATTCGGGCCGAAGCCGCAACCAAATAGTGTCTGTAAGAGCCAGGTGATAGAAATCCTATACGAACAGAATCTTGCGTGTGGCTATGATGCCTAAGCGCTAATGCCAGGACGTGCCCGCCGATTGCAGTACGCCAGGCCAGCGCTGGACGGAGCCAGGTCAATCAGCGATAATTCAAGGTACTGATTTTGTGTCTAGATTCCTGCCCATTCGGATTCTTTGGCGGTGCACGAAACCGTCCGGTTTCCTATGGCGGTTACGTCTGACATGTCGCAGGGCAATCGACCAGGTAAACCCCCGGTCAACGCACTGTTGAAGCACACAGTGCGATGGCAACAGATGAAAACAGGATGGAGCCTAAATATGGAGCCGGAGCCGAAGTGCAACGGTTTCCCAAGAGCCGAAGCGCGGCTACGTTTGGAGCTGGAGCTGTAGCTTCTGAATCCTACCACAGTCCCGCATCCATTTGCAGCGCTCAATGGCAACTGTGACGTGTGAAAGACGTTGGCCGCTGCTGACCCGTGCGCGCTGGCCCGAGGGCACGCCCGAGGGTTGACTAGTGTGACGCACGGTTCACGCACGTGCCTTTGGCCCACCTCAGGCCGCGCGCGGCCCCTCACTAGACGATGAAATGAATGCTTGCTGAACAGCAGATAGTGTCCTGAATGCCGGGATGCGTAGCTGGACGTATTGGTTGGTGGATCCTAGAGCCCGGTGCAAGTGACCCCTGGCCTGTGACTGGGCAAGTGACTGCCTGTCCCTAGATGTAAGCGACGAGGTGCCTCATTTGTCATTTCACGGCCTGTATCCATGACGCGATAAGCTTGAACGCAGCTTTTACTCTTGGAGTTGCTTCGTTAGCTTGCTGTCGCTGTTGTTGTGCCAATCGCAAAACGCACCATTATTGATTGACTGGTTCCGTTTGTACAATGGGAAAGGCTACAGCAGGCAAGAAGAGGCAATGGTGCTGTGACGGGAAACGCTGTCAGGAGCCAGAGGCGACAGGGAAGTGGGGCACCAGTGAAGTGGCAGCAGGTTGAGAGGGTATCAAGCCGCTCCCGTGCGGCAGACCATGCAATACAGCCACAGACACCGGTAGCCAACACCTCCGCCGACTCCCACCCCACAGACATGCATGCACGTGCGCCTACCATAATTGGGGTTGATGGGCTACAGGGAGGGAGGGAGGGGGATGAAGGGGTGGCATACAGTAACCCCTGAAGTCACGCCCTTGCAAAAGGCCGGGTGGTGCGGCCATCTGGCCGGTAATCCTTATCCACAATACAAGCCGCCAAACTGGCACTGCAGTGCAGTAGCCATTAGATGACCGAACAATGGTATCGAGCCCAGACGTTGATGGCGAAGGCAGCATGCAACATGTCGAGTCGAGGACTTCTCAGCGACTGCTCCACCTGACGCAACAGACACATTGCGGCCTTGGGCGACGGGCGGCCCAGTCCGAGCCAAGGGGACCTCCGATTCACGACTTTTCCACCACGGTCCACAAACGCTCTCAGGGACACAATGTGTACGGCAGATGTGCCGTACCGACACCCTGACCTGGTCGGCCAAGCGTCGGTACTAGCGAACCAGCAAACGATGACAATGCATACAGATTGTGTAATGACATCATGCGTCCACCGTGCCTTTTCTGCCTGCGGACCGGTCCTTCCCACAGGCGGGTGCACAGACACGATTGCGGGTGCGGCCCCATGCAACTGCTCCTCATCTGAATAGGTAGGGTTCGCCAGCCCACAGGCGAGGCCGGTCATAAAACGGCGCCTTTGAGGAGTGTGCACGGCCGTCAGGGTATGGGCGCAATAGCTGGTGGAATTAATGCCCCCGCGTTCACAAGCGCAGCCTGCCTGTAACGAAATGGGGGCGGTTTGCGACCCGCCGCCATCCATCCCCAAGACGGCGGCGAATGGTCGTCACTAAACATATTGGCGCAATAGCTGGTTCGTGCCCACATGTCCGCACGCAGCGCGGAGCGAGAGAATGCAGAATCGAGCCCCACCTTGCCACGCCACGGCACGCCACAGCACGGCCGAGGGTAAGCGGGCGCCCACCCCACCCCACCCCACGCCACCCCGCCCCTAGCTGGGCGCTCAGCCGACCTTCAGCCAATATTGCATTCACACACGGACAGAGCGCAGCAGCCTCCCGCCTGCGGGCGCGTTCAGTTGCACTCCTGGGTCCTAGTGGCAGCAACGACCAGTCCCGACTGGCGCTCATACGCGCGAAGTCTCTTCAATCAAACTCCATAAACTCGCGGCTTTGCAAGCGCGCCCCGGTGGGGAAGGGGCAGCAGCTGGGGCGCTGCTGCTCCAACCCCAGCCCCACCAGTAACAGTGCCAGGGCCACACGGGCCCTCCGCAACGGGTGCGCGGCTGATGTCAGCGGCCGGCGGCGCCGCATGTGGACAAAACGCACCGCTGGCTGCCCACCCTAGCGCCGTTGGCAGTTACCGATGGCGGCCGATGCCGTTGCCGCCGGCGCCGTTGGCTCCGTTGCCGTTGGCTCCGTGCCCGCCGTCGTGCTGCTCGTACCCCTGCGCGTCCACGTGGTACGCGTCACCGCGCGCCGGGGCTGCGGCGTCCTTGCCGCCCGGCGCCGCCAGCCGCAGCGCCAGGTCCGCCAGCACCTGCAGCGGTGACACGGGGCAGCGGGGAGCGGGGCCGATCGAAACGACTCAGTGCACTGAGAACCCTACGGAGAACGTAAAGACCTGCAGAGAAAAAGAAGACCACACGTGCTATTAGCACATTCTTAGCACATGTCCGTGCCGGGGCAAGTGGCGGAGGGCTCGCGGTGCGCAGCTGCACCGCGGTGCCTGGGCGCGGCTCAGGCCCCCGACGGAGCGATGACGCGCGCGAGTCCGTCGTCGGGTCTGTCGTACGACCGCGAGGGGGACGGGCCGCCCGCAGCCGGCATTCGCTGGGGCCGAGCGGGGCCTTCCGTCGGGGCCACCTGTGAAAAAGCACGCCCGCCTGGCCCAGCCGCCGCACGCCCGTCGTGCACCATGCGTGCATGGGCGAGCGCTACCCGGTAGCCTGCCACACCGCACCGCCCTTGCCCTTGGCGACCCGCCCGCATGTGAGCGACTCCATAGCACGTCCCACTCCTTAGTTTCCGGAACCAGGCGAGAGCCCGCCGCCCGCTGTTTCTCCAGCAGCTATTCAGCCGGCGCGTCCCCCTCCACCCAGGGCCCAGGGCCCAGGACGGGCCAGACAACCACACCGGCACCCAGCTGACGACGGCAGGGGTCATGGGCTTCTGGCGCTCCCGCCCCGGCCCCGCATTCCGGAGTTGCATTCCGGCAGAGCCAGCCTGCGCTTTGGGCGCCCTCCCCCCTGCCCGCCCTCGCCCGCGCCCGCCCTCCGCCGCGCCCGCCCTCCCCCCTGCCCGCCCTCCCCCGCGCCCGCCCGTGTCCCGCCCGTGCCACTCACCAGCGTCCCCATGACCACCGCGATGGGCGTGACCCACTCCCGGTAGCTGGCCTGCCACTGGCTCGAGTGGTAGGCGTAGATGCCGATGTACACGTTGGCCCAGGCCAGCAGGATCACGGACCGGCCCAGCCAGTGGTGGAGCAGGTTCCACACGCGGCGCTTGGGGGAGGAGGGGTCGGGGCGCGCGCCGTGGGCCAGCACCACCTGGCGGAATACGGGGGCGTGAGGCGGGCAGGGTGCGTCAGGGGCGGGGCGAGCACATGTTGGCTCGTTCACTCTGGTATTGCGCGGTGTCTTCATCGTTCCATCCTAAAACTAATGGGTGCGGAAAGCACCTGAGGCACCTGAAGCTCGCCTCCCGGAAGCACAGCTTCGACACCGCCCTTGACCTCCGCCATCCGCGACGGTGATGAACAGACCGGCATCGGTGGGGGCTCCCCGGCAACGCGCACAAAACACTCGAGCCGCCAGCGCCCACCAGCGCCTCTACAGTGAATGCACGCGCACGCGAAAAATCCGTCCGCGCACTGCGCGCGCAAACCCACGCCCCTGGCCACCCCTCTCCCCCTCCGCACCTGCGCCCCCGCCGCCGCCATGATGGCGATGCCGATGGGGCCGTGCGCCTCGCCGACCGCACCGCCGGGGGTCTCCCCCTCGTCGCTGAGCTGCTGGAAGGCGATGACGAAACCGGCGATGAAGGTTGCCACGCCGGTCCACTGGAAGAACACGTGCAGCACGAACCAGGTGGCCTTGCGGCCCAGCGGGGTGGGCACCTCGTGGCTGCCAAAGACCCACCTGCCGAGGATGGGGGGTCAAGCGGTCTTTGGGTTGAAAGCCGGAGCCGCCTGCCAGCCCCATTCGTCTAACACCGAGGCGGGGGGTTTAGGGTGACGCCCACCCACCCGCCCCCGCGCTCCCCCACCCCCACCCACCAGCCCCTGCCCACCCGCCCCCGCGCTTCCCCGCCCCCGCCCACCA
>LSYV01000012.1:2096040-2110584 GCA_001584585.1 Gonium pectorale | reverse complement strand
TGGGGCGGGGCGGTGAGAGCGCAGCGTCTTGGCCGGCTGCTGGAGGATGCGGGCGGCGGCGGGCGGCGGCCGCGGCGCCTCTTCGCATGCGGGCGGTGGGGAGGGGCCGACAGGGCGGGCAAGAGGCACCTGTTGGTTGCGTTCGGAACCTGGTGCAAGGGGGCAGGAGGTGAGGGCGCTGCCCTCCAGGCACCCAGCCAACATCGGCCTCCTCGCATTGGGCGTAGCTCTCAGGTGCCGCTGCTCCCTTCACGTCCGTTGGTGTCCCCTCGCCAGGACCCTCAAGACGTGGGCCCGGCCTACCGCAACGTCATCGGCATACCGGGGGGCATCAACTCGCCGATGTTCCGGATCATCCAGGTCAGCCCGGGGTGTCGCAGGAGCGCGCCACGGGGGTTAGGGCGGGGGTAGGGGCTGCGCCGAGAGTTCCCGTCGGGCCTGGGGCTGGTGGTTGTCGCTCGCGGTCGAACTGGGGTGCCACCGTATGGTGGCTCGCGGGGTCGGAGTCGGGGTCAGGGTCGTGCCGCGCGGCACGGGCATGGGCACGGCCAGTTCCAGAAGCGCGGCGACTGGGACGGCTGGGCGCGGAGTGCCGCCTGTCTGGCCACACGTCGGCGCCGGCCACTGCGGGGCGGTAGGCGGTAGTACTGATGCCGCCCAGGGATGGCATGCGCCTCAGGCCTCCCCTGTGCGGGCGCATTCCATGCCGGCGACCGCCTTTGTGCCTCTCCTGTGCATGCCCCCCTCCCGACCTGCGCTTGAGGGCTGGCGCGGCCGCACCAACCGCCAGCATCGCAGCCCGCAGCCGGCACCCGATGGCGACGCATCGGGGATGGGCCACAAACTTGTGGCCCATCCCACCACACCCAACTAACAACCAACCGAGCAGCGCATCAACGACCCGACCAACCGACCTATGCACCAGATCGCAACCACCAATGCGCGGCCCATTTATGCAGGAGGAGAACAAGTACGGCATGGAGCTGCGGGAGGGCCGCGGCAACGTCGTAGAGCGCGGCCGCGCCACCGAGGCGAGTGCGGTGTTGCCCTTACGGGACAACCCCCCGGCCCAGAGCAAGGATAGCGGCGTGGACAGCGTCACGCCCCCCGCACGGCACGGCATGGCACTACATTGGCAGATTTATCAGAGAGCAAGCCCGGCATTGCGACAAGACACGGAACGGATCCATTAACCGCGTCAATAGCCGTAGTAGACCTTTAGAGGCGATGGTACCACTAGTAAGGGGCCGGGGGGCGCCAGCCTGGCGGGCTCTGGCGGGCTGGGGCTCCCTTGCATGCATTTTTTTCGGCAACGCCGCTCCTCTGCCAGTGTCGGGCTCTGCGGCCGTGACCGCGCACTCAGGGCAGGGTTTCGGTGGTTCTCTTCAGGGGAGGGCTGTTGTATGCGCCCTTTCTCGTCTCTCCGCATGTATCCTTTCCACAGAAAAGAAACTCAGGCGTCGCTGTCCTGAGGCGCAGCAGCCCACCGCCAACCGCCGGAGCCCGGCCCCGCATCCGCATCGATGGGATATGCCCTCCCGCCCTCCCTCGTCTGCCACGGCCCTCAGGGCGACGTGCTCAACACGGTGTGGGTGGTGGACTCGGACGCACTGCCCTTCTACCGGGCGGAGCGCTACCACCAGTTTCACAACGGTCTGGGCAAGATCTTCCCGCTGGTGGGTCGGCGGTTGCGGTTGCGTTCATGCCATAGCGTTGGCGGTTGCGACGTCCGGCGGTTGACGGTTGGGTGGGAGGTCGATATGGAGCTTTCCTGCCGTCCGCTCCCTCTTGTGCAAGGCTATGTTTCACCGCATGGAGCAGAGGTCAGCTACTGCAGCAGCTTCCGCATCGGCCACACGTCCGTCCCCGCTTGCCCCCAGCTCTCTCCCCCCGCCCGCAGTCCAGGCCCCATCCCCTCCCTGTCCGTGCCGCGTTTGCTGTGGACGTGCATGTGGCCCCCGGGGGCACGGCTGGGGACGTGTGGCTCCTGCAGCCCGCCATCCCGCAGCTCCCCCCCAATCCTGAGGGACCCGCCCCCCCGGCCCCGAGCGGTGCAGGAGTACGTCCGAGACCTGCGGAACCAGATTGCGGGCCTGGGCCGCATCGAGCCCACCGGCTGCCTTGAGCTGCCGTTCTGAGGCTGTGTCCCTTTGGAGCCCGGATGCACCTGTAGGAGGTGCCTCCTAGGCCTGTGCTGCGGAGGTGCCGGAGCTAGGGCTCTTCCAGGGGCACCAGTCCAGCGCCCCTGTGTACAACCTGAGACGCTGACGCGGCGGCGTAAAACGCTTCCGCTTGCCGCCTCTTGCCGTCTGCTGCTGGTGGCATGTTAGCACGGCAAGCAAAGCGCGACAGCATGGCGTGCTGCGGATGGTGGTGGGCTGTTCTGGATGGGCCCGAGGTAGGGTAGGGGCATGCGTGTGCGTACATGCCCCGGCCCGGGTGGCGGCTGGCTCTGGCGCATTGCGTTATCAGTAGCTGTGCATTTAGCAAGGCTAGCTCATGGCTGATTAAACTCTGTGAACGACGGCGACCCCGTTCCCCCTTCAGTGCTCAATAAGCGGTGGCAGGGGCGCGCGCGACAGCCCCCTTCTGTATGTGAGGGCTATCGGGACGATGCAGAGGTCGTGTTTGCCCGCTGTGCTGTTTGGCGGAACACCACTATGGAAGATTCGCCGTGACGCCTCACGTTACACAAGTATCGCCGACAGCGCACGGACGCACGCCTGACCCGCGGCCTGGAACAGGGCAGAGCCATGGGGAAGGCCCGGGTTACGGGACCTCAACGCAGCCCCGTCGGCGCGATGTGCTTGTAAACCACCAAACGGGGCGGGGTTTCCAACCACGATCACAAACTCATGGCAGCCGCGTCTCGGGCTGTGACGCCGTGAGCCCAGGCGAGTATCTCATCAATACGACACTTTTGCACGCCGCACAGCCCACCCACTCCACAAATCAGGATGATCACGGCCCCCAACATGATGATGATGATGAGTCACCCGCACGGCCGCACCGTCCTCTGCAGCCCAACTTGGTCCTGGCCTTCAAGCGGTTCCACGGGACAGGCCTCATTAGAAGCGTCTCCTCACATGGAGCAGGTGCCAAATACGATACCTAGGACACACCAAAGAAACATAAGGGCAAGTGGCAGTTCAAACGAATGTACGGGTATAAGTACGTTCCGTACATAACCCAAATGTGGATGGCAATCGTCGCATGGTATGCCTCCCCCAGGCACGGCGCGCCAAGGTGCCCCACCGCAGTATCCCATCGCATGCTGTACAAGTCACGCCCCCGCGTACGCCCGCGCCGTGCGCAGTCTGGCCAAGCCTATGCTGGATTCCCAAAGCCCCATGCAGACGGCAGCCCCCCCCCAGCCGTTGCGCCTCCAGCACGCCACAAGTTGGGGCTCCTCCCGACCGCCCACGCATTCATACACACATGTATTGATGAGACGGCAGCAGTCAGCCCCCATGCTCAACCGCCGCACCCCTTTCCAACTGCCTCACAACAGTTCACCCACAGTCTCATTTCCAATCGTTGTCGGCACTGCGTCGCGAATAGGTGTGTGGGTGTACGACAATTGCAGCAACCGCCCGACCATCCTGCCACCGAAAGCAGACCGCAACGCCGCACGCAAACGGGCGGGATAACGCAACCCAGTCCACAGCTGCCAAAGCACCCCACCACCACCCAACTTCCAGAAAGGGACCGACGGGCAGCTCCGCCCGGACAGAATAACGCCGACGGCGGCGCCCGCCCCCGGCGTGGCGCCACCGGCATCCAACCCACCGAGCCCCGTCGAGCCCAGCCCGCCATCGGAACTGCTGGCAGTGGCAGTGCACGATGCGGCGGCGCCTCTTACCGCCCCAGGGCCGCCCGAGCGTCTCACAACCGCCTTCGACATGCCAAAACGAGCTTTCGCAGAGCGGATCGCGACTTTGAAAATCCCGTGTTAGCCCCGTAATCGCGACTATGAATCCCGTGTGAATCCCATAAATCCCCGTATCGTTCTAAGCGCCAGGTACCAAGCCAAGGGCACGCAAGACCGCGTCACCAACTCCCCTAGAAACCCAGCCTGGCGCACTCTCAGGGTGTGGTACGTCACCAGCGCGTTTGAATGCCCTTGGAGCACCGCACCGGGCCGCACTGGGTAACACATAGTGATCATGCCGTCCCTCCATCCATAACCTTTGCCGCACTCGATGCAAGCACTGGAGCGCATCCCCCCACCCCCCAACCCGCCCGCGCGGTCACAGAAGAACGTAGCAGCAACCGCTACAAGCAGGCGCCATCTCAAAGGCGCCGCCCAGCACGCGCTGCCCACCACTTGGCGCCACTCGCGCGCGCGGAGCCCCCACAGCCAGTAGGGGCATCAGCAGCGGGGCGCTGCCAGGTATTGGTGGGTCCTAGCGCTGCAAGCGCTGCCATCCGTCTGAAACATTAGAGCGCAACAAACAAGGCAGAATGGTCACCGATATAGGGGGTTCGTGCGCGAGCTGGGATGACGTACCATGATGAAATAATCCTTGCGACGCCGTCAGCTGGCTGGTAGGCGCCACAGCCCGCCTTTTCAGCAAAGACACGGGCTGATCGACCATTGAATCCTCCGGGGGCCCCAAACAGTGAGCCAGTGTGAACTGTGCACATGGACGGACACGAGTGCGCCGAAGTACGGTGCGACAGTTACCAATCTATGCGAGGGGGTCATGCGACGTCAACGACAGAGCCGCTAACAACAGAGCAGCTGCACGAGTCACCCCCCAACCAAGCCTGCTTTGCACGTGGCCAGTCGCCTTTGCTAAAGGCAATTTGATTAGCACGGCGTTTGCATTCGGCCCGCACGCTACACCTAACGACTCCCCGGGCTCTCTCCACGCGCCCACCCAGTGTCCGTGCCGAGCACAGCCGCGTACAACGTTACTCCAGTTGTGATACCAATCTACAGACAGCAGAGCAATAAGAGACGGCTGCGTCGGGCGCCAGACGGCGCAGGGACTGGGAGTGAATCGGAGCTGTGGCCGGCCCGAAAGGACGGAGCGCCCAATCAGCCCCTCCGCCACCCCGCCGCCCAATCAGTCCCTCCGCCGCCCTTAGGGAGGCCCAGGAGAAACCATGCGCTCATGCCCCGCCCCGCGCCGCCGCGCCCTCCGCCCGCCGCGGGCAGGTCCGGGCGGGCGGATGTCCGCCCGCTCACAGCTGCAACATGGGACCAATCCTACTTGTACCGGTTGGGGGCAGGCTAGCGGGCCACGTTGCTGGCGAGCAGGGGTGCTGCTGCTGCCCCTGGCCCTGCCCGTGCCCACCGCTCCACAGCCCGTTGCCGCCGCCGTGGCCGCCGTGGGCGCCCGGAGCCATCAGGTCGAACTGCGGGTGTTGCGCGCTGCTGCGCAGATGCGGTTGACGGAGCGTCAGCTCGAAGGGGTCGGGCAGGCCCGCGCGCTCCTTCCCTGCGTCGGCTGGCCCGCCATCAGGCTCCAATGGCGTCCCTTCGCAGTCCATGCAGTCGAGGAGGTTGCCCGAATCGAGTCCCATGGTCACCACGTCGACCGTCGTGGGTTCCGCCAGCGACGCCATGTGCTGCGCAACCATGCTGCCCAGCCGGCTGGAGCCGCCGCCGGCGGCGCCGCCGCTGGGCATGCCCGCGAAGCCAAGGCCGCCGCCGGCGGCGCCGCCGAGCGATCCCTGGTGGCGCTGCAGCTGCGAAACGTCGCAGCAGAAGGGCGCCGGCGAGCTGAGCGTGCGGTTGGTGCTGGCGGCGGCGCCGCCACGGAGCAGTCCCGGACCCCATGGGCGCGAGCCGGGGAGCTGCAGCCCACCGCTGCCAACCACGCCGCTACCGCTTCGGTTCTGGTAAAACTTCGACGAGCCGTGGCCGAGCGGTGACGCGACACCGCCATTATTGTGGTTGTGGCCGGAGTTGCTGTTGTTGGGGAGGCTGCTCTGGCTGACGAGCATGTGGCCGAGCACAGACGGGCCGCCCTGCTGGCGGAGATGCTGCTGGCCTGCGAGGAGGACAGCCAGCGGTGTTTGCAGGAGGGGGGGGGGACGAATGAAGAGCATGGTCACGAGCGGAGGACGCCGGCGCAGCAGTCAAGAGGGGGGAACACGGAGCACTCCCGTCCCCCCCACACCCATACACTTGTTACTCGCATGCTTCTGACCCCCCCCCCCGCCGCCGCACACACACACACACACGCACATGAGAGGAGCAGCATCCGCGCATGCACGGACACCGATCACGTCCCCACACGCCTCACGCCTCTCGCAACAGCGCCGGCCGGCTCGCGCACCTGACGTGAGCTGGTCAAAGGTGGATGAGCAGTTGCCGGCCCCGTGCTGCCCCAGCCGCGAGCTGGTGAGCGCCCCCGGGTGCAGCCCGCCTTGGTAGCCGCCATGGCCCCGCTCCGGGCCCCCGGCGGCGCCCGCAGACGAGGGGATACGCGTGTATCCACCCCCTGACCCGTGGTTGGGATGTTGCTGATGTGCATGCGCCTGGTGGAAGGCCATCTGGCCCCGCGGGGCCTGCTCCAGGTCTGTCAGGAGAATCGAGTCAATGGGGTTCCTCGCCTGCTGGGCGTCGCCGAAGTGCCTGGATGAAGGACCGCTTTGTGGCCTGCCACCGGTGGGCCCGGTCTGAAGCGGCGAAGAGGGCAGCTCCAGCGAGCTGTAACCCGACTGTTGCAGAGGCATGGCCCCCGTCTGGAGCAGTGACGAGTTGGTGCCGCCGCCGCCCGAGGTTGGATGTGCAGACACAACAAACTGCGGGCGGGGAGGAGGAGGCGGCCGGCCGGGAAACCCTCCCAGCCTCAGTTTGGGAAGGAAGCCATCGTGGACCTTCCGCAATAGCTGCGCACATTCAGCGCCACCATCGCGCCTCACATTGCCAGGGCGCGCATGCGAGCCACGAGGCCCTGCGGCAGCGGCTCCCTCATGATCACACCCCACAAACAAGCTCCCTCCTCGACCACGCTCCTCGCCCTGCTGCGCGCCACACGTCCTCACTCACACGCCTCCCCAGCCCCGCCCATACCTGATGCTGCTGCTGCTGATGGATCGACCGCGCCAGCCCCAGCGCCCTCTCCGCCGTCACCGTGTCCGCCTGCGGCGATTCGCCGATGCGCAGGATGCCGCTACCGCCGCCGCCACCACCTCCCAGGCCCGGCGGCGCCCCTTCTCCCTGCGCCAGCAGCCGCAGCTCCTCCGGCGTCAGGTCCAGGCCGAGCGCCACGAGGTCATCGATGTCCGCGGGGCAGCCCGCCGCAGAGGAGCCGCCGCCGTGGTCTGTGGCCATGCCCATACCCATGCCGGGGACCATGAGGGACCTGTGCATCCCTATGCCGCCCCCGACGGGGTTGCCCGGGTTGCTGCCCGAGGCGGTCTGCAGGCTGGCACTGACGGTGCCGACGCTGCCGTAGGCCATATTCAGCATGGCTTGGGAGAGCGGCTGGACGCGGCCTTGGGGGCCGGAGGATGAGGTGTTGCGCGGGCGACCGGGGTGCAGCAGGTCATTGCCAGAGCCGCCACCACCCTGGGAGCTGTGGTGCTGGTAGGGGTTGTGGTGCTGCTGGAACTGCTGATGGTGGTTGTGTTGCTGCTGTTGCTGCTGTTGGCGCTGGAGCTGGTCCGCCAGCTGCAGGCCCGAGAATCGGGCGATACACGCCGAGTCGAAGTCACTGGCTCGGGAGGAGGGCGCCAGGGAGGCCACGTCGTCCACGGTCAGCAGGTGTTGGTGTTGGTGGTGGCTCTGGCTGCGGCTGCCGCGGCCATCACGCCCGTCCAGCAGTTGAAAACCCTGGCCGCCAGCACCTCCGAAAGCGGCGGCAAAGGTGGCGGCGTTCACTGCGGCCTCGAGCGGGTTGGGGCTGGGGCTGGGCGTGCTCGCCCCCACCCGGAAGCTCTTCCGGGGCAGCGGGCTCTGCGTCGGGCTGCCGTGGCCTGTGGGACGCCAACACCAAGGCCAGTGGGAAAAAGTGTAGGGCCGTGTCCCAAGCATTGATGCGGCTGCAAGAGCCAATTCCAAAGCCAAGCCTCAAACAGAGGGCATGGGCCAACTCAGTTCGGGGCAAGAAGCAACAGGTTTCCGAACATGTGACGGGGCGACGCCATGCCGCAGCCTGCAGCGCTTGTGGCTGGCGCCCCAAAGGGCCACCGCGGAACGGAGGACCGGCCAGCCCGGCACACAACGTACCCTTCGTGCCACAGCCGCTATGCTGCTGCGAGTCGTGTGCTGCGCTGGCGGTGGTGCGGCTGCTGGCGCCCGAGCGGCGATTCTCCAGCAGCTGGTCCGGCAAGCCTTGCATCCCTGGCAGCAGGGGGGAGGGCTCCAGCCCATCCGCCTTGGCGGCAGTGGCCCCCAGCTCAGCATCACCCTCGAAGCCGGGAGCGTGCTCGGGTGAGGGGGCTGTCTCCAGGACCTCATCCGGGCCGTCCTGCAGCATCATGCTCTGCTGGTATTGCTGCTGCACTATGGCTAGGGCGATCTCAATGGGCTGGGGCGGGCCGCACACACGCTGCGCCATGTCGTATGCCTGCCGGCGCGCATCGGTGTCATTGGCACAGTCCCGCACCGCCCGCGCGTAGGTCCGCAGGAAGGAGCGCCGCTCGGAGTTCTTCGAACGAAGTGTGCTGTGCCAGATGTTCTGGGGGTGAGACAGCGGTGTCAAGGAAAAGTGATGGGGCGTGGTGCGGGGGGTTGGTGGGCCACTGCGATGACGAAGTTAGGGGTTCTATGCAAGTATGTGCATGCTTGCAAAACAAGGCAACATTATGCATCACACGCGAAGTCGGGACCTGCCCGCTTGGAAAACCTCAACCTACCTTGACATCGTTGTCGCTGCGCGCGGGCAGAAAGTGCGATATCGATGTCCACTTGTTGCCCAGCTCCATGTGCTTGTAAGCAAGCACAGCTTCCTCCGCCTGAGTCCATTCACCTCTGGGAACGTTTCTGCGGCCCGTTTCGGGCGAGGCGACAACGGCTGCGGCTCCCCTCTGCCTCCCGACCGCCCGTGGCAAAGCCGCTGCGCTACCCGCTGCTCTCCGGCGCGCGGAAGTCGTATCCCCGTCGTCCAGGGACACTTCATCGTCAAACTCCTCCTCCACGTCCTCAACCACAAAGCGTGCATGGCCCGAGCTGCGTCTTGGCTGCTGCACCTTTGTGCTGGCGGTGCGCAGCACCGCGAGGGCCTTCGAGCCCCGCTCCCGTTTGCCGCCCTTGCTTGGCGTTCCAGGGCTTTCCAAATTTGGCGGCTGGAAGGCCGCATCGTAGTCATCCATAGGATATGGTCTCTTTGAGAAGCTAAGCGGTGGTCTGCGGCATCACGTGTCGCCCTGGGTCCCTGGCGTCACGCGTTTCACGAGTATGATCAGGGCAAGCTGCCAACCCTTGCTGGTAGTGTTCAGCTACGCGGTGGCGTACGACGGAGCGTTGTAAAAGGAGTATTATGCGGAGTGGGCATCCGCAGCATACGTGAAGGAAGGCGTGAATTCCGTTCAAGCCAAAGAGCTAATTTCTAAAGTGTATCATTTGGGGCCCGTGGGGGGGGTCTGTCACTCGAGAGGTGCGTGCAACTCATATACCTCAATAATTGTGTAAACGGCAATGCTCTTTGACGATAGATTCGTAGTAGGCGTGTGTGGGCGCCCTAGTGCTGTTACGACGGGACATGGACTTCCCAAAAGTATCCACAAATTCATAAGCAGTACGCAGTTGTTAATGAAAGGCAGCATGAGCAACTACGGCGCGGAAGGCAGCGGTTGGTACATGCGCCTGACGGCGAAAGACGCTCTCAATTGATGTGCCATTATCGCTATGCTATTATATTGCTGACGTGACATGATCCCCTACGCCCTATCGGCGGCCGTTGCTGTGCCGTCGCACTTGCCCTTTACGTATCGTGCGCGTGCAAACGCGGGACCACGACGCTATGATCGCCGTGTAGAGATAACTGCAATACCGGGGACTGGGAGCTTCGTACAGTGCACGTACCGTTTTGCCCGCCCGCCAGCGGTCAGGCTACGGTCGTCAAACGCAGCGTTTCGGCTGTGGCTCCCCAGCGCTTCTGTACCACGTTCCACTGGCCGCATCGAACAGTGCAGCCGTGAGCGTTTATGTAAACCAACGTGGCTGGAACGTTGTTGCCCCGACAAAAGAGAAATCTGCAGAGAAAGGCCCCGACCGGCTTTGGCCTGCCTGGCCTGCCCTGCCACCAGCCGCCGCTTCAATACCACACCAGTCGCTCCCAGTTAGCCACAGTGGCATACCAACGCCTGCCCCCGGCACCGCAACTCCCAATACCACAGCTGCGTCCGTACCCGCCACTGTGGCCCGCGTGTCGTTCCGCGCGACGGCGCACACACCGTGTACGCTCTCGGCACGTCCGCAGCATCCGCCCGTACCCCAACGCACCTGCCGCCAGTGCTACCACCGCACCACCACCAACAACAGCAACAGCACCCCTTTCCGCGCGCTCCTCCACTCCGCGGAGCACCGTCCAACCCAGTGACCCCAGCCCGCCACCCTGTCCGGGCAGAACCCGGGCAGAACAAGTCTTGGCGCTGCCGGGTCAGCAGCTGCCAGCCCTGGCCCCGGGGGGCGCCCCCGCGGGCACCAGCCATCGCTCCCGGCGATCCGCGCCCGCCAGTGTGCTGGCGCCGCAGCGGCCGGCTGCTCACGCGTCCTCGGGCACCCACCGCCCCTTGCGGGCACCCGTCAGGAGCCGCTGCGTGGGGGCAGGAGGCGGAGGGGTCAGGATGACTTCGGGCGGAGTGGGCGCGGTAGGCCGGGGAGAGGGTGGGGGCGTGGGCGGGGCGTGGATGCGCGACGGGGGATCTGGGTGTCTCTGGATCCGGCACACGCAGAAAGAGCATTATGGAACATCCAAGTCCGGAGAGACCCGAATCCCGGACGCATGGCTTACTTGCGCCTCGCGCCTCTCCACCCCACCGGGTATACAGGCTGGGACATGGCCGTGGGCGGAGAGCTTCGGGGGCGCGTGTACGCAGTGGCTGCCGACTGGCGCGCCATTTAACAGGGCGGCCTCCGAGTGCAACCCGGGCTTCCTCTCCACAGTTCCCTGGAGCTGGCACACTGACGCATCCCATGAGCCGGCTCTGAAAGGCGCTTCTTGCACTCCTAAAGCACACGCACACATGCGCTGTCTGCTTGCCATGGTTATCAAGCACGCCAATCTGCATGTTCAACGCAAACGTAGAGACGCCGTTCGCATGCCCCATACACACGCGCACATATGCCCTGTTGTCGCCTTGTTGTTCTGCTGCAATTGACTTTGATGCGCCGTCGCATCCGTCGTAACCACAGGCGGCCCCCCGGCCGGCGCCTCACCGAGGCCACTTGGCTCAGCGCCTTGGACTGCGTGAGGAAGCGGATGTAGGTGGCGGACAGTGCGCCGGTGAGCGGGTTGACGGACGACTGCGGCACCGCGCGGATGCGGGGCACCAGGAAGGCGGCCACGTCGGTGGCGGGCTCGGCTGCGGCGGGGCAGCGGGGCGGGGGGGGGTCCAGGGGCGCGGGGGGGGTCCAGGAGCGGAGCTGAGGGGGGTGGTGCGGTTGAGGTCGGCGGATGCGGGCTTGGAGGTCGGCGTTGTGGGAGAGATGGGGGGCTGCCCCACCGCCCCACACACAGCCGAGGCAACTGGCGGGAAGCTCTTCGCTGCGGGCGTCTTGCGCACCGACCACAACACACCCACACACCGGTCAACTGCCCGCACGCCCCGACCAGCGACCACCCGGTCGCCCGCGGAGGCCGACACCCACGGCCGGCACCCACCCAGGCAGTTTATGAAGAACTTGGCGGTGGGCGTGTTGGCCCCCGCCATGAGCAGCTCGGTGGTGACCATGCCCGGGGACAGGTTGTGGATGGCCACGTTGCGAATGCCCTGCGTGGCCGATGCGTGACCGTTGGGGAGACAGGGAGGGGGGAGAGAGGCTGAGAGGGGGCGTCGAAGGGGGCGTCGAAGGGGGGCCGGGCCGGCGGGTGTGGCAGGGAGCGGGATTGGAAATGCCGGTGCTGTGACGGCCGGGCGGGGTCGGGGGATGGAGGCGTGGCGCGAGTGCCCTCTGACCGGCGCGACGGGGTGGGTGGGCGGTAATTATGAGGACGATGACACGATTGGGGTGGGTGGGTGGGCGGTATCAGCTGGTTAGGCTAGACCTCACGCAAGGTGGTTGGGCCGGGCTTGGTGGCCGGGCCGGGCTTGCGGCAAAGGCTGCGGTGGCAGCGGATGCGCAACGGTGCGCTTCAGGCGTGGGAGACCTGGCGGTGGGGAGCATCAGCAACCAGCTGTCCCCCCCCTCGCCAAGACCCATATCCCACCACGCCAAGACCGCCACCAGTGCGCTCTCAATGCGACTCGGTGTCCGCGACGCGACCCGTTCCTTTTCTTCATTACCCCACCCCCCGCCCCCCGGCCACCCCGCACCAGGATGCCCAGCTCCGCGCTCAGCGACTTGCCCAGCTGCGCCAGGCTGCGCTTGGTGGCGCCGTAGGCGGCGAAGCGCGGCGTGGGGTTGCCGTCCGCGCCGGCGCCGTCCATGTTGAAGATGTGGCCGTGGCTGGACTGGGCGCGCATCACGCGGATCGCCTGCGGACGACGGTTGGCGGTTGGTCGTTAGGATGATAACTGGGAGTTACCATTAGGGATCGGCAGTTGGCAGCTGCTCGTTGAGCTGCTCAGCTAGGCATCTGGCATGCTGACGATTGCCCCGCGTGTGTTCATTGCAGCTGTGGCCGCCCCCGTACCCCGACACCATCCCCAACACCGTCACCGACTCGTCAACGACCTCTTCATTACCCCCAACCACGCACGCACATACCCCCACCAGCACCCGCACGCCCGTCGCCCTGCCCCGCCCCACCAGCACCCGCACGCCCGTCGCCCTGCCCCGCCCCACCAGCACCCGCACGCCCGTCGCCCTGCCCCGCCCCGCCCTCCACACACCCAACTCGCCTCCTTGCAGCACAGCATGACGCCCAGCACGTTTGTGGACACGATCTGCGCCAGCTCCTCGTCCGAGCTCTCCGCCATGGGGCCGTAGCGGTAGGCGTTGGTGCCCGCCTGGCACCCAGAGGGGAGGGAGGTAGTGGGGGTGGGTGGGGTACAACAGAGAGGACGGTGACGAGCGCAGGACGCCAGCGTTGCGAACGCAGACGCGCACGGAGCCGAGTGCGTGCGCGATCCACCGTGTGTGTGGGGGGGATCGAGGGTTAGAAGGCATTCTCAGTCGAGAAGCCGTGCTGCGCATTCATCTGTGTGTGGGGGGGAGGGGGAGAGGTGCCTTGGACGTGATGGGGAGGGGCCCAGAGCATTGCCAGCATGCCAAGTATGAGGTGTGTGTGGGGGGGCATGGCGGGTCCGGGAGGGATTGGGGTTGCCCGTGCCACGTGAACTCGATGAGCGGGCAGACCCCGTACAACCCGCACGCGGGCAGGCGCCCACGCCTACGCCGCGTAGTTGTTGCGCGCAGCAGGTACAGGCCCAGGCCAGGCCAGGCGGCAAGCCACCCCAAGCCACCCGTGCGGGTGAGGGACGGATCCGGCATGGGGCGGGCTTCGGGACTCCGGGTGCGCCGCTTCGGGCCCGTTCCGGGAGCCGCAACCGACTGCGCCCCTACTGCCCAACCACTGCCATCACCCCGCGCACTTGCGCGCACAAGGATGGAAACATGGGATAGAAACTCCCGGCGCACAATTGACGAGCCGCCGCCGGTACGGCGAGTCGTTTGGTTTACGCAGCCCGCGTGTGATCGATCCCACGCGTGCTGGGCCCCATCCGTACCCCCCCCCCACTCTACATGGCCATCGCTCCTGCCCTGGCAGCGGCGGCACCACCGGTCCACCGTTCCCACGGTCTCCCGGGCGCCGTCGCTGCCTCTGCCCCCTCCCGGCTGACCGCCGCCTGCTCGCGCCGCCTGCCCCGCTCCCCGCCCGGACTGGGCTCTGGCCTGCCGGCGGCTGGGACGCCGGCGTTCACGCTGGCGACCCATAGTCGTTCCGCCGGCGCACAGTGTACTGTCTTCCCGACCGGCCGGCGGTTGAGGAGCCACCGCTGCGGTAGCACCCACCGCCGGCATGTACCTGTGCTGGCCCTTGCCCGGGAAATGATGAGATGGGCCGGACCTGCCACACTTCGTGTGGCAGGGTTGATGGTCCCCTGATCCCGGCACTACCTCCTCCATTCCCAGTCACTCACCCACCCTCCCCACCCCATCTGCTTGCTTCTGTTTTGCGCACCGTGACTTGTCACCGGTGACCCCTAATGTGTGGGGTTCTCCGGCTCGGCCGTGCTGTGGGGAACCGCTTGTCGGTCCGCACACGGCCAGCTCCCTTGCACCCTTACACCCGCCATGGCCCCTGTCGTTCGTACACCGGTACGGACCCCGGCACGTTGTGCTTAGCCCTCCCACTTTCTGCCCTTTCTACAGCAATTCGGTAACGGGTTTTGGGTGTGGCGTGTCACCGCTTTGTCCCTGCTTTGCCTTGCCCGCCCCGCATGTTCTTCTACTGTTCATCGCTAACTTCTTCTGCT
>LSYV01000012.1:2081020-2096020 GCA_001584585.1 Gonium pectorale | reverse complement strand
TTTTGCGCACCGTGACTTGTCACCGGTGACCCCTAATGTGTGGGGTTCTCCGGCTCGGCCGTGCTGTGGGGAACCGCTTGTCGGTCCGCACACGGCCAGCTCCCTTGCACCCTTACACCCGCCATGGCCCCTGTCGTTCGTACACCGGTACGGACCCCGGCACGTTGTGCTTAGCCCTCCCACTTTCTGCCCTTTCTACAGCAATTCGGTAACGGGTTTTGGGTGTGGCGTGTCACCGCTTTGTCCCTGCTTTGCCTTGCCCGCCCCGCATGTTCTTCTACTGTTCATCGCTAACTTCTTCTGCTGCTCCCACCGTCCGCCCGCCCACCCCGTAGGTCAGTACAAAGCGTTGATTGGGTCAGTGCCGTTGGGAAAGTTCGTCTGGGCAGGCCCGCGCTCGCGGTGTCAGTGCTGTGCCAGTCTGTCCGCGTGTTAGGTTGGGCGGGTGGGCATGGGGTATCCGCCGCCTCCTCTTCTCCTGTCAGCAATCTATCGGCGACTACACCGCGAAGGTATGCCACTGCACGGACCGCTCGTCGCTGACATCGCAGTTTTGCAGGTCGTCTTCAACTCTCTACCCAGACCGCCGTTCCTCCTCCTACTGAGTATGCGATTCGGTGTCCGCGACGCGACCCGTTTCCCGTTCCGTATTACCCCCCCCCCCCGCGACCATCGGCGCCGCGCGGGGGTAAGTGAAGAAGAGAAGCGGGTCGCAGCGCGCACTCCGAATCGCATACGGAATGGAAGACTCGGGGCCGCGCGGGGGGTGGGGGGTGGGCCGGGCGCAGGGAGCACAGCGGCTCAACAGCAAGTGCGTCCCCCGGCAACCCTCTTTGTCCACCCACGTGCACCCGCGGCCCAGCTCCGACGCCACATCCCCGCCCAACCCCACAACCGCCGCGTTGCAACCGCTCAAACCGTCAGCCAACTGCCAGCCGCCAGCCCGCGCCTCACGTTATTGATCCAGATGTCTACCCGGCCCAGCTCCGCCGCCGCAAAGTCCGCCAGCACGCGGGCCTGGCCGGGCTTCGCCACGTCTACGGCGACACCCTGCGGCAGGCGGGGTTGAGGGCGCAGGCAGCAGCCGGCGACGAGTTACATTGGGAGATGGGGGTATACGGAGATGGCCATGAGAACCTGTACTCCACCCGGATCAGCGCCTCCTCAGCTCAGCTCGCAGAGCCTCTCCAGGGCCCCGGGCTCCGCCTGACGGTTACAACCGTGCCCTTGCCTCCGCCCCCAGGCCCCAGCCCCCAGCCCCTTGCACCCGACCCCGGCCCCAGCATCGGCCCCCAGCATCGGCCGAGCCCCCCCCCCCACCTTGACTTTGTCAGCGCCGAACCTCTCCGACAGCTCCGCCACCGCCCGGGCCACCCGATCAGCTGCGAACGACGAACGGGTGCGAGAGGGCGGGAGGGCGGGAGTGTGGCAGGGACGCAAGAGGGGGCGATGGGCCGTGGGGTGGGGCGCAAGAGGGTGTGTGCGGGTACGGCAGGCGCTGCCGAAGGAAGAAGCGGCCATCTAGTTGTGTGTCGGCGGGGTGGGCCAGGTGCCTGGGGTGATTGCGTTGCGTCAGCCCGAACTCGGTGGTTCCGCAAGTCGCTGGCCCGTGCGTCGCCGTGTGTGGGGCGTCGTGGCTGGTGCCGCGGCATCATTCGACAGAGGGGCACAAGGGGCTGCGGCGCTGGCTGCAGCATCCCGCCCCAGCCGCTGGCGGCCGCCCCTTCCCGCCTCCTCACGCGTTCCCCCCTACACCCTCCTCGGCCGCCCCCGCCTCCGCCTCCACGCTGGTGCGCACGGCATCTCCCAGAACTCCTCTCCCCAACTATCGACACACGCAGACACGCCAGCCCGGGACCGGGACTCTTCGAGCACCTTGCTCACGTTCTCGACGCACCTGACCGGGAGCAGATGACCACTCGGTCGCCCGCGCGCAGAAAGTCCTCCGCCAGCGCCCGACCGATGCCTGGGAGCGGGCGGGGGCGAGGGGCGGGAGGGCAGGGCGGCAGGGGCAGTTTGCAGGAGGGCGGAGTGCTGGGCGCGGCGGCGTGTGAGGGGAGCTCGAGGGAATGCGATGAGCGGGCGGAGGAGAAAGACCCAGCGGCACCTTGCGACACCGTTCGCTACGGGTGTGCCGGCAGACAAACAGCTGGAAGCGCGGCCCCGCAGGACCCCGCGACCCCGCAGGAACCCACGCACGCGACCACGCACGCAGGATGGCGGCGCCCTCTAGGCCGTGAACGGGTGAGGGACGGCACGGGCAAGGGCTTGCCTTTGGTGGAGCCGGTAATGACTATGTTGTATGGCGGCTGGGGCGTCGCAAACTTGACCGAGGCCTGCCCGCCAGCCCCGCCAAGAAGCGCACGAGTCACGACGGTGCGGCGGTCGCGGCCACCGGCGGTGTGGATGGGGAGGGGGCCGTGCGACGCTGGCCCCGCCGTGAGGGGCTGGGCCGCGACTGGGGCGCTGCTGCTTGCGGCACTGCCGCGGCCCAGGGGGGCGCTGCGCGGTGATGCGCTGTAGAAGTTGCTTGCGGCGATGGATGGGTCGGCGCCGCGCACCGCGCGCGTAGGGGCGAGGCACTGCATTCTGATGGTCGCGTTCGTGCTTGCGGTTGGTCACGAGAGTACCTGGAAGGGAACCAAGATTGCTAGACTACCCCCTACAATGCCGGACGCGGTTGAACGTGACCCAGTTGTTGCCTCATCGCTCGTCAGTTCCTCGGCTCCAAAAACGGCTCCGTACCCGCCCTCGTGTCGCCTCTGTTCCACACTTTTGTTTTGGCCTTGTAATGCACCTGACTTTTAGGGCTGAGGGGTTCGCGCCAATATACTGTCGCCTTGTTCCGACGGGAGGTCGACGTGGCGGAGCTCCTGCATTTTCGCTTTTGCGCATTTGAATTAGGAAATACATATACGAGGACACAGTGACTTTTTGTCGGTTTTGGTACCTCGGGATCCTGCCGAGATCCCTACAGAATCCCCACGTTCGCTGCTCCTGTTCGCCACACCAGCCGCAGCGATGGATCAGGTGGCAACAGCGCTCCAGGCGAGCGACTTCGCGGCGGTGGCGAGCATCCTTGATGAGGCGGAGCTCTGCTCGCCGTCTCCCTCTGTCCTCGAGGACGGCTGGCCCGCGGCGCTGCACCTGCTAGCGCACATGTACAACGGAAGCCTGCCGGACGCACGGTTACTGTACAAACGGCTGCCGGACGGCGTCAAGGCGGACCCCCAGGTGGGCTGCACTTGGCCAGGGGTTGGGCCCCTGGTGTGGCTTGGGGAGGCCACAGGCCCTTAAGCCCCGCCCCTGCGCAAGAAAACTCTCTCCTCTCCTCCCCAGCCCAGCCTGCAAACGCCCACACCACCGCCCCATCCCCGCACTCGCCACCCGGACAGGTCGCCGCAGCGTGGCGGCTGCTGCAGTTCGCCTGGCAGGGCAGCGGCGAGGGCGTGTGGCACGCACTGCGCAGCCACCCCTGGAGCGGCCCCGCCCAGGCGCTCACCGAGGCGCTCGCCGAGCGCCTGCGCGGCCGGCAGCTGGACCTGGTCGCCGCCGCCTACTCCCACATCACGCCCGCCCGCCTTGCGGCGCTGTGCGGGTGCAGCGAGGAGGACGCCGTCGCGTACGCGCTGGGGCGCGGCTGGCGGCACGCGGCCGACGACAGCGGCGCGCTCGAGGTGGTGGCGTCGCCGCCGGCCCGCGGGCAGCTGGGCAGCCTGGCGGCGCTGGAGCAGCTGTCGGTGTACATGATGCAGCTCGAGTAGCGGCCAGGCATGATGCACGTCCTTCATGAGGCGGGGGAACCATGCATGAAATGCGAGTAGTGGGGCAGGCGGGCAGGGGGGGGGGCGGCTCCTTGGTGGGCAGCACGGCATGGCGCATGGTGTCGTTTCGCGGTACCGGCACGAATGGAGGCAGACTTGTGTGGTGCTTTGGCAGGCGGTGCCGAGCAGGCCACGTTTGGCGGACGGATGGGTGGGGTCTGCATAGACAACAGGTTCGTTGGAATTTGAGCCTTGCAGGAGCATTACGCTGTATTGGTCTCGACAGCGGCAGGCGTGTCGAAGGTGTGAAGGGTGCCTGAGGAAAGCCCTCTTTCCGGATGATATGGTACTAGCGGATAACATGATACCATGCCGGGGGACGTGATGCAGCCCGCAGTCCGGCGTGGCTCAACAGGTTGGAGACAGGGGCACATCACCGCACGGTTTCCAGGGTACGGCCCTCACAGGGAGTACGGTACAGGCGTCCGCCTGCTGTGTGGTCGGTGCGGAGGTGCAGGAGGGTTGGAGCTGCAGCCCGGCCCTGAGCATTTCGGACGCGCGCAATGCAACAGATGCTCGCAGTCGCCAGTGACAAACAGGTGTTGCTCGTGTTGTGCTCTGCACTCGTGCCATTGGGGCAGGCCGCGCCCAATACCGGACGCTCCCGCAGCGTGGGCCGTGCGTACCGGCCCGGGGACGACGGGCGCTCACTCACGTACGGACGGCGCACAACCGGTGGGCTCGGACTGCCGTAATTCTCGTGCGGACGAACGGCGTGCATCCGGGGGCGGGGCCGGCTTGCTCGTGTGTCAGTCGTACACCACGCTACATACAAGTCGAAATGCACCCATGCCGTTGGGTCGTTTTTGGCGGACTGTAGTTGCGAGGTGGTGTAGCCGCAAGCAAGCCAGCAGGGATGGATCCAAGGATGGATGGATGGCGAGCGCTCTGGGCGGCAGCGGCTGGACCACCGGAGCGTTTTTGTTGCCAGCGGTCCTGCCGGCAAAGAGGCAGGGCACGGGTGCTGAGCTGCGCACCTGCCCATGCCCTCGGCTGGCTTGGAGGGCCGCGGCGGGAGCGCAGGTCGGACCAATTATGGTGTTGGGCCACACGGGTTCTAGCTTGGCAACAGACGGCGTGCGTGCCCGTTGCGCAGATACCGGTGTGCTCCTTGATTCGCCGTGTCCGTCCGAGGTTACGGCGGGATGCGTACGGCGGGGTTCCGTACAAGTAGCGTGCTGTCGCGCTATCCGGCAGACCTCGGCGGGCGGGCAGACCCGCATGCCGTCTCCCCTCTCGGGACAACAGCAGTGCCCCGGCATGTGCATGTACATGTTGTGGACCGTTGATTGATTTACAGATGAAGTCTTCCGGAGAGTGGGGAGGCAACTCGTGGGCACACACCGTGCGCGTGCCTCTCATCCTCCAACGCCACCACAGCCGACACCATTTTTGGGCTCGTCCAACGGCTACAACCGTTTAGCGGAGAGCAACTCGCGAGCGCTTCCGCAGTGCAGGGCTCAACAGCTCGTCGAAGAAATCCAGTTACTGGAACGAACCCTAAGTATTGGGGCTCACATCCCCCCTCGCAGCTTTCCGTGCGTGCATGTCAGCGCGGCCCGCTTCCGTACAGGCACAGACAGCCGCAGCCAGTTCCAGTCCGAGCAGTTCCAGTACGGGCAGTAATGGCAGTACGCGCCCAGCAATGAGCGCGCCAGAGCAGCTGCTCTGGAGCGCGCCGTGCGCTGCGATCGATCATCATGACAACACCAATCCAGCATGATACCTGATATATTACAGAGATAACGGTTTCGCGGGAAGTCTATCTCTTACCAACACGTTCGACGGTTGCAGTCCTAATCCCTACAGCTGGCCCGCACCTGGACCTACCGTCCGACCATTGACCGCGCGCCTTGAGATGCCGCTGTACAAGCACGCACCCGTCACCATCAACCCGCTGGCTACTGCTGGATATCTTCTTGCTAGGCCTTGCCCGCATACGCCGGCCAGCCCTTGGCCCGGTGCGCCTCGCACGGCATTCGCTCCCGCGTCCTCGCCAGCAGCGCAAAGTCCACCTCCGCCACCGCGATGCCGGTGACCCGCGGGTCGGCCAGCCTCCCCACCACCGTGCCCCACGGGTCCACAATGATGGCGTGGCCGTAGCTCTCCCGCTTGGCGTTGTGGCGGCCCGCCTGCGCCGCCGCCACAACGTACGACTGGCACTCGATGGCGCGCGCCCGCAGGAGCACCTCCCAGTGGGCGGCGCCGGTTATGACGGTGAAGGCGGAGGGCACCGCGAGGATCTGCGCGCTCGATCGGTGATATTGGCGTAATTGACGCGTGGTGGCACAATGTCGAGTCGGGAGGCGGGATGGGACGGACAGAGTGGCAGGAAGTGAGTTGGAAAGCCGCACGCGTCGCAAAAGGGGGGCGGGTGAACGTGGGTTCTGTTTGGGGCCGGCGGGGCGCGCAGCGACGGTCGCCCCGGGCATGCACGCACGCACGCCGTCGCGTGCGGGGCGGGGCGGGGCACGCAGGGGTGCGGCAGCCGCCGTGAAGGTCACAGGGACGGCCGCGATGCACGGGCGGGCGCACGGATGCGAGGCGAGCGGGCGGGCCACCGGCGGATGGATCAGCGTAGCCACACGAGTCACAGAGCAACAGACAACCAGTGGGGGCCCGTAGCGATCTCCAACTCCGTCCCATTCGTCGGTTTTGCACACGCACCCACGCACCTGCGCGCCGCGCTCCCACGTAAGGTGCGCGAACAGCTCCGGGAAGCGCAGGTCGTAGCAGGTGGTCAGGCCCAGCCGGCCGGCGGGCGTGTCGACGACCACGGCCTGCAGAGCAGCGAGCACGACGGCGCAATCGACTATGCTTGCTTGATTAAAGAAGGTCCCTGTCCGTGCCGGACCCTGGCCAAACACAACAAGCACCCCCTCCATCCGGAGTCGGGCCCTCTAGGGCCGTGCACCGGAACCAAGTACCGTACACGCCCCACCTATCTCGCCCCCGGCGGCGTACCTCGTCTCCCGGCGCGGTAGTCCGGCTCTCCATTAGCACGGGGCCGTTGGGTACATCCACGTCAAAAAGGTGGATCTGAGGGCAGGTGGCGGGCGGGCCGTGGCAGAGGACGGAGAGCAGCATGTGGGAGGGTTTTTTACCAGGTACAGGTAGGTTCGTAGGGATGCCACAGGGCGGGCGGGGCCAGACTGACGGCGGAGCCTGAGTGGGCCCCCCTGGGAGCGGAACCAGCCCGAAAGCAACACAGCAAACATGGTGGACGAGAATGTGCAAGCATACAAGTAATACGTACTCCACCTGCCCATCCATTCCCAGACCAATCCCAAGACGCGACAGAGCGAACACCCCCGTCCCTGTGGACCCCTGTCCCTGTGGACTCCCGTCGCCCAGGATCCCCACCTTACGGTACTTGGCCACCAGAGACCCCCTGTCATCAACCACCACGTGTGTGTTGTAGCTGCAGGTCAGGTGAGGGATGCAGTGGGCTGGCAGATGTTTTGCATGGGTACCGCGTACGGCATTCGGGATAGAGGACCATCATACTGTTAATACTTGGTGGAGAAACATGAACTGGTTTTCACTGATGTGCGGCTGCCTGCTGGCGCATTCACCAGCATGATGAGGACGCCCCCCCACACACATACATACATGTGTTGCGGGTCGGGCCCGACCTCTTGGAAACCGCCCAGTGACAACCAGAGGCCCAGCGACCTGCGGCCAGCAGGCAGGGGCCGACAATGAGGGCCCAGGAGTTGGATTGGGCAACGAGGCAGGGGGCGGGCAGGCAGGGTATGAACAATCAAAGCCCTTAGCTGCAGCACCACGACTTCTGCTTCTGCCACTTACACGGATGCACCGAATATGCTGTCTTCATGCGTTGCGGCCATCACGAGGTTTTGCACAACACTTCTGCAAGCGAATTAATTGCCCCTGCCACCACAGGCTTTTGAGGGGCCCCAAATAAATTACCGGTGACCATGCAAGCAGCAATCCCAGCCGTCCAGAGGGTGCTCCCTGACGTTATGGCTGGCTGACTATCTAGGCTGATGGCTCAATCCGCCCACCCGCCCGCCGCCCAGTCGCCTCACTTGGCGAGGTCCTGATACTGGATCATGAGGGGCCCATCCAGCGGCTGTGCAGCGGCGATGGACTGCAGGGGCAGTGACAGGAAAATGACATTCGTGCACGACATGCGCGCGGCGGCGCATCATCCTGCCCTCACCTCACCAACCGGGTAACTACCGGTAACCCGCCCAGCTGGGAGCTTCAGCTGCCCCTCCAAACAAAAGCTGCATACGTTAACCCTCCCCCGACACAACCACCCCTTTCTCGCCACTCCCCCCCCCCCGTATCCTTTCCCACCGCAGGAAAAACCCAAGCAAGCCAGCCGCCTAAGCCACCCCATCGCACCTGCATGCCCGGCCGGGCCCCACATGCGCATACATCCGCTGTCGGCATGCGCGCTCACCTCAGCCGGGGACTCTCCAATGAAAGAGAAGCACTCGGGCAAAAACAGCATGCTGCAACCCGCCTCGGCAGCTTCCTGCAGCAGCGGGATCGAAGTATAATGGCGATGGTGGGCAGTGTGGGAGCGAGGGCGGATGAAGGGGTGCGTGGCATCACGGGGTGAGCAGTGTCGGAAGCATTCACCATAATGCCTCCAACATAGAGCAGCAGCTACGGCAATGGGACTGAGTGTGAGAGAGATGAAGCACGCACTGCAGGCAGCTGACCGTGCGCCCAGCCAGCTGCCATTCTTTGTACCGGTACGGCGTTCCAGGTGTGTGTGCAGAGCGTTCGCCCCCCAGCAAGCCTGCGCCGCGCAGACACCCACATCAGCCTGCCGCCGCTCACGCCTCTGCCGCTGTCCTTGAGCCGCAATCACCCAAGGCGCCCGAAGCACGCAGCTGCCAGCGGTTCCAGAGACGCTCGCTTGATGCGCTTGCTGGTGGGTAGAGCGCCACCGTATGGTATGGGAGATATGGTCCAGTCCCTTGGGCCCAACCAAGTAACCAGGCATCCGGAACGCCCTGGCTATCAGGCCCGCACCGCAGCAGCTGTACCTGCCGACTTCAACTCTGCGCGCACCTTTGCAAGCTTTGCGCAGGTGGCAAAGTTGGCCGCCTGGTCGCCCACGGCAGTCATCTGACCCACTGCTATCCTCACGGCGGGCGGAGGAGGCGGTGGCGTCCCCGACCCTCCCGCCGCTGCCATGCCGGCCACGGGCTCTTGGTTGGGAGGGCGCGTCAGCGCCGGCTGCTGTGAGGCGGCCTGAGGCGAGCGAGAGAGGAAGTAAAGCCCCGTACGATCGATCAGGACCACCCCCGTAATTCAGCAGAAATAGAGTTCTTGGGCACGGGACGCAGCGAATGGGGCCGGGGCCAGGGTGCACAACCACAGGCTGTCAAGCATAGAGGGTAAAGTGTTTGTGTCGGGCCTAAACGCACTATACAGGCTGGTATGCAACGATGAAATTTAACAGGTAAAGGGGAGATCGACAAAAGCCCTGTGCAAGAATCACCGCAGCCCTCGTACCTCTTGCATGGTCGCTCGCGCGGGGGTCGCCAGAAGCGACGCCAGGCGGCCGCTAGTGCCTTTCCCAGAGAGCCACGGCAGGGGGGACGAGGGGCGTTGCTCCGGAGCGTGGGATACGAACACGCGTGTGTTTGCGTACGCGCTCGGAGGAGGGGTAGTGGAGGCGACGCTGGCGACGGCACCGACCGCGGACGGCTTCAGGAGCAGCCGTGTCGCTGGCACTCCAAAAGGACCCACACGTGCCCAAGCCGATGCCCCCAGGAACGCGCGCATGTATGTTGCGGCACAGTGGGATGATGGTGTTGCAGCACGAGCTGTATCCGCGGCAGGTTTCAAACTCAAACCAAAGAGATGTGGCGTTCTGAGATCAATGCCATTGGTGAGCGAACTTGCTTGCGCGCAGTAACGATAACTGCTCGTCAAAGGCGCACGGCAAAACGCGACTTGCACGCTGAAAGGCCTGCTAGTTCTAGCTATACAAATCAACCGTTGTCATGCCTTGCGATTAACGCTGCACGAGGTACCATCATAACAATGGCGACCTCGCGGCTCTTATCGAGGCTATGGATGCCGCAGTCAGGGTTAAGTCAAGTTAGCTGCATGATGACCGCAATGTCGCAACGCAGCGGCGCGTTCCTGCCTCCGGCGAGCGAGGCGTCGACTTCGCACGGGCCCCTGAACGCTGAGGAGCTGCTGATGGGAGCATCACGGAGCATTGACCATGCGGAAAGCGGTGGCGCCAGCACGTCGGCACGCATCCTGCAGGGGCTGACGGGCCGTGGCGCCCAACCCGCCCTCCCGCCGACCATCGGCCTCTGGGACTCCCGTCTCACCTCTTACAGCGTTGCAGAACTCCTCGCGGCAGCTCAGGGGCGGCAGCAGCAGCACCAGGCCCCGCAGCTGTTGCTCCAGCGGAGCATCCTCCCGCCCTGGCACGAATCCCACCCCCCGCTGTGGGCACCACCCCCGGTGGTGGAGGCGGAGATGCGCTTGCCTGGTGGGTGGGGAGCAGCCGTGATGTCATATCCCAAACGCCAGAGGGCATCCACGCCACATGTGTGCCCCGGGTGTTCAGCACCTCGAGGGCAAAGAGGCCCTCGACCTCTTGCCCTCGTTGCCCCGGTGCGCCCACAAAGCTGTGAAGGATGTGGCCCGGCGTCTACCTGTCCGGCAGGGACCTGACGGACTAGCGCATCCGTCGTCTCCGCGGTTCCTTGGCCGTCCGTCTGACGGGATGTGCAAGCGTCATCCTGACCCTCTGCAATCCCCTCTTGCGGTGCCAATCCGCAGCAACAGGGCCGGCGCCGGAGGCGCCGCAGCCGTCGGCTGGCGGCATCCCCGCTGGCGCACCGGAGGGGCCCGTTGGCAGCAGCGGCGTGGAGGCTCCCCTGCAGTGCGGCAACCGCGGGAACACGTACCAGCCCAGCCGCAGGAAGCGAGTCAACCGGCACGGGCTGGAGAAGAGGTGGGGCGGGGCGGGCAGGCGGCGCGGCGCGGGGGGCCACAGGAGGGGGGGCGGCAAGGGGGCCACCCCGGGGCGGAGGGGGCGGAACCTCCGGATATGGGGCGGGGTCCTGGAGGGAGCACTCCGCGCCAAACGCAAAGGAAGCCGCAGTTGTGCCCGTGGGCAGGCGCCGTCTGCAGGAGGCGCTCGCCCTCCCATCTGCCCGTTGCACGGCCCTCTGCCCTCTGGGTGCCCCTGGGCTGTGATGTGCCGCTACGCGTTCCGACCCACGCTGCGCGCGACCTCGTTCCTCCAGGCTGAGCACGCCCCAGGGCCGCGACGTGCTCCTGCGGCGGCTGCGCAAGGGGCGCTGGCGGATCACCGTGGACGCCTTCCGGTGAACACCCACCATCACGCGGGCCGGCCGGCTCCGGCTGTCCAGCTCTCCAGCATGCAGTGGCCGCCAGCTCGCACTGAACGCAAAACGCGACGCAGGCCAGTGGCGCAGCAGGGCAGACGCGGCGCGCGGCTGCGCCAATTCACCGCTATCGCCTCGTATGAGTGCGGAAGTGCGTTGGGCGGCGCAGGACGACGCCTGTGGCGGGGCCTCCCCCTGCCGGCCGCCCCATGCTGGGGGTGGGCTACTAGGCCTGCTGGGCATGCGTAGCAAGACTAGAGCGCACCTGGTTCCGGAGCCTGCAGAGGGATCGGAGGCTGCCGCTGCTGTCCCACGGCAGGTCGGCCTGGCTCGGAGCGTGATGGACAGGGGGCAGCGGGTGTCTATTATTGCGTGCTGTGTATTTTGTTGCACGCTGAGGTGGCTTGAATTCAGGGTCAGGGCCAGCGGCTGCCATTCGCGGCCTGGCAGGAGGCCGGACCATGCGCGGCAAGGCGGCGGCGTTTGTGGCCCGGCTGCCCGGATACCCCGGTAGATGGACGCCGCGGTTGTGGGCTTGATTGACAGGGTGCGTTGCAATGCGGTGACGCGCGCGCAGCTGCAGGAGGAGTGCGTATGTCTTGGATCCGTAACCGTACCGTTGTACCGTACGTGAACCCCGCTCGCCTCCGTAGCTGGGCTGCGTGTTGGGCCGGGTGCAGGTGACGTGCGTGAAGGAGTGTGGCTCGGGGACAGAGTCACGGCGCAACAGGTGCAGCGTCTGCGCCTTCACGTCTTGGCAGCAGCAATGGGCCGGTGGGATCCTCGGTAACCCGCCCTCGGTACCCCCCCCCCCCCGCAACTCTGTCACTCCTTGCGTGTAGTGACGACCTCCTCACAGCGCTTCCGCGGACACCCCAAGTGTGGCCGCCTCTTGCGGCTACGCACAGGCTGCTCACACACCATCGTACTCGAAACGCCTCATGACCCCATGCCCATGGAACGGTGGAAGGGAAGCTCACTAGCACAGAGGTTCAAGAACGTGAGCTCCCGGGCAGGGTCGGGTCGCGAGTGTGGCCCGTCTGGCGGCCCGTGCAGGCGCTGTGCACCGGAGGCGCCACCCTCCGGGTCGCCAATACGAGGGCGCACCGTCAAGTGGCACCCTCAAGCCGGCTGAGCCTCCAAAGCCCCGAATCGCGAGCACACGTCCCCCGTATGACACAGTAGATTGGAGCCCAGTATCCGAGCCGCTCCACGACCTAGCCTGCCTTCCCTGCCCCGGCCGTTTCCTTTTTGCGTAGCGGTGCGGCTCACGGCTCGCTGGGTGCTGGGTGCTGCCCCCAGGGTCCCACTTTGAGATGCACCGAGATGGTCTGCACAATGTCGCCAGCTATCCTCGCTGCTGGCGTGGCGCGTAGGGCGTCCTCCGCAGTGTCCGCAGCAGCATCATGGGGTAGGCCGCCATGCGGGTGCCCACGCTCATGGCCTGGCCGAGGGGGCGGAGCAGACGCGGGGGGGGGGGTGAAGGTCACGGAGATGGAAATGCCTGCCGCGTCCCTCAGGCGTACATGCGAAAGATCCCATGTCCCGCACCTTCGGCCGCGCGCCCTCCCCAACAGCGTTCGCGCCGCCTCGTCCGCCCGGCAACCACGGCCCATGTGCGGACCCTGACCAGCACACCGGACGGGCCCTGGCACCCACCGAGTCTGCGTTCTCCGCCTGCAACTCCACCAGTCGCTGCGAGGCCTCGGGCAGCGCCATCGCCAGCTGCAGCTGGGCCTGCGCGGCGGCGCCGAGAGGGCGGAGGGCCCGGTGCTGACCCAGTCTGTGGGCGAGACAAGCTCACGGCATGGTTGTAATCAAGGCCGGCGCCCGGGGCCCCGCCCTGACCCGCGGCTGCGCTATGTTGCGGGCGGCGGCCTGACGCCTGCGCTGCGGCACTGCGGGTTTCTCGCATGCCGCCCGTGTATCGCCTGGGTGGGTGGCGAAGCGGCGGGGAGCTCTTGGATGACCCCGGGCGGTGACGTGGCGACGCGGCACCGAGGCAGCGGCGCATCCCGGACCCTGCACCCGCCACCTGACGGCCGTACGCAACCGTGTACCGGTATCACAGCCCTCCTACCCTTTCCAAGGGATGAACGTGAGTCGCTATTCCTGGCATTCAGCCATGCCCTCGAGTGCCTCCGCTGCCCCAAAGTGCCCGTCTGCCCACCCAGTGCGACCACCTGCCGCAACTACCCGCCCGCCCGCACGTCCGCCCACCCGCCCAATCAGCACGTCCGCCCGCCCACCCGCCGCAACTACAAGCCCGCCCGCCCGCCCGCCCGCCCCGCCCCACCCCACCCCACCCCACCCCACCCCACCCCACCCCACCCCACCCCACCTTCGTGGGCTTCTCTAATGCCTTCCACCCCTCTACCTCACCCCACCCGCCCCACCCACCCGCACGTGCGCCGCCATGTGGGCCTCGTGGCTCCGGCGCAGTGCGTGCGTCGCCCCCGCCGCCACCTCCAGGTCGGCTGCCCGCAGCAGCGTGCTGCCCGGGCCGCAGTAGTTGCTCGCCGCGCCCGTCAGCGCCTCCGACAGCACCCACTCTGCGTGCTGCAGGTAGGGGCGGGAGTCTGGGGCGGGCGGGGACGGGGGCGGGGGCCGTGGAGCGGAGGCGTCCGTGTGTATGTGGGAGGGGCGGCGGCGTGGCGGGTGGTGGGGCTCAGAGCGAGGCGGACGTTTTAGATGGCGATGGCATTGTGGCATGCTGCGGTGGGCAGGTGGGTCACGGAAATGGCACTCCAGGGAGGCGGCGCCGGCGGGCCGCCACCCGGACAGCTGCTACCGACCCCTCCCCCGCCCTCATGGACACCGCCTTGGCATCCCCCCTGCGTCCGCCCACGTCACGCTGCCCGGACCAGCGCACCGTGTTGCCAGCCTTCCCGGCCTCACGGGGAGCACCGTGCTCCACACGCCCGCAGGCGTATGCCCGCTACATGCGCTCTAGGGCACACATGGGCACCGCCTCGTCGCCCACCTGGGCTCCCGCGTGCCATCCCCTCACCACGTCCCATTTCCCACCAGAACCCCACGCCACCCTGCACCTCGCAGCTCGCTGCCGCATCGCAGCCCGCGCCCCACAATGCCCTCCACGTTCCCAGTCTCCCTCCGTTTCTACTTCGAAACAGAACCGACCCACCCGGCGCCCCGAAGGTCAAGAGGAACGGCGCCAGGGCTCGCAGCTCCCGCGCCGCCATCTGCGCGTCCGAGTACAGGCACACATCCCTGTCGCCAAGGCCGCCGCCCGGCTGCGAGCCGCCGCCGCCGCTGCTCCCCGCCGGCCCTTGCGCGCCCTGCCCCTCGCCCCGCAACATCGACTCCACTCTTGCAAGTGCCTGAGAGGGGGTACACGTACGTGGGACAGCAATTGGGATTGGCGCGGGCGGGGCTCTCCGTGTGACAATTCTGCCGAGGTCGGGGGTCGGGGTTCGCGGGTCGCTACTAGATCCCAGTGACCAACGCGCTCAAGGAAGGTGACCGGTCGGGGCTTTGGACAGCCTGCGCCCAAAATGCCGGGTCCGGACCCTCACCCGCAGAACCAGCCCGCCCACGCCCAGGATCCGGGCCGTGTGTGGGGTTGCGGGGGGCCGCGTGCGACGGCTTGCGTCGCGGCGCTGCAGACCCCGCCCGGGACCTCCGCCCCGCACCACCCCGGCGCTGCACCTGGTGTGCCCCCAGCAGGCGCTGCCAGTGCGGGGGCAGGTCCGGCAGTAGCGTGTGGAGGCCCGCCACGCCGCGACGAAGCCCCGCGGTGGCCTCCGGGTCGGAGCCGCAGACAGCCTGCCGCGGGCGGGGCCGGGCACGGGCAC
>LSYV01000012.1:2067815-2080431 GCA_001584585.1 Gonium pectorale | reverse complement strand
GGGGCCGGCGACGGCGACGGACGAGGGCCGCCTATGGAGGGGGGGGGTAGGTGACCCAACGGCAGCGGGTTTGCGGCACTAGCCATCAGCAACGACGCACGGCGGGGGGTTGAAGGAACTGAGGCTGGGATGGGAGTTGGGGAGCGGTGTGCCGGCCTGAGCGAAGTTCAGCGGTCACGCGCCGGATGCGAGGAAGATGGGTGTGATGGCCGAAGGGTCGGCCCCGATGGGGGGAGGACGCATGGAGGGGTGGGGGACCTCACCTCGAGCTCGGCAGCCCACACCACCTCCTCGTCCCAGTCTGTGGGCACGGCGGGGGCACGCGCCTCCGAGGCCCCTGCCGCCCCCCCTGGGCTGACTGCCGATGGCTTGAGGCCATGGTGCCTATGAGGTATCTCTCTACAGTTGCGCGACTCCCCGCGAAAGCCGTGACGAAGGCATGGATGCTGCCGCAGAGGCAGCATGCCGAGTGAGCCTAGCCGCTTCGCTTCGGAGGTGTGGTTTATCCTTGCCCTGCTCTCTAGGCGCGGCTTCATTATCGTGCACACGTGTCGACGCTAACGAGCCGAAGTGGTCGGGGTCGTATTGATGGGTCCGTGAGGCTTCAACTGCTTTACGGCATTGGCCACCGGCCCCGCACCCTAGAAAGAGAGTGCACTCAAAACGGTCAACGGTCAACGGCAGTGACTGCCCAACCGCTTGGCTGCTGCTCTCTTGCGGATCTCTTGTAACAGAAATCTGACAGCATTCAGTGACTTTGTTCCTTGTCGAGGCATTGATAGCGACAATAACGAGTGCAGAATGCCCATGTGACCCCCTCGACTGCCCGGCTTAAACACTTGCGTCACCTGCACATACTTACATATACAACTGTAACATAGAAGCCTGACTGGGCACCACTGCTGCATTGCTAAGTTCCAGCGTGACCGGCCAACGCGACCCACTACACCGTATCCTTGCCGACGGCGCAATGGCTAGCTTGTTCAAGCGACTGAAAGCGCGTACGAACCAGCTTCCCAAGCCGGCCCCGCTCGGCGCTATTCCATCGGTGCCGCTCGAGCAGGTGCGCGGCGGGAAAGGCCCCCAGTATCCAGAGACATGTTCGGCAGAGTTCAGATTTCTGTTGAAGTGGGACCTCGCTCAACGGACTCGGCCCCCTGCGGTTGCAGGTGGTGACCCGCCGGGACATCCGGGAGCTGTCGCCCGAGGAGCAGGCGCGCGTGTGCAATGCCATTGAAAAGATGATGGAGGCGGGCTGGGCGGCTGACTCGCGCAACAATATTGGGGGTTGGGACCAGGAGCGTTCGCCATCGGAGTACTTCAGGCTCGCACGTGAGCACAAAGTCCCGCACCGGGGCGGGTCATACAGCGTTCCGGGGCGTAGGACTCAAGTAGCGCCAAGGCCGGTCGCGAGCTGGCTCCCATGGCCTCCCATGGCACCTGGCCGGCGCTGTGCGTGGGGCGGATTGGTCTTGGCGATGGTCGGCTGCGGCTGCTGATGAGGGCTGGTTGGATGCCCCTTTGGCTATGCTGGGCTGTGGGTATTGGATGCGGGACGGGTCTCTCCCCGGCAGGGGTCGGACCCACACAGGCTGCTCCGCTGATGCCCATGCGCCGACGGCACCTCCGGCTTCTGGCAACCCGCCCTAGTCACGGCGGCCAGTTAGGATGCCTCATGGGTTGGTTGGAGAATGCATTTCTAAATTAGCTTTGCGGACGGCGCCTACGGGCGCTGCAGGCCGCCGTGCGGTGGCTTCCCCCCACCCCACCCCCGAACGCGACAGGCAGGCCATGGGTGCAAGCGCCCATGACCCCGGCCAGAGCGGTCTGCACGACGGACCGTGTCGGAGGGGCGACCGTCCATGGCGGGCGCCTCCACCAGCCCAGCATGCGGCGCCTCGTTGGCCCCACCAGCGCACTCCTGCCTACGCACAAGCACGCACCACCACCGCCACGAACGCGCCCACCACCACCACCACCACCGCCATCGCCTGCACTCTATCCACCCTTGCACCCTTGGCCCCTTGGCCCCTTGCCCCCGGCCCCCGGCCGCCTGCTGCTGCTGCTGCAGGCTACCACGGCTGGGACAAGTCGTTCTGCGTGCATGGGCGGGAGACCTTCCCGGGCTGGCACCGGGCGTACTTGGTGGACTTTGAGCGCACATTGCAGGTGGGGCAAGGGACGGGAAGCGATGCGGCGGGTGCGGAGGGGCACCGCCGGGGCTTGAATGAGCCCGGGGACCGAGAGCCTGTGGTTGTCAAGGGGCTCAAGGTCCATACGGCTCGTACGGCGTACCTTGCAGGCGTTGAGCGCTCAAAGTGCGGGAGGGGCAAAGAGGGGTCTGGGGTTTCCCATCAGGGGATCGGGTGACGGCCGTTCGATCTTCATCGCCGCGCGTCGTGCTTCTAGCGGGCACAGCATGTGTGGGTAGGGGCACTGGGGGCACTGGGGGCACTTGGGTGGCTGCGGGACGCCGACAAGGAAAGCAAGTAGGAGCATGAAGCTCCGTGGTACTCTGGGGGCTGCTCCCCCTCCGTGGTGCAGCGCTCTCAAGACCTCCGCGGTGGGTGCAGCCAGAGGGCGGAGGCTTGCACAGCGGAGCCCCCAGTCCCGAATGAGCGCGTGCTGCTGTGTACCCGCTGTCCACGCTTTGAACCGCTTGCACTCCGCTTGCGGAACCAGGAGTCTCCCCACTACTGCATGCTTGTCCAACTCCTTTTTCTCTACTCGACCCGGGCCTTGGTTGTTGACATACATACACATACACGCGTGTCTCTGCGCTCCTGCAGGCGGCTGACCGGGCGCTCGGCGGCGACGGCCGGATCGCTCTGCCGTACTGGGGCTGGGACGCGGGCGCCGTCAACGGGCAGCTGTTCCCGCAGATCATACGCGAGCGCTTCGCGGTGCTCAAGCCAGGCCTGATCCCGGAGGTCGCAAACAGGTACGGCACAGTACAGCAGCACGGCAGTATGGGCCTCTGACTTGTCGAGTGCGGCCTCAGGTGCACACAGGGTCCGTGCGATGGAGGTCCGGTGGAGGCCGCAGCAGCAATCCCACCACACCACCGACAACGGCTTGAAGCACCTGCCCCACCGCTCGCCTCCCCCTTCCCCACCTCTCCACCCACAGCCAGCTTAATCCCTCCAACGGCTACCGGATAGTGCCCAACGACCAGGTGCTGGCCAAGGGCATGACTAGTATGAAGGTACGGCGGTACAGGGTGTGGGCAGGGCGGGCGTTGGAAGTACGGTACGGGACGTGCAGACGGCGTGCGCCTGTGGCCGCACATCAAGCCCTCCCAACGACGGCTTCGACCCGTGTGTCTGCATGCCCTCGGCACCCGGCTACACCTCACTGTCACTCACCCCCCCCCTCCCCCCTCCTGCATCCCTTCATCTATCGTACCTTGTCACCACCCCATCACCACCACCATGCCCACTATTGCCACCTCCACCGCTTAGCTCTCTAACCACTTCCGGCAGCATGCTGCCGTCATGAACATGGGAGCACCCGCCCTAGGATTTCCCTGCTTGCGCCCCGCCTCTCCCACCCCCAGGACCTCCCCACCCCCACCCTACCTCGCCCACGATCCCACCCAACCGTCTTCCCCCACCCACCCACCCACCCATCCGCCTTCGCAGATTTCCGACCAGGTCCGGCGCGCGCTGTCGCAGTGGGAGCACCCCCGCGCCGCCTCCACGGCCGCCGACAACGCCGACAGCGTCGAGACGCCCCACAACAGCCTGCACGTGCTGTGCGGCTGGCCCATGACGTCCGTCTCCTTCGCCGCCTTCCACCCCATCTTCTTCCTGCACCACTGCAACGTGGACCGGCTGTACGAGGCGTACCTGCGCAAGGACATGGCCAACGCGGGCGATGGCGAGAACGCGCCGTGGGTGAGAGCGGCGGCGGCTACGTCCGGGAGGGTGGGGTGGACGCCCGGCCCCGCATGCACCTGCAGCTGCACAGGTCTGTCTGCGCCTCGCGGCGCACCCCCCCCCTTTCCCGCTGCACCGGTATCTTTCGGTCCACACTCCACGGCCATCCCCACCGGCCGTCTCCCACTCTTATAAGCTGCCTCCGTTGTCCCACATGCCTTTGTGCCTGCACACCCCCGCCCAACCCCCACCCAAGAACGAGTTCAGCAAGAGCCTGTACGGCGGGGAGCTGCGGCCCTTCCGCCACCCCGCCACGGGGGAGTGGTTCATGCCGAAGCACACGTTTAAGATCGAGGTACGGACCGCGCAGGCGGGCTAGCGGGCTGGGCTGCTTCACGGTTGAGTGGCAGGCGTACTGGCTGGCAGTTCGGGCGGGTGGGGAAGCGGCAAGTTGTGCAGCTCGGCCGAGCTTTGGCAGGAGGGTTCAAGGCCTCCTGCTTAAACCCCTGGTGCCACCCGGCCCCACCGACAGTGGTCGCCTGGACCCGATGTCGCCGAGAGAGAGTTCAGGGCCAGACCCGCATAGACGCACCGAGCCCGTCCTCTCGCGCTCCCCACCCCCCACCTCCCGGTCCGGCTTCCTGATTCCTTGCCTCCCCTTCCCGACCCCGGCCCCGGCCCCGGTACCCCTCCCCCTGCCCCGCCCGCCAGGCCATCGGCTACCGTTACGACAAGCTGCCCGCCATTCCGCCGCAGCGCCTCACGGAGCCACCCTTCCTGGCGCGCTTCGAGGACATCAACCCCGTCACGTGAGGGCGCGGCAGCGGGAGCGCATTGGGGGCAAGGGCGATGGGGGCAGGGGCTGACGTGAGGGGGGATCAGCGGCTTTCGTCCGGTGCAGGCACCCAGGCAGCCCTCCCTATGCCCTTTCACCCTGTTACCCAGCCCCGAACCCGGCTCCTTGCCATGCGCCCCCGTTCCCTACCGAGAACGCCTTCTAACCCTGTGATCACACCCACACACGCCCCGCAGTCTGGCTGGCCGCTCGATTGCGCTGCACGTGTTCGTGGTGGGGCCGGCTGACCCGGGGGCGGACTTCACGCCGCCCGACGACGTGGACGCCTTCGACGAGGTGCCGCAGTACGGCGGCATGACGGGCGTGTTCGGCAGCAAGGAGGGCGAGTGCGAGAACTGCAAGTGAGGCGGGAGGGCGGCCGGGAGGGGGGGGGCGCACTCAGGGACCGCCGCCGCCGCAGGGGGCGGGGGCCGGCGGGGGTTGTGGGCACGGGTCCGCGTCAGCCGTACACTGGCGGCGCGCACGGCTGAGAAGCGAGGGGGGCGGGGCCGGGGGCCCTTGCGCCACAGGGGGCAGTGCACGTGGAGAGCGCCGGGAGCAGAGAGGGTTGTAGCGTGGGGGCACGGCGAGGTGGGGGAGTGGGTTTTGGTGAAGAGGGAGGGCGGCGCCGGTACCTCGCAGCCAGCCCCTCCCCCACCCAGGCGCTTCCCCTCCCGCGGTGTTCTCTTTATACAATTTTTACTTTATTTTTTATACAGGATCGTGGGAGGGGGCCCTGGAGCCTGCCCCCAGCAGACCTTTCGATGCGCTTGGCACTGAATCACCCCCCCCCCCCTTGCAGCTCCCACGCGGCACAAAGCGTGCGGTACACGAGGGTGAACGGAGGGATACGGACAATGCGGTCCCAGGCTTTGATTGCGCCTTGCAAAGTGGTGCACACTACTTGTCTGGCCTCTGCTCACTCGGCACCAGCGCCAAAGCTGCGCGTCTGGCTCCAGCCCTGCTGCCCCGCTGGGGACTGAGCGCTCTCGAGGCACGTCAGCCCCCTCGCCCCGACTCCATGCCTTGCAGGACTCGCGACCCGATCGTAGTGGAGGTCGACGTCACCGACTGCCTCCGGAAGCAGGGGCTCAGCCGCCACGCGGTACGACAACCGTACGACAGTACCGCAGAAGCCGACGGGCCGGGGGCGCACTACTATGACCATATAAACACCGCGCGAGAGAGTGTCACGACGTTTGCGAAACGCGTGCTGCACATAGACGACACCGCCGACAGCAGTTTGGACCACCCTCGCCCTCTCGACATACCCATCGGAATCCCTCTTGGCCGCCGCCATGGAGAGGGAGACCCGGCCTTCACGCGACCCGGCCTTCCTCGCCCCCCTTGCCTCCAACAGCTCTGACATCACCCAGCCCCTCAAACTTCCCCCCTCTACTGTCCCTTCAAACCCCTGGCCCCCATCCTCCACGCTCAACCCCCAGGCGCGGCTGTCGGTGGTTGCGGTGGACATGAACACGGGGGAGCACGTCAGCCCCGAGGAGGTGGGCATACCGCAACCCAAGGTGAGCGGGGGGAGGGGGGCGTGGGAATGGGGCAGGAGCAGGGGCCGGGGGGGGGGGCTGGAGCAGTGCAGGTCAAGTTGCGGGTTGGGTCGGGGCTACGGGTCGGGGCCGTGGCGTTCTGTCAGGAGTTTGAGCGGAATGGGCGGAATGGGTAGAGTAGGGTGTGGGAAGGCGGACAGGTGCGGTCGCGCGTTGTGGGGAGCGGGGCGGGGTGGCAGGGGGCCGAGGCCAGCCCCGAAGCGCGGACGCGGGCCTGTCATGTGTCATCTGCCTGGGACGCTGCGCGGGAACTAGCCTGGAGCGCCGTAGCAGTGGCGTCCGTCGGAGCGCTGCCGTCCAGCCCTGTCCCCGTGGCCGCCACGCAAGTCCGGGCCACGCACGGCCCATCTGTGTGGGCCCCGCACCCAATCGCACCCACCCGTACCCGGTCCCGGACCCCGCCCCACACACCCCAGCTGGCGGGGCCCTTCTTTGAGGACAAGGAAGCCATGCTCGGCCGAAAGGATGGGCCTCAGGCGGCCTCAACGGAGGAGGCAGGTGCGGAGGGCCAGGAGCTGTGGGCAGAGGGCGGGGGACGTACGCATGTGGGGTGCGTACTGGTGGGCTGGTGACCGGCGGGGGGTGGGGGCGTGTTGCGGGCAAAGCATCGTGCGGGGTGACGGCAGCTAACACCCAATCACCGCAACATCACCTGGCTGCGCCCCCGCCGGGCCCAGCTCTCCTACCCGCTACCGGTCAGCTGGGCTCTCTGGCTGAGGATCCCCACCGCCGCCGCCGCCGCATGGGCACCACCCACCTCTCCAGCCGTGGCCTCCTTCCGCAGGCGAGGTGGCGCAGCTGCAGCTCTACCTCAAGAAGTACGGCTGGTACAGCGGAGAGGTTGACGGGTTCTTCGGACCCGCCACCGAGGAAGCGGTGCGCAAGTACCAGCAATTCTTCGGGCTCAAGGTGCGGATGCGAGGAGGGCGGCAAGGTCTCCTCCCAGGCCGCTCCGCCATGCTCCGCTGCACCCTAAAGATCGAACCGCACGCGCCAACCCTCTGGTCCACCACCAATCTCATCCCATCCCCGTGTCAATCCCAGTCAGCCGTCACGCTCTGCGAAGCCGCCTCCTTGCGCCTCCTTGCTTTTGGTGCCTCCCATTAGCACGGCCGCCCGTCACCCCGCCCGCAGCGGGTACCTGTAATACGCATTTTTGCTTCTGTATTCCGTTATCGTCACCGACTCGTCCCCGGCCGCCATATGGCCACACTCGCCACCTCGTCACCCCGTCATCCACCCTTGAGCAATCTCCGTCCGCTGGCATCCCCAACGGCCCCAACGGCCCCATCGGCCCCAACGCTCCCTCGGTACCCGCAGGTGGACGGCATCGCGGGCCCCGTCACCCGCAGCCTCATGATGATGGCGCGGATGGACGACAAGGCCGACGAGGTGGGTGGGTGGGTGGGTGCGGGCGGGGCCGCGGGAGGAAAGATGACCCACGGCCAGCCGCGGCGACCCGCATGCCGCACACACGGTGGGCGAGCAGGGCGAGAGATGCGGAGGGTGGTGGAGACTGGAGAACTGGACTGCGCAGCGGGTCCAGTGGTGGCAGAGTCGGTTGTCGTCCCGTGGGTCCAGACGTGCTGCCCCATGACGGCGCGGGCTAACCTGTCCCGCCCCGCCCCGCCCCGCCTCGCGCGTGCCTCCCTCCCCTCCCCCTCCCCCTTCCCCCTCCCACCAGGCCGACATCGACGACCGTGCTGCCTACGCGCCCGGCAGCGTGGTGCGCTGGTGGGCTGGCGACTGCCCCGGCTACCTGGACGAGGAGGTGGTGCGGGACGAGGTGGCGGCGGTGATGGCCGAGTGGGCCACCGCCGTGCCGCTGTCCTTCCTAGAGGTGCGGCCCGCTCCGTCCTGTCCCGCCGCATGCGCCCTCCATAACGAGAAAGGACCACTCCACCGAGCACACCGGAGGCGCAAACAAACTGTACCGAAACTGCCCAGCCGTACAACCGTACGACCATACAACATGCACCTACCTGCTGTCAGCTACGGCACCTCCTCCCCCAGACCCCCACCCGCCCTGCCCTCCTGCCCGCCTGCCCTCTTGCACTCCGGGCCGCAGGTGGACAGCGCCCAGGAAGCCGATCTGGTCATCAGCTGGAGCAACCGCAGCCGGGACAACGTGTTCCGCTTTGACGGGCCGGGTGGCGCGCTGGCGTATGCGGTGCCGTACGGCGGCCCCGGCAGCCCGGGCACCATCACGCTGGATGCCGCGGAGCAGTGGCTGCTGCAGCCCGCGGCGGCCAAGCCGGGCGCCTTCTACATCATGCCCGTGCTGCTGCACGAGATTGGTGGGTGGAGTGGAGGAGGGATGCGGGGCGGAGGGTGGGCGGGTAGGGGTGGGGGCGGGGTCTCTCTCGGCGTCGGTCGTACTGTGTGCTCACGGATCGTGGCGAACACGTACGACACCGGTGGCCGGGATCTGACATAATCTTAAATCATCCAGCCCCCCCTGCTGCCATGAAGTGATCCCGTTCCCCTCAAATCCACAAGAAAACAGTCACGCTTGTTCATGACCCCCCCCTTGGACGCTGTCGTGTGCGTGCAGGCCACGCGCTGGGCCTGACCCACAGCAGCACCTCCGACGACGTCATGAGCCCCTTCTACGTGCCCGACCAGCTGAAGCTTACCGACGGCGACCGCAACCGGGCGGCCGCCATCTACCCACTCGACGGCGCGGCGGCGCAGCTGTTCAGGTGAGCCAGGGCGGGAGCAGGGGCGCGCCGCGGGCGGAGGGGGGCGGCCTGTGAATACGCGCAAGCCATGAGCACAATGGGCGGTTTGGCGACACGAGTGTTCAGGGGACGTCTGTGGGAGTGACCGTGGGAGTGGCCGTGGGCACGGTGTGGATGAGTTGTTGGGGGCGCGCGACGTCGTGTCGTCAGACGTCGACGCTTCAGTGTTTGCCGGGTTTCGGAACGGGGAGAGCCGTCCGGCACGCCGGCGCGGCCTCGAGGAGCGGCGTGCGCCGGCCATGACCCGCGCGGACCCACAGGACAGCCCCGACCGCACTTCCGCCCTGGCTCCCCCGCGGTTGGTCGCCCCCAACCGCCCTCCTAACCCTGCCCCCTCAACCCCTCTCCCACACACACAGCGTGCTGGACCAGGACGGGGACGGGATGCTGAGCCGGGAGGAGTTCCTGACGGCGCTGTGCAACCGGGGCAGCGCACGGCTGGAGGTGCGCGCGGCGGGGGACAGGATGCGTGCCCTCCCCTACGCCGGGAGCTGGGGCGGGTGTGTTTTGGCCTCGGGTGCTCACCTATGGGCGACACACGGAGCTGGCCTGGACCTCTTGCGCCGTCTATGTTTGCCGACTGGCCATTCCCAGCCTTTCCTCGGGCCGCCGGTGCGCCGGCTGCCCTCTCCACCTACCGCGCTTACCCCGGCCGCCGGCCCCTCTCTGCCCCCACGGCCGCCGCCCCGCACCTGCGCAGCGCCCCGAGGCGGAGGCTCTGTTCGACGAGGCGGACTCCACCGGGGAGGGGGCGCTGGCCCCACAGCAGTTTGTGGTGCTCATGGCTCGCCTGTTCTTCGGCTGAGGCGGCGGGCGGCGGCCACTGGGCAGCGGCCCGCGGGTCAGTCGCCCAGCCGCGTGCCTCATTAAAGGGCTGCGGGTACGGCCGCCATCAGGATCGGGCATGGTCGCACGGCGCCCCATCGCTGCGCGGCGGCGCGCGCGCTCTCCCGTGGAAAGCGGTAATTCTGCGGCCGGCGAGGGCCGGGCGGCGGGGATGAGGCGTGCCAGCTGCGCAGCGTCGATACTGCTGCAGCAGGGCCTGTACGACAGCTGTACGGATCCCAGCCCCACGGGGCCGGAAGACTGCGCCGGGGCCCGGCAACGTGGCTTGCTCGGGAGAATATCGTTGAACACCTCGGTTGAGGTGGGGTTGGGGAATCGGGTTTCGTCTCGGTTTTGGATACATGGCGCAACTGCATAGCACACAGAAATGTCGATCATCTCGTATATACGTACCCCTGCACATATGCATGTGCGGAATGAAGTACAACATGAGGCAGTACAAGCTGCTGTACTGCATTGAACGCTGTACTGCACTGGGATAGGCATCAGCGCGGCCTTGGCGCTCTGGCGTCACAACTGAAGGCTCGTACGTTTAGAGCTCGTCGCGCCGTACAGGCGTACGGCGTACTTGGCGCGCATTGATTCCACGCGCGCGGTTTGCCGGCCACCTTAGACTCTGTTTTCTGGACTGGCTTGGACCGAGACCTGGCCGTGTCTGCTGCCGGGCTGCGGGTTGCGGGGCTCCTGCGCGTGCCGCTGACGGGCAGGCAGCCCTTTGATGTGTGTGTATATAGGTATGTGTGTGCGACGTTGTGTTGGACGACAAAGGTGCACCTGACGGTATGGGACCGGCCGCATACAGCAAATATGCATTGGTCGCGGAGGTCGGCAAGGGCCATGTAGGGATGTAAGGGCGCGCGTTGTTGTGGGGTGTGGTGGTGGTATGGCATGGTATGGGTGCGAAGCAAGTGTGGTGGCTGACGGAAGTGGCGGAACTGAGGTAGCGTCCGGAAGAGGTATGCAGCCGTGGTGGCGAGGTGCGACTGGACGTACGTACAGCGAGGCAGCGGACCATGTGTTTGTCTGGGCAGGTGTGCGTAGCGGCCGCAGGCTCCTCGACGGGGGCATTCACAGGTGCGTTCACGGCCCGCCTTGCGACACGATACGGTACGGTACGGCACCGCGCAGCAGAACGGTCCAAATCAAGTAGGATGTGTGCGAACGCGTGGGCTCTCGCTCAAGACAGAGGACCCTTTCCATCGCGGATAACTGACGTGCTCACCAGCCCGCGCAGAAGCATCGCCGCAGCAATCGCGCGCAGGTACCCCTTGCATTGTGAGGGGCGCACGTTTGCTCACGCGCGTACCACTCCGCCTCTGGGACCCGGGCTTGGCGCGGAGTGGTACGCGCGTGAGCAAACGTGCACCCGTCACAACGCAGGGGGGAACGGGCGAGTGAGGGCGATACAAACTGTGCAGAACACTCCTCCAAGTTCAAAGCCCCTCGAGGGGCCTGCAATGCTTGTTTGTGTTGTCCTCCCCGTTCGGGCAACATGGATCCACGCAGCAGACCCGCAGGCACGAACCCTCGGGCTGTGCCCCCGACGGCGGTTTGAGGTTGCATGCAGGGGTTGCATGCCTTGCCTAGCCCTGATGCACTGCAGAAAATTGTCAGACATCTGACTTCCGCGCCATGGGGAAGCTGTAAGAGCGTCGCTACTTTGGGCCTCGGGCCCGTATATGCGCATGAGAGGGCCGCACCTTCCTCATTTGTGACCCATTCCTTCTCAGCACTTTGAGATCTAGAGCCCTGGAAGATCCACGAAGGCTTTGAGCTTTGTCTGCCTCTCTCGGAGTTGTAGGGTTGATTGGGAATGTACGAGTATTTGTATGAAATTACGTCCGCCCATCGCACAATTTGCAGTTTGCACGCAGCGGTTCGGGAAAGCTTGTGATTGGGCGTTCTTCGGGAACGGCAGTGACGCGCGTGCGACGCGTGTCGGCAAAAGGTCGTTAGCGCGTGGCTCGCGGGCCTCGCCGGGAGGCGCCCAGGCCAGCCACACGACTAGTCGTTCCTGATCTTTATCAAGCGGTTCGGTTGTTCACCAGCTCCTTGCAACCACTTGGCTGCTACTGGAACTTCGCCGAAGCGACAGCCATGGCGCAGCATTCAATGGTCTTCGCTTTCGACCCCGCGTCTCTTGAACCGGCGTCGGAGCTGAATGGGCCCAACATCAACGTGGGTGCGCACCCTTGGTCGGACGGGAGTCGTAGCCGCATGCTGCACCCGGCAGCCGCGCCGCAACCACCGATGCAACTCCCTGCAGAGCTTTGCCGCCTCTAGCTCGCCGGCCGCCGCGGCTCCGCTGCATCGGGCGCTGCCCTCGGAGGTGGAGCCCGCGATGGAGCCGCATGAGGCAGCTCTTCGCCAGCAGGTACGAACCGATTCCTTAATAAATAATGCCTTGCCATGTCAAGTGCATTGCGGACGCCGTCCCAACGCTCGGGCTTCCGCACCTCCTCGGCCGCCATCCCGGGACGTCCGTTCACCTCCGGCACACACCCAACCCCGACCAGATCCTGGCCACACTGACTTCGCTGGATGTGAATAACTTCCACAATGATGGCCGCTTGCCTGATTGCGGTCACGGCAGCGGCTGCATCGGCGGCGGCTGCCGGACCGCGCCCGCCACTCGCCTGGAGGAGCTCTGCGCCCGGCTGCGGCACGCCGGCCTGCACGCCGCACTGGCGCTGCCGGCGCCGCCAGGCGCTGTGCGCTGCGGCCGCCGCAGCACCGGCGGCGGCGGGCAGT
>LSYV01000012.1:1897903-1947675 GCA_001584585.1 Gonium pectorale | reverse complement strand
ACTATAGGGCGAATTCAGGAGCAAGGAGGATCTGGGACTATGGAGGGTTTGTAGCCGCCCTGTTTGATGAGGCGTGGGGGTCCAGGCATGGAGGCCCCGACTCTAGCAAGATCGTAACGCAACGCAAGGGGTGAGGGGACGGCGTGGGGGTCGGGGAGGGGTTCCCGGGTAGCGCGCTGTGCGGCTGCGTCTGTGGATGGGGCTTGCAGGCCTTTGGGGACACAGCTGACTGATGTGCGCTAATGGTGACCCCACGATGTTCGTTGACGTCTCCAGGTGGAGGGCTTCGCAAGCCGCGCCGACATCCAGACGTACCTGTACGACAATCCCGACACCGTACTTGCTGCCGTACACTTCGAGAAGGCTGGATCCAACCTGGATGGATTCATCGTCCAGACCAACACCACGGTACGCACTTGCCGCGCGCTGCGCGCTGTCCGACAGGGACCAACCGCTACTAGGGAGTCAGCGCGGCAGCACCCCTCAGCACCTCACCATCGCACCCGGCTGCCGCCCCCCCCCCTCCGCTCCCGGGCCGAGTCCTGCCCGCGAAGCGCCCCTCGCTCGCTGCCCCCTTCCCTTCACGGATTGCTTGCCCACGGACTGAGTAGCGCCCTTTCCCCGGCACCGCAGGTCAAGTACTTCAAGGGCAGCTTCCAGGTAAGCGCGGCCGCCCCGTCCGCTGCGTCCCTTCGGCTTTGCACCGTGGTTGCTGTGTTGTGGGCAATCTAACGATGTGGGAACCTCCAAGTCCCCACGTCTTACTGCACGCACTCTGCCTTCACGTTAAGCAGTTTGCTGCTATTCAGATTCTGCACTAGCGAAGCGTGCTTGGGACGTGGGTGCCCCCCGGGGGCTGGCACCAAACGTGACCCGGTGGCAGCTTCCCGGGAGTCACGCACGAGGGGAGGGCCGACTCCCGACTGCGTGACCGGCCGCCCGTGCCCCTGGGCAGCTAGCCAGCCAGCCAGCCAGCCAGCCGGCCGGCCGGTGCATGTCGCGCAGCTAACCGACCCCCCCTCTCGCACTCGCTCGCCCCCGGCCCTCCCGCAGCACCCGAACAAGTTTGTGCAGCTGCCCCTCCAGGCCGCCGTGCACCGCGAGATTGCACGCTACCAGCTGAACGCCAGCGGGGTGAGCGCCTGCGGCCTGCGCATGCGGGGACCGGCGGGCAGAAGCACCGCAGGGGGACCGCGGGCGGAGGGGCCACGGGCCCCGTGGGGTCTGTGTCCGTGAGCTCAATTCATTGCATCTGTCCCTCTCTCGCCGCCCCCCGTGCAACGCCCGCCCTTCGTGTATCCTCCCGCCCTTCGACAGCTGCCCAACGCATCCGCGCTGGCGTCACAGCTCAGCTTTGAGGTGTCGCTCAAGGAGTTTGCGCACCCCACCATCGCCACGGTCTCGGTGCTGGGCCAGGTGCTGGGCCCCTTTGTGTTTGCGGCCTGCATGTTCAGCTTCGTGACGCAGATCAGCACCGTGGTGGCGGAGAAGGAGCTGGGCCTGAAGCAGGTGGGGCGGGTGGTGCGGGAGGCGGGGCGCGGGCGGACTGCTTCGCAACCCGTCGTCGGGGTTCCGAAGGAGTACCTGGGGCGGCGCAAGAGGCAGACAGGCGGGCTACGTACCACTCTCTCCTCCGGGCCTCTCCCGCCTCCTGCAATCCGACCTACGCCACTCGAGAACATCCGTTTACTTGGTTGGCTTTCCCACCCCCGCACCCCCATTGACAAACCCCAATGCCCTCCCTTCCCGCCCGCCCGCCCCCCAAGGCCCTGCGCACCATGGGCATGGCCGACTCGGCGTACTGGCTGTCGTGGGCGGTGTGGGAGGTGACGCTGGCGTTCATCGTGGCGCACTCGATCTGCATCTACGGCCTCATCCTGCAGTTCGACCTCTTCCTGAACAACAACTACGGCCTGCTCTTCTTCCTGTTCTTCCTCTTCCAGCTGGCCATGAGCAGCATGGCGCTCTTCATCGCGGCCTTCATCCGCCGCACCCAGGTGAGGGCGGTGTGGGTGGGTGGGTGGGTGGACTGGAAGGCGTCCTCAGGTGCGTGTGTGTGTGTTGGGGGGCTGTTGGTGGTTGCAGTCGGCGTTGGTCTGCTGGCTTGCGGGCCTAGTGTTCGCCCGGCGCCCCTAGCCGGGCCACGGCACCACGGTACGCGCGGCCGTGTGCTACGCGCCGCGCTTGCCCCTCCCCCCTGGGCCCCCGTGTCTCAGTTCACCCGCACGCTGCTCCCCTGCCCCCAGCTCCTCCCTACTGTCCCCCCCCCCTCACCCCTGCCCCCCCCCCAGGTGGCGGTCTACCTGGGCTTCACCATCTTCATCGTGGGCTGGATCATGCAGACGGTGGTGCTGTTCGGGGTGCCCTACTCGCCCGACTACTACATGAACAACAAGACCGCCATCGTGACGGTCATCTTCTCCATGCTGCCCTGGGACCTGCTGGCAAAGGGCTTCACCGACCTGGGAGCCGCCACCATCGGCGCCAACCCGGGTGAGGGGGTGAGGCGATGCGGCGGCGGCAACGCGCCAGGCGGTTGGGGTGGGGCGGGTGGGGGTGGGCGAGGGCGGCGGCCGGTCGGTGCTGGGCGCCAGCGGAGAGGGCGCGGGCGCAGACGCGGGCGCCATCCGCCGTTGCCGGGTCGCAAACGTCGGGAATCGGTTACATCCTGGCTGTTTACGCACAGGCCTCTCCAATAAAAACGCCTTCCACCCTCCTGAACGTCTCCACCCCCCGGCCCCCGCCGCAGGCCTGAAGTGGTCGCAGCGCGGCTCGTACTGCAAGAACATCCCCAACGTGGACGAGCAGCCGCCGTTCGACCCCCGCGTGGAGTACCGCAACTACGAGTGCGTCATGTCGCTCAACACCATCTACGGCGCGCTGCTGGCGCTATGGGGCGGCTACTTCCTGCTGGCGGTCTATTTCGACAACATCGTGGCCAACGAGTTTGGCGTCAAGAAGTGAGGCACCGGGGTCGGCTCGGGTCGGCTGGGCGCGGCGCAGTGCTCGTCGGGTGAGGTCTGTCATCAGCTGGGCCAGAATCCGCGCCCCCCACGCCCCAAACCCCGTCAGCGCTCCGCACCCTCGCGGGCTGAGCGTGTGGCCGTCCAGGTCCCCCCCCCCTTGCGCGCCACGTACCCCGGGTTCCAACCTCGCCCGCAGCCCCACCCCCACCCCCTGGACTCGTGGTCACCTTATGCTCCACTCTATCCAAAGAATCCCCTCATGCTACGCTCGCTCGGTACGCAGCCTTGCTTTTTCTCCCGCCCTGAGGCGTGGATGAACCACCGCGACCCCTCGCGCCCACCCGACCCCCCTCCCCCCGGTGACGAGACCGCCTTTGACCCCTCGAGCCCTCTCCGCCACCCTCCCCTCCCCCTCCCCCGCTCCCTCCAGGCCCTTCTACTACATCTTCAGCCCCAGCTACTGGCTGCCCCGCTTCAGCCGCGCCTCCAACAACCTGCGTGCCGTGGAGAAGCAGCTGGCGGCGGCGCAGCGCGGCCAGACCGCCGGCCGCGGCCCGCACCCTCCCCCGAGCCCCGCCGACCTGGACGAGGACGTTCGGGCGGAGGAGGACAAGATCAAGGCCCTGCTGCAGCACAGGACGGGTGGGTACGGTGCCCCCTGCTACCTTGGCCATTGTCATTTCGGTTGTGGGTGCGTTGCACTATTGTTGGGCCCAAGGATGGGTGGCTGGGCGGCAGCGGGGCCGACGGGTGGTGTGCAGCCGGAGGAAGACACGGCCTATGCGCGCCGCCAGCATGGCCGAGGGTGGTTGTGCCACTGAATGCTTCGCCATTGCAGGGCCTGGGGGCCCCGAAGAAGCAGCTCCCCACCGCCACCCGCCCGCAATCCGCTCGTACACACCCTGCGCCTGCCGCTCACACCTACTCCCCTCAACAACCCACACGCCATACTCACACACTCGCGCGCCAACAACGCCCCCGCATCCGCCCCGGCCCTGCCCCTCCTCCCCATCCCTCGTAGGCACCGCCGGCGCCATGGCCCTGCAGTCGGTGGGTCCCTCCGGCTCCGCCGCCAATGCGGTTGAGGTGTACGGCCTGACCAAGCTGTACCGCGGCGGCGGCACGGGCTGCTGCGGCTGCTGCGGCCGCACCGAGGACTTCTGGGCCATCCAGGGCAGCTGGTTCTCCATCGAGCAGGGACAGCTGTTCTGCCTGCTGGTGGGGCTGGGCGCCCGGGGGGCGGGACGTGTGGTGTCTTCTGAGAGGAGCTGGGGACGATGCGGGAACTCAAGGAGTGAGGGGCCTTAGGCTCGCTGTGCTGAAAGCGCAGCCCGTTTGACCCGCCGCCCGCACGGGCCTGCAACGGCCTGAAAAGGGGACTGCAAAATTACGGGATGTGGAGGGGAAGAAACGGCCTGCGCAAGTAGCTCCCCTTGCTGCGCCCTGACGCACCCCCGCCCCTCCACCGCCAGGGCCCCAACGGCGCGGGCAAGACCACCACCATCAACTGCCTTACCGGTAAGTGGCAATGCATAGTCGCGGGTTTTCTACGCGACGTGGTGTTTTGGCGAAGTCAAGCCTGCAACCTTGGCGGGCCCGCATGCCTTGCTGCACGTTTGGGCCGCTGCTGCTGCTGCGGCTTGCAGCTCTAACCGGCTGCAAGTAACGCATCACCCAGCACTCCTCCCCCCGCCACCGGCCACCTGCGCAGGCGCCATCCCGCCCACCGGCGGCGAGGCGCTGATGTACGAGGAGCCCATCAGCAACTCGGGAGGCCTGGACCGCATCCGAGCGCAGGTGGGTCTCCACACGCACAGCGGTGTGCGGCTCCCGTGCGTGTCGTCACTCGTCGGACTCACAGTGCGCGCCGCTGCCCGGGCTGCGCCCGTGCGGCCGGGCGGGCATTCGTGCGGGCGCGAGCGCACCTTTTTAGCTTACGAGCGTGCAGAGGCGAGAGCCGAAAAGTAAAGACCCATGAAGGAAGTGGGCATAGAGTAGGGTTAAGGTAGAAAGGTAGCACCGCCCCCAAAGCCCATCTCCCCATGCCCCGCCCCCCCATCCGCAGATGGGCGTGTGCCCCCAGTTTGACATTCTGTGGAACGAGCTGAGCGGCGATGAGCACCTGTCCATCTACGGGCACGTCAAGGGACTGCCGCGCCGCAAGGTGCGCCAGCCGGGGCGCCGGGAAGGCAGGGGCAGCCGTGGATGGGCGGAAGGGCGAAAGCGCATGGGCGGTGGGCGAGCGTTCTGGGGCGTGTGGTCGGTGTTCGGGTGGGTGCTGCGTATGGGGGTCTGGGGGTGGGGCGCTGCCCGCCGCCCAGCGCGGAGATCTGCCTCTATGCTCATCAAAAGGAGTATGAGCATGTGAGTGTTGACAAGGAAAACGATGTATGCGTATATGAGTGTATGTGGGCGAAGGAATCCCTCCCCCTCGCCCCGACACGAGGCGAGGAACGAAGCGGCAGAACCACACCGCCCTGCGCTTCCCTTCCCCCCCTCCTACACTCACTTTCCTCATGCGCAGGCCCTTCAATCCAAGGCCCGATTCCATGCAACGGTCGCGCCTGCGGCCCATTGCCCGCCCTAATGCCGCTGACAGCTTGTCCCCGCCCCGGTGTGATGCACCGCGGTGCCGCAGGTGGCGTCTGAGATCTCGTCGCTGCTGGACAAGGTCAAGCTGACGTACGCCGCCGGCCAGCGCGCGGGCGCCTACAGCGGCGGCATGAAGCGCCGGCTGAGTGTGGCCATCGCGCTGCTGGGCGACCCGCGTATCGTGTACCTGGACGAGCCCACCACCGGCATGGTAAGCGCGGGACGGGGCGGGGCGAGGGGCGCGGCGGGCCGAGGGCAAGCGGCAGGGACAGCAGGGGAAGTCGGTTCGCCGCGTAGGAGGGTCTGGGCGTAGGGTCAGGGGGGTGGGGAAAAGAGGGGCGTGGTCATGGCTCTGCAAGGTGGCCCCGGGGAGCTGTAGGTGGCAGGGTCAGGGGAGTGGTTCGGGAGGGGAGGGCAGGCGGCAGCGGGCGCGGGAGATCAACGGCGACTCAGATACCGTTATGTGTGGCAAAGCTCTGCAAATTGTATATGTTATCCCCGCCCACCTCGCCACTGCCCATTCCCGCACCCGCCCTTACGCCGATTTCGCCTCGTGCACCGGCCCCCTTCCCCTACGCAATTTCGCCCCCTTCCCCTACGCAATTACGATTCAGCGCCACTCATTCCGACCCGTTTCCCTTCGTCACGATGCCCGCGTGTACCCCTCGCCCCCCCCCGCCCCGCCCACAGGACCCCATCTCCCGCCGCTACGTGTGGGACATCATTCAGGAGTCTAAGCCCGGCCGCGCCATCGTGCTGACCACCCACTCCATGGAGGAGGCCGACATCCTGGGCGACCGCATCGCCATTATGGCCCGCGGCAAGCTGCGCTGCATCGGCACCTCGCTGCGCCTCAAGCAGCGGTTCGGCTCGGGCTACTCGCTGGCGGTCAGCGTCACGCAGGCCGCGGCGGCGACCGGCCAGGCGCAGCAGCAGCCCGACACGCCGGCGGCGGTGGAGCGCCGCGCGGCGGCCGTCAAGCAGTTTGTGCAGGTGAGTGACGGGTCACGGGGGGAAGGGGGCGAGGGGGCGGGCAAGGGGAGCGGGGGCGCCTGGGGGGATCGCGCACTCGCGAGCATCACATGCCTTGGCCGTTGGGAGCCTGGGAGCGCGGGAGCGCGGTCCCTGACTTTTCCGCAGGGTGTCTCCTACCGTCATTACGGGCGGTCGTGGGGGCTTGCGTGGGCGCGTGCTGGGTCCTGCCAAGCAGCCGCCCCCGCCGCTCGGCTCTTGCTTCAAAGCCGTTCCCGTGCCCGCCTGCCTGCCTGCCCCGTGCGCCAGGAGCGCCTGGGCCTGGACCCCGTGGAGGAGTCCAAGGCCTACATCACCTTCCTGGTGGCGCGCGACAAGGAGGCGCTGCTCAATGGCTTCCTGCGCGACCTCGAGGTGCGCGCTCGCGGGTTGATGGCGTCAAGGTGCCATGGCCCAGGACGGCTGAGCTCGTCACCAGGGCCAGGGTTTCATGCGGGCTCTCAGCTACGAATCCTCCCGCGTTTATTGGGGCCCACTGCCTACCTTCACACGGTACCTGCACGCACGGTACCTTCAAACGGTACCTTCACACGGTACCTTCACACGGTACCTGCACGCACAGGATTCCCCTAGCACAGGCCTCGTTCCCCAACAGAACGCGAGATGTATAGTTTGATATGAGCAACTGCGTTCACGCTGGCGCCCTGTGCGCCCCTGTTGCCCAGCACCTGCTGCCAGCAGCCCAGCGCCGGCGCCGGCACATCCACCCTTCCGCCAGCCCTCCTCGACGCGCCGCGCCCCCTCCCCCCCGCCCGGGCCGCCTCCTTCGTCGCCTCCCGCCCGCACCTCCGCGCCCTCGCCCCATTACTCTCACCTCGTGCTCCCGAGAGCGCCCTCCAGCCCATCGAGCCTCACCCCCCGTCCCCCACCTTACCCCGCCAGGCCTCCCGTGACACGCTGGGCATCACCGACGTGCAGCTGAGCCTGACCAGCCTGGAGGAGGTGTTCCTCAACATCGCGCGCCGCGCCGAGATGGAGGCGGCGGCCGTGAGCGGGCAGCGCGACGTGACGCACACCATGGACGACGGCACCCGCATGCAGATCCCCATCGGCGCCGAGCTGGTGGCGCACCCGCAGACGGGCGTGCACTACAAGGTGGGCGCTGTGGTCGCGGGGGTGGGCGGCTGTAGAGGAGGAGGGGCGTAGGCGTGTGTGTGGGGGGGGGAGGGGCGCGGCTGGATGCGTACCGGGCGGACTGGGCGGGATGCGAGGGGGTCGGGAGCTTCACGCTGGCGCTCCTGGTACTTGCTACCCACCGGCTTCCGCCCAATACCCCGCACTTCCGACCGCCCCCGAGCACCCATGCCGCGCGCGTCTCGATACGCCCCAAAAGGCTCACTTGGGAAGCAATGATCCTCGAATCACAGCTTTCGTGCCTTCATTCCCTCCAGGTCCGCTGGGGCACCGACGAGGCGGGTCGTCTCATCATCATGGACGCCAGCCCCGTCGCGCCGCCGCAGCCGCAGATGGGCGCCCCAGGCATGCCGCCGCCCTACGGCCCCGGCGCCTATGTGCCCGGCGGCGCGCCGCTGGCGGCGCCCGTGCCGGCGCCGGCGCTGGCTGCGGGCCACTACCCGCCGCACCCGCCTGCGTCCATGTCGGCCGACCCGGCGGGCGCCTACGGCCAGAACGTGCCGCAGTACCCGGGGTACTACCCCTCGCCCCACCAGTCTGGCGCCGCCTCTTGAAGCGGCGACATGCCGTTGACCGTTAGCGGTTAATTACGGCATTTTCCGGCGGTTATTAGGCACGTGGGAGGGCGTATAGTGATCCCGCGTTGCGACTGAAGGACAGAGAGCGGCGTGAGGGGAGTTTGGATTCATCCAGCCATGAGGGCCGGGCAGGCACTCCTGAGCTGCATCCTTTTGCATAGCGCCTTTGTCTGTGATCTGAAGGTTGGGGGAGAGCGAATGGCTAAGAGAGAGAGGGACGGGAGCGGGCGACGCTTCCCATGACACAATCTGCATTGCCCCGCCTCCTATGCTGCCGCGACTGCAACGTTCCGGTACTGGCGCTGGGTGGGCACCTTGACGACTGGCGCGCGCTGACGGCACCTCCCATTGCCCTCGAGTACTTAATGTGCTAACCTTGTCCTGCATCGGTTTCGGATTTACCGGTGGGTGGACCTAAATGGCTTGATGTGTTTTGAGAAGAGGAGTTTGGGGTATGCGCTTTGATGCGGCCTTGGGGGTCAGTACTACGTAGCCGGGTGCCGTGGCCGCGTGTGTGAACTGCCTTCAAGCCCCTGACGACGTCAGGGCATTTAGGACGACGTTGCTGTTAGTGCTCCTGAAGTATTGATGTCCCTGAACTCACAGCGACGGGTATGTGGGTGCGAATCCTTGCCCTACCGTTTGTAATGCCCGTGTGTTGAGGCCCTTGGCGCCACGTCTTGGTAGGCCTGAAGCCCGTGAACTGGTAAATTTGCACAATTCTGGCGCAAAGTGTTGTGCAGACTAGGAAGGAACCGACGGAGCGCGGGCGCATGCGTCAGAAGGGTGGGGCTTGGGGACCTGCCCTTACATGGGGATGGCTGGTGGCACCGGGTCGCTCACCGCCGCCCTTCCACCACCGGGCGTATGGCAGTCACGCTCTGCACAAGGAGTCGCATGCATTCCTGTCCCTGAACCACATCCAGCCATCGACAAGCTCCAGCTTGTTAATCCGTTGCAATCCACGTCAAGCTTCGCGCTTGCAGGGCGCAAGGAGCCGGACCTAGCCCTCCATCTTTGCGGCAAGAGCAACCTATCCCTGCCCTCAGTGCCCGAGCCCATGGGAACGCTCATGCACCCCCCCCAAACCCCTGTTCCACCCGGACGGGCAATGAGCCAAACGGAATTCCCATCCTTACGCTCATCAAAACCTCCTCCACGCCAGCTCCTGCATCAACGCCAGGCCCAGCCCCCAACTGGGGCCGTGTGCTCTGGGTCCCGGGCTCCACCCGTCGACGGCGCGTAGCCCACAGCCCGGCAGAGACTGCACGGGGCTGCAAGGTATGCCCCTCCCGTCAACAAGCGTCAGCAGCAGCACCTCCGCTACTCGCGCAGGCGTAAGGCCGCCGCCACCGCTGCGCGCTGACCTGCCCTTGCAGAGGCAGGGGCGGAGGTGGCATTGATCCGCTGCCCAGCTGGACACGCAGCGCACGCCAGCTGTGGCAGGTACGGCAAGGCGGCGAGAGCAGCGCTGGGGGCTGCGCATCAGCTGCTGCGGCTCCAGATCCTCCTCTCCGCCGCTTTACTTGTGGTAGAGGAAGAAGAAGCCGAGCGCAAAGAAGCCGCCCATCATGGACACGGCGGAGGCGTAGTAGGGGTAGGCGCACACCAGGAAGCGCTCGTACTCGTTGTGCTTGAAGGGCCGGACGGGCACCTGCGGATGTGCGCGGGGATGCGGGGGTGGGTGGGTGGGTAGAAGGTTGGAAGTTTGGGGATGCGGGTTGGGGGAGGCCGGATAGACGAGGGGCTGGCACAGGATTGGGACTAGGGACCATACCTGGACCAGAACCACGGGCTCATAGGGTCCGTGAGCAAAGCATCCCAGGCTTTGCCGCCCATCGCCCCAAGTCACCAAAGCAGGAGTCTTGAGAGCGCAGTCTTCCACTGCTTGGCGGATTGCTACATCGTCGACCCTGCCCCCTTCGTGTACCGCCCGCATCTGCTCGAAGCGCCACGCACCTGGTGGGTCAGCTTGATGTATGAGTAGCCCCGGTGCGAGTAGTCAATGTAGTACTTGAAGACGCCGTACACGTCGGGCACCTGTCGTACGGGGGGTAGGAAGGGATCCGGCATGTTGGGGCCCCTTACAAAGCGCACCCGCCGCACGCGTTGGTTCTCTCGCTCCCCCAGTTAAGGGCGCCCTAAGGTGGGCAAACCCAAAGTAGGCGCCGCCATCCACGCCTCAGCTCCCGACCGTCCATTCGTGAGTGCCGTAGCAGGCATACCGCATCGCAGCTCGTCGTAGCCAGCCCCCCTCGCTGTCTACCTTGAAGCGCAGCGAGTAGGTTCCCTGGCCGTCGTGCGTGAGCGGCACGCGGATGTAGGGGTTGAGCATGATGAACTCCAGCTGCACGTCGTCGGCGCTGCGTCAATGAGAGGGGGGGAGGGAGGGTGTCATGACCAGGGCGGAGGGTATAGAGTGCCGGGAAAATGGCGGCCAAGGGGTTCGGCAGGGCAGCGATAAGGATGTGTGCGCTGGAGGCCCTACGCCAACCCTACCCTAAATGGCGAAGGGGATGACCCAAAAGAGGTGGCGGGGCAGCCAGCCGGGTGCCGTCAGGCAAGGGGCGTCTTCAACCTCCTGGACCACGATTATCCGGCGTGCCAAGACCATCGCCCGTCCCTCCCGTTGCGCTAAAGAACTCCCTCCCCCTCGGGACATGTACGACACTCCGTTCGGCATACACGCACAACGGCACCGTCGCCCCCCGCCGCCGCCCTTTGCCACTCACGCGTACGGCTTGCTGGCACCGGCCTCCACCTCGTGGATGTCCACCAGGAACTCCACCTCGTCGTTGACACGGTAGCCGGCCGGCTGGGCGGCCTCGCCCAGCTTGTGGTGGCGCAGGTGTGAGGCGACCAGCACGCCGCGGTCCTGGAACGCCCAGCGCGCCAGCGCCACCGTGAACTTGCGGTTGGCGCTGCCGGTGCTGTGGGTGCAGGTGAGGAGGAGCGGGGAGGGGGGGGCAGCGGAGGGGGAGAGGAGCCGTATGGACGAGGACACGAAGCGGGGTTTAGGAGGGGGCACGCCGGCCGTCGACCGCAATCGACTACTGCCGCCAGGCTTTATGCACGCCTACAACGCACGGGCGCAGACATGAGGCAGAGGTTCCAGTGCGTCACCCCACGGTCTCAACGGCTCCGGGAGCACTCACAACTTGTACCATGGGAACAGATCATCAGGCCGTCACGCACATGGCCTCCTGCTGCCCCTAATGCACCTGCCCACCTGCAACCCCCGTCGACAGCCTTACCCCTGCCGCCCCCTGCCCGTCCGATCGAGCGCACCTCTCCCCGCCCACGTTGACCTTCATCGAGAAGAACTCATTGGTGAACATCTCCACGGAGCCGGCAACCACCATGCGCGCGTTGTTGCGGGCCTGGCGGCGGGTAGTAGCGGGCAGCAGTGGAGCGAGCCGGGCAGGAAGGTCGGGCAAGGTCGGCGACGTTGTGTCATGGGCGTGGCGGCGTCAACGACGGCAGCGGCAACGACGGCACAAGGGGTAGGTAGTGGCCCAAGAACTCTGTCTAGGCAGAGAGCGCCATGGCACGGCAAACCGAATCCATATGCTGAGGTGCATACGGCGATGCCTTGGTGCCTACCACCCGATGGTATCCCGGTGGTACACGGTCAATTAATTGCAGCTCGGCGGGCACGGCCCCGTGATTACGTTATACCGCGTATCTAGGCATATATGACAATTTCAATCGGATCCGCTCGGTCTTCGCCTAGGCATTACCCCGTTTCAGAGAAACCTGGGGTCCTCAAGCACGGCACGCCGTGTGTGGCGCTCCACGTCTGCAACCCTCCCTTCCAGATGGCACCCTTCTCTGATGACACTGCTCTGAATTAGTTCAACCCTCCGGCACTGGAAACTTGCCTTCCGGACGTGCACTGCATGTTCGCAGACCAGTCGCCAGCCCACCCCTTGGCTACCAGGGCCCCCGCCGAGACCCATGGTCCTCAAGCCAAGTCCCATGCCGCAGCAGCCCCTGTGGTCCCAACTCCCAAGCTGCCGCGTCCCAGCCACCCACCTGCACGGCGGTGACCAGGGAAATGGCGCCGCCGGCCATGAGGGACGGCGGCTCCAGCATGGCCTTCTTGGGGTCATGGCTGTAAGCCGTAGCGGGGGCGGACAGCACCACGGTCGCCTGGGGGGGGGGGTAGCCGCGGCATGGGTATACATATTGCACATCATCGGTTGCGTGGTATAGCATGTTGTGCAATATGCAGGCATGCTCAAGCGGGGATGCGCCAGCTTTAGGCTACCAAGAGCCTGCTCTGTGCTCTGACCTACCACTAGCCTAAAAAGCAAGGGTCCTACTGCACCCGTGCGGTCGCACATCCTACGCCCCCGCTAACCAGCGCAACAGGCCGCATCCCGCCGGCCGCCTCCCCTCAGCACGCACCCAGACGCTACTCACCAGCTCTGAGTCCGCCGGGACTGTTGCGGCCGCTCCGCGGAAGAGGATGGGCTTCTGCACGGTTCGACAAGGAGGCGGCCCTTGCTTCAAGGAAGCACTTCAAGCATCAAGTTTCTTGGTGGGGCCGTTAGATGAAAGCCTGACGAGCACATGCGGGGCCCCTACCCGCATCAGGGGTTTTGAAGCCCGTGCCCGGCTCGACACCTGTCCCCTCCCCCTGGCCAAGCACCTTGTAGGGCCCGCCGGTGATGACGGGGGCGTCCACCAGGTCCCGCGTCGCCAGCAGCGTGTGATCCACCGTCCCGTCTGCCTTGGCGGCATAGTTGAAGTGGTCGAACACCTTGGTGCCCTTATCGTCCAGGTCCACGCCAAACTCCGCCGCTAGGTTCCGGATGGCCTCTGAGGCCTCCGAGCTGACGCCCATGAGCACATTGTGCCCCGAGTCCACGAAGTCCAAGATGGTCTGCTGGTCGATGCTGCCGCCAAAGCCTGTGTGTAGGGCCAGCTCGCCATACTTAATCATGTATGTGTAGATCGCTGTCACTATTGCCGAGCAAGCATACCGTCGGCCTTGGGCGCGAAGAGGACCAGATCATCATAGAGCCATGCGCCATACTCCCGTAGCTTAAGCGACGAATCCTTGTATCCCTTCACATCTACAAGAAAGCCCGCCTTTGCAAGCCCGTCTATGAAGTTCGTGAACTTGTCGGCCTCGTTCGCGTTTTGGAGGAGCAGCAGAACAGACTTCCCGGCGCTGGCACATTGCAGAGCCAGCACCAGGGCCAGCACGGCCAGCAAACGTCGCGCCATGATGCAACGGAACCCGGTCGCGGCGCAAGACGGGCAAAGACACCTCACTCGGGGTCGTACTCGATACGTGGTGCGCGTAGCCTTTTTGCATTTGCCACACTCAATGAACGGTAATCTTCCGATCAGCATCCTAGCCATTCAATGCCCAATGACACGCCTTCAGCCTTCTGGCTCAGCGCTGTGAACTAAAGGTTCCCAGGCTGGAGCCATCGCATGTGCATGTGTAATATATGGCGAGTTGGGTTTGTGAGAGCACGCAGTTATGTAGCACTGGCCAGAACCGTGCCTGCGAAATGAGCCTCACATGGAGCGCATGGGAGTGCACATGGCGGCACGCAGGCGGGGCCGGTACAGGGTTTAGATTCTATCATACGGGGACGCTGAAGTCCAGCAAATCTAGCCAGTAGGCACGGCCTGCAAGGCAAAGCTCCGCGCCTTCCATATCTACGGCATCGCCTGTACGAGGCCTGGCGTGTACTCCATGGCTCCACTCCCGAGCGTCAACATACATACACTTGTCACGTACTGACACTGCAGACCCAGTGTGACACTCATGGACCCATTGCCAACCACTCAAGCCAGGGCCCCAAGTGCCTCCCCTAGTTCGCCCTCTTTCTGTTTTAGAAAGTCCGTTACTGGATATAAGGCACGACATCTGGGCCCCTGGCTTCGTAGGTGTGCTTTGACTTGGCTCGCCGCGGCTTGCCTCGCCTCAGTCGCCCCTCCAAGCCAGACCGTGCCATCAACCCTGAATTCCATGCGGCAGTGCTACATGCAGTGCATCAGAGTTAGACTGGAAGCGGCGTCAGCGGTGCCCCTCGGCAGATGCTCTTCATGCCGCTGGAAGGCGATGCCCAAGCCCTCCTGCCTGTGAGGGCATGGGACGAATTTCAGTTTCTCAGTTTTCCCCTGGGAAGTATTATCCTGTTACCAGTAGCCATGACTGAAGGAGTCTGCCGAGGAGACTTCACTGGTTGGAGCGGAGCCGAGCTGTGCGGCTCCAGTCAACTGCTGCTCGATACCCAATATTTAGGGGCACTGGTTGAACTGTGGGCTTCGGGGCGCTGGGGCCTGGGGGTAGGCAGCACGTTGGTTGACGTCGGTTAGTGCCCGCAGAATGCCAGCAGGGAGCGTAGTTGAACTAATGATGATCTCACAATTTACATTTTTAGGGTCTCAATTTCTCGCTCGCCTTGCTTCAGCCGGGCGTGGCTTTGCTTTCCCGCTGGGCCTGGTCCCTTGGCAAGTGCTACCTTAATTATTACAACGCTCGATCCTAGTATATAGTTCTTGTGCATTCGTGCAAACCCGGGCTGGGATACAACAGTATGCGGCCTGTGTGATAAAATAGCAACGTTGACCTCTAAAGCGTGAAGGGCTTGCCCATGGCTTCATCCATAGCCCCTGCTGGCATGGGTCAAAGCGTTCCCGCGAGCTTGGCGAACGCGCTTCGCTTGGGCGAGGAGGTGTTCCGAGAAGCCCTCCAGCGTTCTGCAGCTCTGCCAAAGCTTGCGGATATTGGAGGAAGGGCACCAGCGACGCTCGCGGACGCCACAGTTGCCAGGGAGGCAAAAGAGGAGGAGCGACGCAGGCGTGAAGCAGCCAAGAAAGATATCAAACTTAAAGGCAAACAAGTAACACCTCTGCCAGCGGTCGCAGACCAGGCTGCCCAGCCCGGCCTGTTGATAGGCAACTTCAATGAGGCCTCTGCCTTCTGGATGTTCGTCGAGGTGCGCTCAATCTGCTGCATGCGCATGTCAGACAGTATGCAATAGGGCAGCGGCTCTTTCCTTGCAGGACTACTTCCGCGACGTTACCCAGGAGGACGTTATGGCGCTTATGCCAGTCGCCCTGAACCCCGAGGAGGATGATAGCCTCACGGTGCCGTTCTTGGGGCGCGACCCCCGCGGGGCGGACCAGGCGGCGCTTGCCAAGCCGGGCGCTAAGCAAGAAAACGAGCCGCTGGAGGTCCGTGGGACGGTCGGTGCGCTTTCCCCCTGCTCCTTGAGCCCGTGCTTAGAGTGTTCACCACGCAAGTAGTATACAGGCTTACAGCGCCTCTGCTGCACTATAATCCCACCCGTACCCGTACGTCGGGCCCTCTTACTGAAGCCGCGCCGCACTTCCTGGCCAGCAGAGACGAGACCGTGGGCGCGGTGGCGGCAAGGTGGACATGCGGTCCTCTGAGCTTCCCGCGGCGCCAGGCAGCGCCGGCCAGGCGCTCTTTCCGCCGGTGCCGCCACCGCAATTCCCCGCCACGGCAGACGCACTGGTGCAAGGCTGGCGCCCCGACGGCCGGCCAGCTCCCAACATGCTGGATGCTTGCACGGATGACGAGGCGCGTGCCATGTGCGCCCTGGCTGAGAAGCTCGGGCTCCTAGACGATGCGGGTCAGGCGGGGACCTCCGGGACGGCAGGTTCTGCTGGGGCGCCAGCCTTTGACTGCCTTGACCGTGCTGGTCTGGACCAGCTCCTGCTTAAGGTCAGCCAGCTGGGTCGGGACGGGGATGGGGACAGCGGACGCTTGCACCGCCCTAGCAGCACTGGCGGCGCCAGCAGCAGCATTTTGATGGAGGCGGGGCCCAGGGCCTCCTCCGACGGGACGAAGATATCGTCCGCGGCTCCGGCTGTCGCTGAGGAGGACACGCAGTCGACGAGCAAGGGGCCGGTTCATGAGCTTCCGCGAGCTTCATGCGGGGACTACGTGCACCCGTACCTGCAGCGGCTTCTTGAGCAGCCCGCCACCGCCTACGTGCTGAACCCCTCTGGTGGCAGTGGCAGCCTTTTCGACGCGGGGCCCTCAGACGACGAAGAGGACGCGGGCGCTGACATCCCACGGGCGCGCGGCGGCGGCCGTGGTCGCGGCCGCGGCAGCCATGCGTCGCTCTCCAGGGAAGCGCTCTCGGCGAAGACGCCAGCCGCGACCAGGGCTGCTCTGAAGGCACAGGGCAACTTGCAGCAGGACAACCGTGTCTCGCCGCTTCCAGGGGTTTTCGACCCTACGGGATCCCAGTTGGCCGATCCAGCGTCGGAGCTGACGCAGCTCGCCTTAATGAGCCAGGAGCAGCAGCAGCAGCTGGCGGACGCTGCGGCGGCTAGCGGTGGTGCAGGCGGCGGCATGCTGGCGGCCACGCCGACCTTCGGCGGTCACGCCTTCCCCGTTGAGAAGGGCTCCACCGGCCCCGCCGGCCTTCGGGGCGGCCGAGCCCGGAACAGCGTCAACTACAGCGCACTTGCGGGCAAGAAGGACAAGGAGCGAGAGCTGCGGGAGCGGGAGAAGGAGGACCGCGAGAGGGCCAAGTCGGCTGCGCCCAAGTACAAGCGCAAGCCCGGCCCCAAGGCTGGTGCCAGCTGGGGCGCCGGCGGTCCGGGCAGTCTTGGCGGCATGCGAGCACCGGTGGCGATCAACCCACTGGGCCTGCTCAGCAAGGCACCGCTGCTCTTCAAGGACGACCCGACGTCCAACGCGACGGCCGCGGCGGTCCACGCAGTGATTGCCGACGGTGGGTCCTTTGGGATTGGGCGCGTCATTGCAGCTGCCTGTCCTGCCGCTCATGGGGACGTACCCCGCAAGACAGCTGACTTAGCATTCTTGCGTGGTGCGGGAGGATTTGAGAGGGATGCTGAGCGTGATGGGCGCTACCTCCCCGCAGGCGGCCCCGAGGGCCCGCTGGAAGAGCAATGGTCGCTCCTGGACGCGGCGTCCGACGTCATGTCCATGGCGCCCGACGATGAGGTACTGGCGGAGCTGCTCGCGCTGCAGAGCGAGCTAGTGCAGCAGGTTGGTGGGTTGGAGAACGGTGCCAGAGGCTTGGTGGCTCGTTCCACGGGGCCTCTGCATGTCAGCGCTGAAGGCGGGGTGCTGGAGCGTTCGTGGTGTTTGTGGCGGTGGTGGGGATAGGCCACCACAGGAGGCCGTCATGTGAACGAGTGTTAGCAGTCGGGTCTTTCTTGTGCATTCAGCTTTGCGAGCAATCTGGTAGATGCCGCGGGTGTTAGGGGTTGGAACAATCAGGTTGGAAGGCGTCCTCAGTAAAGGAGCCGGGAGGCGCAGGTCATCCAAGGGGTTGGGACAGGCTAGCAGCTTTTGATAACTTTGCGTCTCGGCAGGAAACTGAACAGCCGGCGTGTCTGTGACCCTTGCCTTGGCTGTACCTGCGTAGGTAGCCATTAACCGCGCGCGGGCCGCGGCCGTACTGGAGGCGGTTGTCGCGGACATTCCTAACCAGCGCGCCGTCAACGCGCAGCGCGCTGAGTGGGAGGACTTGATCCGTAACTACCTGCAGGTGCGTTCGGGCGGTAGGTGACACGTCGCCTGTTCCCGTCTTACCTGTGATTACTAGAATTCTTGTCACGAGTTATGGAGCAGCTTGCTGGTGCCTACCTCAGTTGACGACTGCGCCACTACCGCGCCCCTTCGTGTTGCTGTCCGCTGGTTGTGTGTTTGCATCTGTGTTCACTCGTGGTACCGTTGCTTGTCGGCTGCTACAGCGCAAGGCCGAGGCCAAGCGCAACGCCAAGCGGGAAAAGCGTGAGAACGAGCGGCGCCAGGCGCTGGCTGCGCTCAACGAGCCCGCCAGCCCGCGTCCGTTCGCGGGGCGGCCCAAGAAGTTTGCGGGCATGCCGCTCGGCCCCTTCGACGGCATGGGCATGCCGCTTGGGGCTGAGGGCATGGAGGGCGCGGAGGGCTGGCGCGGCGAGACCCCCGGGCTGAGCGCCGGCGAGGGGGTGGCCATGGAGCCCCTGCCCATGGACGACGCCAACCTGGTTGACCCGCTGGCCGTCAGGTGCGTTGGGAGACATATCCTAAAAGGTTAAACATGTCATCTGAGATGCCAAGGTATTGCGTCGGCTCCCGTGACCCTTGAGGAGGGACAGACGCAAACAAAATGGCTCAGGCGACGCTACCTGCATATGTGAGAGGTCTGTGACTTTGCCGACCCGCAGGGCGCAAGACGAGGAGGCGCTGTGCGCCGTGTGCGGCGACGGCACATCAGTGGACCCCAACATGATTGTTTTCTGCGAGCGCTGCGACATCGCCGTGCATCAGCTCTGCTACGGCGTGCGCAGCATACCCGCAGGTGCGCCCCTTGCTGCCTTGTTCGTCCCTGTCGTCACGGCTAAGCGCCAAACAGTTTTTTGCACTTCGCTGTGCATCGAAGCATGCTTGGTTTCGGCGCTCGACTGGCACCCCTGTGTCGCTTCCGCAGGATGCAGCGGTACGGTAGGTTAGTGTTTGGGTCGGCATTGAGTATTGCCTTCAACGGCCTGCTGTTGCGTTGCCGCGTTTGCCTCCTGGTGATGTTGAATCCGCCTCGATGGCCCGGTGCCGCAGATGAGTGGCTGTGCTGGCCGTGCCGCTTCTACGAGGACCAGCAGCGTGCCCAAGGGGTGCCGCAGAATGAGATCCGGCCCAAGCGCTGGGAGATGGAGGCGCGCGGTATCACGCACGCGGAGCTGCCCGGCGGCTCCCACGCGGTGTCGTGCTGCCTCTGCCCCGTGCGCATGGGCGCTTTCAAGCGGACCACAGACAGCACCAAGTGGGCCCACGTGGTGGGTTGGGCTGTGTGTGTCGTGGGGTGACGGAATGTGACGGACAGGATTGTCGTGCGCTCACCTTTGAGCGAGTCTTGAACATCTGCGGGTGACAGGCACTCGCACGTTTCAAGCACAGTAGTGCTCCAAGCTCAAACCCGCTCGCGAGATGGTGCCTTTTCTGGGCAATAATCCTCGGTGGTGGCGGTACTGAACTCGTCTCGCGCATCTGGCCGCAGGTGTGCAGCATGTGGCACGAGGGTCCGGTCGTGCACCCTTTTGACGGGCCTGACGCCATCGACAACCTGGGGCAGATCAAGGCGGACCGCTTCCGCTCTCCCTGTGCACTGTGCGGGAAGGTGCGTTTGCCGCCACGGTCACGTCCTTTCGGAGCTTTGCGAAATCGGGCTACTTGCCATCGACACGCGCTAGCACCCTATGCACGGTCGTAACGCCCTGCACTTCTGGGCCGCACGACGTAGCCAAGGGGCTGGCTCCTTACACGCGCTGTGCGCCACTCTCGCCGCCCGCCCCGCGTCCCGACAGGTCGCCGGCGCGGTGGTCAAGTGCAACTTCGGCCACTGCCAGGCGTACTTCCACCCGCTCTGCGGTCGCCGTGCCGGCAACTACCTGTGTGCGCGCATGCAGCCGGGCGCACGCACGCTGCGCTACCGGGCGTACTGCCACAACCACTCGAACGCGCAGCGGGACAAGGACATGGCCACGGGCGCGGCGCGGGTGAGGGGCGGCGCGGTGACGTGCATTCAGCGAGGTCGCTGGAAAGGTTTCGCCGGCTTTGGGGGTTGGGTGCACCACTCTCGGCTGCACCTCGACTAGGGGGAATGTCGGGACCTTGGGCATGCGGCTTGTCTAGGGTCCTCGTAAGGTGCTGGGAACCCTCGATGACCTAATGTTGCCCGTCGTCAATCCCTGATAGCGGCCATGGCATCGGCACAGAACACATGGCGTAAGCGCCTGCGCCTACGGCTGACCTGTGCCAATCGTCGCTGTCATCATGGGCACCGCAGGTGTCCGATGTCATGCCTGTGCTCGCTTCGAGCGGCAAGCCAGGCCGGCGCGGCGGCAGCGCCGCCTCCATGAGTGCGGAACTGTCCGCCGCCGACATGGGCGTCGCCGCGTTTGAGGGCGCCGCGGGTGTCGGTTCGATGGATACGGCCTTTGGCGCCCCTGAGATGCAGCAGTTTGGGGAGCCCGACTCTGCTGCTGCGGCGGCGGCCGCGGCAGCGGGATGCCCCGGCGGCATCCCCAAGAGGCGCTACGGGCGGCCGCCCAAGTCGGCCAAGCAGCAGAACCTCCTGCAGCTTCAGGTATGTTACTGAGCAACCATCGTAATGTCGCCGCGATCTGCTACTAGTGATACACCTCAAGAGCCATTGAGAGGCAATGTTTGGCTAACGTTGGCTGTCATTGCCCACAACTGCCGCCTCGCAGCTTGCGCCGAACCCGCCCTGCCTGGTCGGCCCGCCTCCGGAGCTGCATCCCGGCATGCCGCTGCCCTCGCCGGCCGTGCCTGAGGGCGGTGCCGCCAGCCTGCAGGGTCTTCAAATGCCGCCGTCCCAGGACGTCGGTGCGGCCGGGATGGGCCTCGCCGGTGCAATGAGTGGTTTCCCCTCCACGCTCAGCACCCCGCCATCCGCACTACCGTCTGGGATCTCGGCGGTCAGTGCTGGCAAGCCGCCCCTGCCCGGTTCACGGTTGTCGCTCACGGCCGCGGCGCGGCGCAAGGCGGCCGCGGCGGCGGCAGCAGCGGGATTCCCGGGCGCAGTCGACGGCGGCGGCACTGGGCTGGGGCCGGTGCCGGGTGGCCTGGGCGCAGCGGAACAGCAGCAGTCACAGCAGCCGCTCCTTGGGGGCATCAAGACGGAGGGGGGCTTGAAGGCCAAGGGCCCGGGCCGGGCCACACCCTCCAGCAGCCAGCAGCAGGGCGCCAGTGACGGCGGAGATACGGCCGCTACTGGCCCCAAACCGGGGGGCCTTGCGCTGGGTGTGGGGGGCGGTGCGAAGGGCGCCATGGCCAGCGCGAAGCCCGCAGCTGGCAGGGGGCGTCAGTCGTCCACAAGCGCGGGTGCGATGGCCGCAGCCGGCACGGGCGGAGCAACGGCCTCGTCTGGTCCCAAGCGGGCCAAGACGGGCGTCAAGGAGGAGCCTGCCGAAGGGGAGCCGGGCGCCCTAGGGCCCGGGATCTCCCCGGAGGCGGCGGCGGCCGCTTCGGCGGCGGCCGCGAAGGCCCGGGCTGCGGCCACCGCCGCGGCGGTGCGGACACGGGGGGCCAGCGCGAGCGGCCGGACGCCCACGACTCTGGAGCGGCTGGCGCACCTGGAGCACCAGAAGTCCATGATGGGACGGTGGGGCCCCAACAGCGTGCGCAACGAGTTGGAGCTGCTCAGGACTGTGGCCGACACGGTAAAAGTGGGGTCTGGCCGGGACACTCTTTTACCATGGGTTTGTGTGTGGTGGCGCCGTGTTGAGGTGCGTATCAACGCCCGTGGCGCTCTTGCCGCATGGTAGCACGATGCCAGGGAGGGGAGCTCTTTTTTGTTATGCCCTTGTGTTGTATGAAACAATTGTTTCCATTCCGCTCGCAGGTCCGGCGGCGCGAGCGCTGCAAGCGGCAGCAGTACCGCCTGATCCGCGACGCGTTGGCCGCGCAAGGCACGCAGCCGGAAGCGCTCCTGTCATTCTTCGAGGTGGGTTGCGCCTGTGGACGGGACGCTGGTGCGAATATCGTTCTGATTGCGAATGCTGGTGTTCGGCGTTGCTGCTGGCCGATTTCGGAGACAGGATAGTTAATTCAAAAGCGTTGGACAATTGATTGCTTCCGAATGCTACTCGCAGAACTGGGAATGGCCATCTGCCGACAACCCGAGCCCCTTTGCTGGAGATGACAACATTGCCGCCCCGCTGGAGACGGCCCTCGACCGCTTCCTGTCGGGCATCAAAGGCGCAGCTGCGCCCGGGGTAGGTAGCGCAACCGGTACCGCTGCAGCGCCTGGACCGGCCAGTGCCGTCGCTGCTGCTGCACCAGGGACGCGCAGCGCCGCAGCGGCTGCCGCTGCAGCTCTCCCTGCTGCCGCACCCACTATTGCAGCGGCGGCTCTCCCTGCCGCCGCACCAGCAGCTGCGGCGGCGGCTCCAACTCCGACTGCTTCCGCCGGCGGAGGTGCGGCCGCAGCAGCTCCCAGCAGCACTGGCGGGACAAAGCGTCAGCGCGCGGCTGCTGATGGCCCCGCGGCTGACGCTGCGGGGGCAGGCGCCGGCACGGGTCCCAGCACCACAGGCGGAGATGAGCAGCCGCCGCAACCCAAGCGGATTCGGCTCAGAAAGGTGCCAGGGCCAGACATGATCGAGACACCGCGCGCGCTGGCCACGGGCAGCCGCAAAACCTCCGGAAAAACAGCTTCTGGTGGCGCGGGCTCAGGCGCAGTCCCAGCCGTGAGCGCAGGAGGTGGCGGTGGCGGCGCCCGCGCAACGAGTGGCCCCGGCTCGACGTCGCAGGCGGCCGGCCAGGGCCAGGACCAGGGGCAAGCGGCAGGGCAAGGGGCGGACGCGGCGGAGGTGGGCAGCCACGAGGAGCACCCCGGCAGCACCGGGACTAAGCGCGCTCGGACCACCCCAGGTGTGTAATATAGAGCGGGGCACTCGCGGGCTTGGTTAGCTGGTCGCGTAGACTTTGTAGGTCTGTGCATTGCTGGTAGGACAATCAGGTGCTTCGTGCTTGCTATCTAGATCTCTGCTGCTGGCTGGGCCCCTCTGTGATCTGTTGCTGATATGTTCGAATTTGAATCTCGCAGCGGGCCCACCCAAGAAGCCGGCCAAGGACATCATGAGCGGCCGCGACTGGCGGAAGCGGGTCGTCATGGGCCCTGACGGCAAGTGGGTTCCGAGGACCGGCGTCAAGGTTGCCTCGGGGGCCAGCCCTCGGGGTGGGCCCGACGGCGGAGACGGGAGCGCCGGGGCCGGCGGCGGCAGCGCAGCAGACGCAGACGCAGCAGACGCCCAGCCCAAGGCCGGTACGGCTGCGGCTGTGGACCCGAAGGAGGCGCGCGACGGCGATGATGAGGTATTTGAGGATGCAGTGGAGCGGTTCGCAGAGGGGCAGCCGGGCGAGGGCAAGGGCGGTGATGAGCAAATGGAGGAAGCAGGGGCGCACCCGGGCGAGCACGGAGACCGCAACCAGGTCAGCAGCAGTGGTGGGCCTGACGCGGGCGCGGAGGAGGTCACCGGGGCCGGTGGCGGGGCCGCAGCCGCCGGCCCAGCAGCGGAGGGTGCTACCGGGGAAGCCGGACGCGGCACTGCAGATTCGGGCGCCAGAGATGTGGAGATGCGGGACGCGCAGCACGCTGACGGGGCCCAGCGGGAGGCGCAGGCGGCCGACGGGGCCGCCATCAGCGGCGGCGAAGGCGACGGCTCGAACGGCGCCCCTGGGCGGGACGCCAAGCCGGAGGCCGCCTCTGAGGAGGAGACGGTGACCGTCAGCCAGGACGACGCGGCGGAGTCTGCCGAAGTGGAGGGCGGCCAGCAGGCGCAGAGCGAGGCGACCCAGGCCGAGGCGGCGGACCAGGCGGCTGAGCAGGCCGTGGGCTCGCAAGAGACCAGCACATCAGACGGTGAGAGCGGCAGCTTGCTGACGGCGTGGGGTGCTTCGTGTCGGGCCTAGAACGTCGGGCACTGTTGCTTTCGCCATCCGTGTCGTGCCACTGCACTTGTAGCTGTCGATTTTTCCTTCCCCGCTCGATGGCCTTGTTTAGCGGCCTTCTTCCCTTTTGCTCGTTCGCAGACGCTCCCATCGCCCAACTATCGCGGCCGGTGGGGATGCCCCGCGCGCGGCGCGCCGTGATGAGCCAGAGCACGGCGGACGCGGTGAACGCCCAGCTGCCCAAGGGCTACCGGTTCGAGAAGGAGACGTAGAAGGGCTTCAACCGCGGCAGCGCGGTTTGCGATTCCCGATACCGCAGAAACCAGCTGGGCTTATGGAACGCTCGCCTCGTTGCGTACGGGCCATGGTTAGGGGCTCACAACTAAAGGACTGCGCGTGAAGCTGGCAGATGCTACTGGATGGATACCAGGTCCAGAAGGTGACATTCTCCTGACTCTCGGCTGGCGGGCCTGTAGAGGGCTGCGAGGGTCTTTCCGGATACCGTGCGCGTGGGATGATTTGCAGACTGCCAGGCGCACCAGATGGATGCCTGGCGACCTGTCGTGCTCATCAGCCTCGGTTACCTGGACAGAGCTTGTGTCGCCTGTGACTTGCACACCGTGCTCGACCTGGAGGTCAGCTCTCATGTTCGTGGTGGCGGGTGTAGGTCAATCCTTGGGTTGCAAGCCTGCATCCAGGCAGTGGGGAAGTTCCGTGACGTGCCAGTGCACGTTACCGTAGGTGTGCATGATGTATCATGCCCTCTCGGACCGTACGGCGACAACCCAATGGCGCTGTAACTTAGGCTTGTTAATGTGGGAAATATGGCCACCGGAACCTTGCAGCCTGTCGAGCATGCACTGGCGCAGTGAAGAGTTGCTGCGATGTAATTGACAGCGGCAGTGGCACTCCAGTCTGTTAGAGAAGTGTAGTTCAGCCCCGAGCCCCCGACGGGTGCTGCCCCAAAGGTCTACAGCCGGTTCTATCCACGCCCTTTGGGAGGCCAAGGGGTAGAAGGCGAAGGCGCGTACAGCAGCCGTAGGGCAAGGCGGGGCAGCACGCTACAGCAAAGACGGATCTTCCCTTCCATGGCGAACACCGGTCACATGTTTCCTGCCTATTTGCCTGCGGGCTGGTGTGCTGGTGGTGGCGGGTGTCTCCCGCACCACCGCATGTACGGGTCATGTTTGCAAGGCCATGCGGCGACCACCTCCCGCTGCCTGCACGTGAAAGCCTCTGCACGGGTGACTTCATGACACACCGTGCGCATGCACGAGAAAGTGACTGGCCTTGCCACGACGGGACTGGTACGTTGGGGGTACGGCGTTGTTGGGTTTGACACGGGGCCCCTAGGTTCAGAGGTCCTGGCTGGCCATTACACACTCCTGTTGTCCCTGATGCCCAAGCTTATCATTGCTGCTAACATAGTTCTGAGCCAGGACCTGCGATCGAAGGACTGAGCTCGTGTAGATCTGACCTTGTCCACAACCAGCCTGTTGATCACAACTTATACTGGACTGAGTAGAGCGGGTTCTCGGGGGCGCCCGGTTCGCGCCAGCCGGCGGTTCCAGTGTCCAGGAGCCAATGGCGCCAAAGAAGCAGCAAAAAGGGAAGCTTGATGACCTGATCAATCCATTCGCGCTTAAGAACAACTACCAAGCGCTTGGATTCTTGTAAGGAGCTTTGTCATGGAGCACCGTTTTGCAAAAGCTCCGTTTCGCAAAAGCTGAAATGGAACTTTACGTTGTAGGCGAAACTTTGTCGCTGTGATCTCGGGGATAGTCATCGGCATATGTGGAGTCGTGGGCTGGCACGGCTTCATATACCACTTCGTGTCTCAGCTCGCGGTAAGGCGGGGTGGGGTACGCAGGACGAATGCTGAACATCGGGCAGGGGTGGACGCGTGAGACAGGGGGGACGCGCGTTGCGCGGGGGGCAGTGACGAGGCGGGTGGGGGGGGGGGCGCAGTGCCCACATGCGCGTTGTGGGAATCATCAACCAATTAACCCGATCAACCCGCGGTGCATCAATCCGTGCCCATCTGATGTGCAGTGCGTTGCGGCGATGGTGCTGAAGGGCTGCACAAAGCCAGCAAACTACTTCGTCTCTTGGTGAGTGGCAGCAGGCTGCAGCGGGTCTCAGGCTGCGTGGTTTGGTGAAGGCCAAGGATGGGCGCGGATACGGCCGCACGCCCAGAACCCTGACGCACGCCCCTGGGGGCAGCAGGCAGAAATTTTCATATCAGTATGTGGAAACCGCCACCATCTGCGTGTCCATTTGTAGCAGCAGACACCGTGTGCGTCCCCGTGCCCGCACACACGGCGACTGGGAGGTCATCGTGCGCCTCGACGGGGCGGTCCAACATGAGCGCTCTCGCCTGCGTGTTCCCCCGACGCCTTCCGCTCATCCGCGCTACAGGAACAACCTGCTCTTCTACGGGGTCTTCTCGTCGACGACACTGCTGTCGTACATCCTGTTCTGGATGATATTCTACAACCTCTGCCACGTGTTCTGATGCTCCTGAGCCGCACGGCGGGCGCCCGTGCGCGCCTGAGCTCGTCCGGAGCAGCGACGCGGCCACGACGCACTCAGGCCTAGCCTCTGGCCACGAGCGGGCTGACAGGTCATCAAGGTGCTCGGCGCCTGCCCACTTCGCTCCAACTGTCAGCTTCAGAGTTGAGCCGCTGGTAGCAGTGTAGCAATATAACGAAGGACGCAAGGGATGTCGTCCGTGATGGTCGTGCCAAGGAAGGGCAGGTGGTGCGCCCCAGCCGCCGGGGAACAGGCTGAGCTGGGATGGCTGAGCACGGACGACGCAGCAGGAGCGCTGCCAGAGGCGGCCACCTGGACAGGACTAAAGGCGGGGACATCAGGCCCTGGGTAGGGAATGGGCAGGAGCTGGCATGCGAGGGAGCCGCACCTTCGCCATCTACGCTACTTGCCTTGTTACTGCGCCGACACGAGTTGGGCTGTTGCGGAGTGGCTGGCAGCTGCGGCTACCGGCACGTGCCCCAATCTGTCTTCGGGAAGCCGGCCCTAGAGGTGTGGCTGCTCCATCTGCGGTTTACATTCGTTTGGCATGTCGGCATGTCGACTAGCCGGAATGACCTAGTTTGGTGCTGAGGTACGAAAGGAGAGAAATCTGCACGGTGATGGAATCTGGTTTGCAGGTGGTCCAAGCAGTTGGGGTGGCCACATGCTTCACCGGCCTGACTCTTCAGGTGGTGTGATGGTCAGCGAAGGTACTCACGAGTGTTTGTAAATGTGGTGGATACGGCTAGACATTCACCACCGCGCTGAGTGGGTGTGAGCTTGGGGGAAGGAACAGGAACGAGACACGAAACGCGGAATTACACGTCGCACGCGCACGCCTGCACGCGCGGCCAGCCATTTCCATGCGCCGAGGTCACTTCCTGCGGCTCACTTACGTCGTAACATCGTTGATGCATGCCAGATTGCTACCGGGACGGGAGGAGAGGGAGTAGGAGCTCAAAGAGTAGGCACTCGCAACGGAAGCGCCGCCCGTAAAGCCCACCGCATCCACGCTCGCTGCGTGGGCAATGCCAGCCCGAGCAGGCAGTCTGGGAGCCACTCAGCCATGACAACACGGATAACCGTCTGTCATGAAGATGTGTCGCCTGATTTCAACGACAAAATTCCCTACTACCGATATGTCCCACGCAAAGCTGTGCGCATTGCACCCTGCAAACGGTTATGACACACAGCCGGCACGGTTAGCCGCTATATGCCCTGGCGTGACGCCTGTACCATCGACACCCACACCTGGGGTCACGACCAGCCCCGGACTGCGCAGCGTCCTCATCCTGACCCTACCATGCATGTCCACATTATATTCCGCAGACCCCCTCGGTGCTGTCAATACTGTGGCCCACGGCCACACCTCACATCACCCTACCCCCTACGCCGACGGTATTACCCCGCCCCAGCACCGAAGTCCAGCGCCTACCTACAGTTACCACACATTACTATCGAAGTGCCGTCAGCCACCACGCACACATGCTGCTCCACAGATGCTTAGACCACGCTCCCTCCTGTGCGTCGAGCACGCGTCGCGCGCCGGCTGCCGAGCGCGCAAACGCACACCACACACGCGCTCAGCACCGTGGTGCCCGCGCCGCCGGTGGGGCGTCGCCAAGCCGCCGTCATGCAGCGCGCGCGCGCCTCCTCCGCAAGCGACCCGGGGGCCTCGCCGCCGGGTGCCGGGGTGCTCCGCCTGGCACTGCCTTCCGCCGGCGGCTCGCCGGGGTGGCCTTACCAGGGGCGCTTCTCGTAGGCGACCATGTCGTGCACGTTGCCCTCGGCCTGCGCGGCGTTGGTGCGCGCCTCCATGCGCATGGTCCCGTTGTAGAGCATCTCGCGCGCAGTCTTGATCGAGTCAGCGCCGATGTCCTGTGACGTGGAATCCAATGTTGAGGCCAGATGGAGAGGTAACGGTACTAGACACGGCAGTCAACAGGAATCCAGCGATACGAACCCGTTGGGAATGGGGCAATTGATAGGCCTAGGGCGCGCGGGTCTGGAGGGCAGAAAAGCAGCTAGGTTTGATGGGACAGAATACCGACAAGGCTGCCTAGCGTCATGCGCCATGTACCGCGACCAGCGCAGAAGCCTGCTGCCCAGCATCCAACCGGCCTCTCCCCCATGTGTCCATGTCGCATCTCCTGCGCCCTGCTTCCCCCTGCCCAGTCGTGTCCAACGACCGCCGCCCACCCACCTGGAAGCCCTGCTTGACGGCCTGCGCCAGGAAGGGCACCGTCCGCCGGATGCTGCCCTTGTCCTTGACGGCGCCCGACACGCCCTGCGCGATCTTGAGGCTCTGCGTGTCCGAGTGGTAGCGCGTCTCGCTGCCCTTGGCCATCGCCTCCAGCGAGCCCATGCCACGGTACTTCTGCGGGCGCGATGGAGGGGCGCGGGGAGGGGTGACATATAAGTAACTACAACAGTCGGGAGGAACTGGCAGCTAGGACGAGCGCTGCGCACAGTCTCCCACAAACCACAAATCACCACCACCCACCAACTACCACCAGTATCAACCGCCCAACCGCGCACACACCTTGACGCGCTGGCCGTTGAGCATGAAGTACTCGCCCGGCGCCTCGGTGGTGCCCGCAAACAGCGAGCCGCACATGACCGCACTGGCGCCCAGCGCCAGCGCCTTGGTGATGTGGCCGCTGTTCTGCACGCCGCCGTCCGCAATGATGGGCACGCCCAGCTGGTTGGCCACGCGCGCCACGTGGTACACGGCGGTCGCCTGGCCGCGCCCCACGGCGCACACCTCCTGCGTGGTGCAGATGGAGCCGGAGCCCATGCCCACGCGCAGGCCGTCGGCGCCCGCCTCGATGAGCCGCCGCGCCTGCGCGCCCGTGACCACGTTGCCCGCGATCACGTCCAGGCCGGGGTGCGCGGCCTTGATGTGCTTGATCATGGCGACCTGCGGGAGGGGAGGGGAGGGGAGGGGGCACGTAGAGTGAGTGAGGGGCGGGCCGCGGCGGTGGTGGGAACGAGGGCGAGGGGTGGGCGGACCCGCCCGAAACAAACCCTCTCCCGGCCTTGCACCCTGCACCCCTCCCTGGCCGCATCATGCTACTGGCTGCCGCTGGGCCCGCTGGCTCGCTCCTGCAGGACTGCCCTCGATTGGTGGCTGGAGTGTCCCAAGCGTGCCGCTTGCACACCGGATATAGGCCTAGTCGCTCGGCGACGAGCCATCCAGCGTGGGCCACCTTCCCGCCACAACTCCCAACACCCCCCTCCAGTCCCGTCAACAGCCCGACAGGCCATTTCACACCGCGGCACCCCACCTGGTAGGTCGAGTCCCCCTGGGATGAGTCCAGGATGACCGCATCCACCTTGGCCACCTCCCACAGCGCCTTGACGCGGTCCTTGTCAGAGTCGCGGGTGCCCACGGCGGCGCCGCAGCGCAGCTTGCCCTGCGCGTCCACGCTGGGGGCGCCCGGAGCGGGGAAGCTGCGGGCGTCCTTGAAGTAGCCGCGCGTCGCCAGGGCGACCTGCACAGGAAGGTGAAGGCGGGGAGGGGGCAAAGTCGGGGAAGGGCGGCGCGGGTATGGCTGTGGGGGCTGGGCTGGGCTCGGGCGAGCAAGGGGAGGGGGCGTGCTGTTGGAGAGTACAGTGCGTACGGCGGTGCGTACGGCGTGCCAGGGGCTTGGGTGCAGGTCCACGGGCAAAGAGAGCTTGCCCCCTGTGCCCTCGAGGGCGAACCACACCCCGTGGTGGTACGCAAAGTCCGGTGCAGGCCCTCAGGCCAGGGCTCTGGAGCAGCAGCCCCACCCCACCCCGCCCCACCCCGCCCCACCCCGCCCCACCCCCGTGCTCACCAGCTCGCCCGCCTCGTTGACGATGGGCAGCTTGTTCTTCTTCTCGCGCTTCAGGATGGCGGCAGCCTCGTCCGCGGTGGTGCCCTGGCGGGGTACGGTGTAGGGTGGGGCTGGGTTGGAGGGGGTTCACGAAGTTGAAAGCGTGCCGCTGTCCAGTCCCGCGGCAAACCCTAGGGGCTCTCAGTCGACGCGATGGCAGAGTCGGTCACGACGCGCCGACAGGTCCGTTCAGCCCCCGTCCGCTGCACTGCCCGGCCGAGGGCACTGGCGCGAATCAGGCGAAAGAAGCCACTGCCTCTCCAGGAACTCATTCCCCGGCTTACCCATGTCGGCGAGCAGCACGCTGAAGCCCAGTATCCCCAGCAGCCCAGGCCCGTCGAACCGAACTCTACCCTTATCCATCCCAATGTCGCACCCCGGGCGACGCCAGCGAGTCCGCGCAGCACCCATCATTTGACTACATGAACCTTGCGCCACGTCCAAAGAGCGCACGCAGCGACTTGCCAAACGCGCAGAGTAGCTGCAGAACCCCCGGCTGGCTCAGCCGGCTCTGGGCGGTGGGTTTCTTCCACCTGGCCCATGGCGCCGACCGCACGCGCCGTTTGGCTGCCAGGTGAAGGCCGCTCGCGCGCAGCCGCTGTTACAACGGCGCATTTTGCATATCGAGCCATGTGAAACTAGTACGCCAGCCCCATGCTTGCCCCGTTCACCCAGCTCGGGCTCCACCCCAACCCAGCGGTCCCCGGCCCGCGCTGCTCCGCACGGCCCCGAACGCTCTCCGTCCCCTTCCCCGTTCCGCTCCCCTCGCGTCCCAAGCCCGTCCCCTGTGCCTCGGCTGTCCCATTTGCCGACGCCCGCGGGCCCGCTCACACCCGCACTCCCACACGCCCTCACCTCCTTGGCCGTGATCAGGTCGGAGGTCATAACCTCGCTGAGGGGCGTCAGGCGGTCGTTCACGAAGTCAATGTCGCGGGTGGTCACCACGCCCAGCAGCTTGCCGCCCAGCTCGCCGCTATCCGTCACGCACACGCTGCTGAAGCCGCGCGAGTTCTGAGGGGCCGGATACGGGACGGGTGGGGGGACGCCGAGGCGCAAATGATCAGGAGTTAAGAGTAAGGAGGGGAAGTGAGGAGTCAAGGGGGCAGCGAGGGCCGTAGGGCGGGGACGGATGATTCTTTTATGACCTGAGGCGACGGCCGTTGTGTTTTTTCCAACCCTTCAGCAGGTTTGGGAAATCCCTGCGCCTCCCAGAGCACGTCCCCTGGCAAAAGGGGTCTACCCACAGGCAGCTCCGTACCATACGCCGTCGCACGCTGCCGTACCTTGAGGTCGTACAGCTTGCTGACTGGGTCCGACGGCTTGAGCACGGCGGGGGTGACGATGAAGCCGGGCGTGTGGCTCTTGGCCTTGAGCACCTGACGCAGCTGCTCCTCCGCTGTGTTGTTGTAGTGGACGAAGCCCATGCCGCCCAGCTGCGTACATGTGTATGTGTGCATGTATGTGTGGGTAGAGGGGAAGGTGGAGGGGAACAGGAGGGGGAACATGAGAAGGGGCTAAGGGCCAAACAAGGGGTCGAGCCGGGAAGCGAGGTGTGCCGAGGCCGGCGCGGCCTCTGGAGGGCAGGAAGGCGCGAAGTACGTAAGCCCACACGGTGCAAGCAGTAATGGAGCGCGCATGGGAAAGAACAGATGACAAGGGCTCAGGGGCAAAGAGGGAGAGCAGCAGGGGGAAGATGGAGCGCGGTAGAGGGGCTCACCGTAGCCATGGTAATGGCCATCTCCGCCTCGGTGACGGTGTCCATGGGCGAGCTGACGATGGGCACGCGCAGCGGGATGTTCTTGGTGACATTGGAGGTCAGGTCAACCTGACGAGGTACATCCGGTGAGTGTCATGAGCGGGGGGAGGGGGTTGGTGGCATGCCTCCCGGAAAACGTGCTGTTCACGGCGTGCGCACCTCGTGGGCGGCGAAGTAAATGTGGCCCGGGTGGAAAATCACATCGTCATAGGTGTAGCAAACTCCCTGATTGAACAACTGGCTTGAAGAAAAGCCTGGGAGGGTATTCAGCGAAATGGAAGCGTTAGGAAGGCCACGTCCGAGACGCAGGAGGCGTCGCGCTTTGACGCACCATCATAGACAGCATCAGAGTGACCGTTCTGCATGGTTTCCGAATGCCGCGCGGCGCACTGAGGAGGAGCTTGCACGTGGCGGCGAAATATGCGCCGAAAAACAGGCAAACAACTTCAGGCAGCGCGGAAAGGCACGGGCAGTGGTGATGATCCGGGCCAGTCGTCGTGTGCTAGGTGTCTCGAGCGTGAATGTTCGTTAGTCGGTTGGGCGTGCCGACCAACGTGGCCGTACGCATTCGCTGAATTGTCACGGCTCACGGGTTGTATTACTCCTTCATACAGCAGACCGCATACTGTGCTTGCTTGGTGCATGAAATGTCAGTGGTCCACGTACGCGAGAGCGTACGATCGATGTGCGCAACGATCCAGCGCTTAGGAAAGAATGCCTCGAGCTCCCCCAATTGCTTCGACTCCCGGCGACACAACTGACCCAACCCAAGTGTTCTTTGCATCAACCATGGCAACATCTCTGGTAATGGCTAGGCTTCGTCCTCTCGACCTGGGTGATGGCCAGGCCTAGTCCTCTCAAGATGAAGGAACTGTTGGGAACAGTTTTTGGCCACGCGCATGCGGCCCGGTGCAACATCCCATTGCTAGCCAGGTTCCTATGCCGCTGTCTTTTATATATGCTTTCGGTCGCAGCATGGTCCGGAACTCCGGATCACTTGCACAGCACGGCCGCTCGGCCGAACGTGGTACGCCAGGGCAACCTGCCCAGGCCATGAGCAGCTAGCTGGGCGCCAGCTCCACCTCTACTTGGTAGTTTCCGCACTCGCGCATTTAGGGCCGAGTTTCTGCACTCGCGCATTTAGGGCCGCAAGAACGGATTTACAATCCCAAGCGACCTCTCCGCAATCCACTTATCCCTTCGCAACACCGTCCATGGCAGCGTACGGTATCCGCTCCAGCCGGAAGGTGAAACGCCGCGAGGAGGAACCTGCCTTTGCTTCATAGACTCGGGCCGTCGGCCCGGCCGTAGGTATACATCACATCGGTGTCCAAAGACTGGTGTAAATCCCTGGCGGTGCCAGGCCGTGTGCAGTCACATCACACTAAGCTGGATACCCAATGATCAACAGGGCAAGATAAGCCGGCACGCTCTTGTTCGTCATTCTGCGCTGCCCTGAAACTGCGGAAAGCTAACCAATCGACGCATGGGACACGCGAAAGCCAGCACGCACAAGCCGCCGCTGCGGCCCTTGAGCGGCAGGGCCCTCCTTCCGGACTCCCAGAAGCCACAAAAGGCCATAATGTGATGCCAACGAGCTAATACAGCAATAGTCCAACCACATCATGGTGTGGTACCTGTCTGCGATGTCAGACCAAAAGCCACCTTCAGCACAGTTCTTCAAAGCGACCAACCACGACAACGAGCTCCGCTTCTGGAAACTGGACAGAAGGCAAGTATGGGAGCACAGAGGAATAGCGCAGGATGCGCTTGGGCGGTATGGGTTGTGCGTTCCAGCGCAACTTGCGGCCTGTCGTGGCAGGGCCGCCCTGTTACCCCTGCTGCGAAGTTACCACAGTCCACAGATTGTTCATAAAGAGGGCGCCGGCCTCGGAGGCGGACGCAATCACACGTAAGCAGAAGGGATCGATACACGATGCCATCATGTCATGCATTACATAAAAAGCCTTTTAAAGAAAGAGAGACAAGCATGCGCAGCGTGAGACGAACATGCAACGTACTAGAAATGGTATCTGCGTTCAAATGCACGACCTGCACGGACCGTGCTGCCACGTGCTGCCACGTGCTGCCTCGGTTCATTCCTGCCCTAAAGGTCCGGGTGCCGTCCGATACGAGTGCCCGCTCGCTCTTGAGAAACGACCCAGCCGTCAACATCGCTGCCGCGGTTGTGGCCGCATGGCGCACGGAACACTGAGGCCGCGGGCATGGAAGCGCAACGAGCTGGTATCCCAGCTGCGCTAAGCGCCCTTTTTGGGCCCAGCCCAGCTACCACAACTTCGAGAACGCAGCGGCCGCCGGCTGCGGCGCCGGCTGCGGTGGCAGCAGCGTGAACGCCCCGCTCATCCTCCCCTCGTGCAGATAAGCCTCCCAAGCGTCTACCCGTCTCCCGCCGGCGCCGCCAGCGCCCAATGCTGCCGCGCCCGGCGGCGCCGCAGGCAGCAGCCGCAGGTGCTGCAGCGCCTTGCCCGTCGACGTCCCCGTGGCCACGTGCGTCGTACTGCGGTAGCACATGCACTCCTCCTGCCGTACACCGTTACGCCAGTGGTGCAGGGCCAGCCGCGCCGAGATGCTGGGCGCGGCCATCACCTTGTGGCGCGGACACGGCCGCGCGACCGAAGCCGGCAGCGCGCACTCCACCGCCATCATGCTCGCCACCGGCGCGCTCGGTGCCGCCCCCGCCTCCAGGAATATGAACGTCTCCCACGCGAAGCCGCCGGCAAAGTACACTGCGGGCCCGCCGGCAAGGCTGGCCCCCTGCAAGCCCAGTTGCTCTCCGGGCTTGATAGCGGACAGCGCGCGCTCGAGGTCGCGGCTCGGGAGCTCCCATTCGTATGTCCGGCCCTCGGGCGGCAGGCACTGCCGCCGGGGCCGGGAGGAGTACCAGGGCAGCGAGAGGTCGTAGACGTCGCCCGCCTCCTCGTTGAGCTTGCGTCGCTCCTGGTCAGAGGCGCCCGCCAGGCCGGTGATGAAGGAGGCCTCCGTGACGGTGATAGGGAACCAGCCCGGCAGGGGCGGGGGCCGGGGAGACGACGAGGTCGAGGACGGGGGCGCTGGCGTGGCAGGGGTCCGTGGCGAGGAGGGGGAAGACACGCAGGAGCTCGAGCGCGAAATCAAGGGAGACGATGACGTTGGCGACCCGGGAAAGGAGGGGCAGGCGGGAAAAGGCGGAGAGGAGGGAGCGGGCGCCGCTAGTTCCGCCGCCTCGAGCGCCACCCGGACCTCATACTCCGCCGCCAGGGGCAGCAGCACGCTGTGCAAGTAGGGCCGGCTCAGCTGTACCAAGCGCACCCGCTGGCACAACCGCTCCCGCGTCGCCGCAGTCGTGCGATCGTGGTTTACGGCCATCCACTCCGCAAGCAGCAGCAGCACGCTGGACTCTGTGTCAGTGCCAAAGTCGTCCGACTCGAGAAGTGCCTCAAGCGCCGAGGCGGGCAGGCCGAGGATGTGGGCCAGGAGCGACCGGGAGTTCAGGACTGCGAGGGCGTCGCCAAAGTGCGCAAGGAGCTGCCGCGTGGCAAAGGCAAGGACGGCCGCAAAGCCCGGCTCCTCCAGAGGGTCGGGCCAGCGCTCCCGGCACTCCCACAGCTCGAGGACGTGCGGATAGGGAAAGCCTCCAGAGCTTTGACCATCGGCCGAGGGCTTTGACACCGAAACCTCGGGTACCGCCAGCGCTAGCATGCTCAGGAGGAGCTGCAAGCAGGCGGCTCCACACCCCTCGATTCCCAGGTAGGCCGCCTGGCGCAGCACCTCCAGCGCCTCCCGCACGCTGTCCGCTGCCACCTCGCCCGTGTACGCGAACCGAATGGCCGCCCGGGCGCCGGGCAGCTCCGCCTCGCTGCCAAGCGGCACGCGCAGCACCGGGTGGTGCTCGCCGAAGGCCAAGAGCCCAGCCGAGCAGGGTAGGCTCAAGTTAGGGGGTAGTCGTCTCGAACGCCACCGCCGAAGCTGTGTGGAGCCAGCAGGCAACCGGAGGAGGGGCAAGGGAGGGGAAACACGCGGTTAGGCATAGGGAAATACGAAAGCGCTTGGCAAGCTGCTCAATGCACATCCCGGTTAGCCCCTACCGGCCTGTCATCAAAGCTTCTGTCACGCACCTGCGCTTGGAAGCGTTCCGAGCAGGCACGCAGCACCAACTGGTGAGCGGGAAGTGAGATGCCGGCGATGATGCCCTGCTCGCTGTAATGCAGCGCACTGCTGGATAGACAGGGAGCCACTCCTTCCATGCGCCGCCGCTTTGCACGGGACTTGCTGCCCTCCTCTGAGCTTGGCGAGGGCTCGTCGCTTTGTTCGGCGCTCTCGTGCCCTCGGTCATGGCGGGCCTCGAGACAGAACAGCACGCTGCAGTCCGAATCCTCCTCTGAAGCAAACAACCCAGCGATATGCTTTGCGACGGGGTCGCTAGCGCGGGCGTTGGCCATTTTTTGGCCGTTACTACCTACAGTGCGCCTGAAAGGGACTCACACTTGACTGGTTCCATGTCAATGAGACCGCCCAATGTTTAAGCAAAAACTGCAGGGCGCTGGCGACCGAGGCCGAGGCGAACGAGGCGGGCGCACACAGAACCCTACGGTGTCGATGACCTGCACAAACTTCAGACAAAGGGAGGACTTGCGCCTGTAAAGAAAATCTGAATGTACCATACGCAGATGAGGATTTGTGTAATGCGGGACTCACTCCCAATGAGGTGTGACGCGACGAGCTTGGAAGAGCTTGGGCAGCATAGTGATTCCATGTACCGCAACAATGGAAGAGATTGATTTGCACTGGGTGATTCGGGTTTTGTGGTTTGACTGCAGCCTTCCGCAAGGCGGCCCGTGGGACCGCCATGTGGCAATGTGTAAGCTGTCGTGGTTCAGCACTGCCGGGACTTGCCCCATCAATTACAATCAAGTCAGCAGGGTCGTCGCGCTGCTGCTTAGTGGGGCTATGCAAGGCCTGTCCCGCGCTTACGCTGAGAACATGTAACGCGGGACAGTCAGCCTTACGGGCAGAAAGAAGGGCCACATCAACAAAGCGACCGGGCAGCGGTGTGGATCAGGGACTAACAGCTGCGGGACCCTCGGCAACAGAAAGCCACAAAATACCATCGCATCTGCCTTTTGGGTTCATGGCAGCGATGTCCACAGCCGCGATACACTCCGAAACGCAACAGGTGCACAGCGGTAACGGTACAAAGAAACGTCTTACTTATACAGCAAAGGACCAGCAGCGGCGGCTGCGGCCAAGAGTGCCCCATGATGGCACGCCCATGCGGCAACCCCGACCTGGCAGTGAGTTGCTTTCAAGCTCTGCCTGCGGCAACGGTCCTTGTTCACACGCCTAAGATACATGCTGCTAGCGCTTATTATGCCACGATAGCCAATTGGTCAAGCAACCGACAGTTCTTTCGCTTAAAAGCCCCTTCGGGCGCGCGCAGGTAAGCCGTTTTGTCAAGCCTTGGCCCTTTCAACGCCCAGGGAGCATCTCTCTCTCCCCCAAAGCAGCAGCAGCAACAGCAGCAGCAACAGCATCCACCAACCGGCACATGGCTGCTTCCGCAGAAACAGGCCCCAGGCCCCCGCCTCCATCTCCGGTAGGGACCACCCGCTGGGACCCCTCTCGCGCCCAGGTCCACTTCTGCCTCGCCGCGGGACCGGTACCGACACCCGGCCCGCGCGGCAAGCCCAGCCCCAGGAACAGTCCCCATGGCTCCATGGGCCAGCGGCCCCACCGACATACCTGCAGAGTGTGTACCTGGGCAGCCCAAGCAGCAGACCGCGCCGCTCAGCGGCGGGCCACGGCGCGGAGCACGATGGGCCTACGGATGACCGCGACGCAGAAGACCGCCACCGCCAGCACCATGACGCCGCCCAGCACCTGCGGGCGGCGAGCCGGGTCAAGAGTCCTCGACAGGACTGAAGGGTCGGCAGAGGACAGGGTCAGGTGCAACGCACCAGCCCCCAGGGTGCCATTGGGCAACGCAACCGCCATCAGCAGCCACGAGGCAGGGAAACCGGGCCGACTGACAACAGGGCCAGGACGATGAAGGCCGCACTCTTGCCACATGGCTCCCAAGTGTTCCTACACCCGCCATCCGCAGGAGCCCCAATGAGCTTCCCTCCTGCAAAAGGATGACCCCATGCTGCTACCCCCAAGCCATCCACCAACCTGGTTGACCGGACGCTGGCCCCGCGCGCTGCCGGGCGCCGCACCGCCCGCCCCAACCTCCTCCACCTCCTCCTCGAGCTCCTGGCCCATCGCCATCGCTACGTGGCGGCGCAGCCAGTCGCCCAGCCGCGCCAGGGCGTTGCCCGCGTGCTCCAGCGCCCCCGCCACCACGCCCACTAGGCGGGACACGAGGTCGGGCCGCGACCGGCCGTCAGTGCCGGCACTGGGGCCAGCAGCCCCCGCAACGGCGTCGATGCCGCCGGCAGCGGGCGTGGACTCGCCGTCGCTGGGGGCCGGCAGCAGCTGAGGATTCGTGATGCCGGCAGCCAGCAGGTAGCGGTCCTGGGTGCGGTGGGGACGGGAGGGGCGGGGCGGATGGGTAGCGGAGCTAGCAGAGCCTCCGTGAAGCCAGGACACGGACGCGCGACGGCCGCCGCGCCCCGGAGGACCGTTGCACGCCAAGTGCCAACAGCACTGCTCACAGTGCTGCTCTGACACACACTATCAGGAGGGTCAAGTTGCAAGTATGCCCAATGCGTTCTCTCGCATCTCCGTCGTCCCATAGCTGCGCCCCCGCCATCCCGCGCTGTCGACCTGGCTCATGACGTTGCGGTGCTGCATCGCATGAACGCTATACCCTTGATGCGGATGATGCCCCTCAAGACCCGTATGCGTCATTTGCCCAACGATGCCATGCGCCACTAAGCAGAAACCCACCTCACACCTTCCTCAACCCCGCATCCCCCACGCTGCCGTGGCTCACCAGGTCGCTGCACTGGCGCAGCATGAGCTCCCGCACCTCGGGGTCCTCCATCATGCACAGGACCACCTCGCGCTGCATGCCGGGGCGGCGCAGCTGCGAAGGCGGTGGAAGGCAACGGAGAATACAGGAAGGCTTCAAAAAAGAAACATGTGACCAAATCAACTGGCATCGTCCGCAGATGGACATGTCGCAATATATCAGACCCACGCGCCGAGTGTAGTGGTTACGGTAGTGGTTACGGCATCTGGAACGCGCAACAGCTGGGACTTGACGAGCACGATATATCCGCTCGCCGCCAGCTTGGACCCAGCCTAGATAAAACAACTTGAGAGAAACGCCCGTCCCGCAGTAGATGGGCGTCATCGTACATCCAGCCAGACCACACATACATACACACGAGCACTCGGGCTCGGCCTGCATTAACAGCCTGCGTCAACAAGCTGCACCCACCAGGCGGGTGGTGATGGCCATGAGGTCCTGCAGCTGCTGGCGGTCCCCCCCGCGCTGCCCGCTGTCACCCAGCGCCGCCGCAGCGGTCGCCTCGATGATGGCGTCCGCCGCCGCGCCGTCGCTGCCGGCGCCGCTGGAGCTGCTAACCCGGCTGACCCGGTCCTCCTCCTCCTCGTCCGGCTCGTGCACGATGGGGCCGCTGAAGGGGTAGGCCGCCGAGGTGGACGAGCCGGCATCGCCGGGCCTGTGCGTGCGGTTGCGAAGGCAACGCACGTGTTGTGTGTAGTACGTGATGCCGCCGGCGAAAGCCGCTCGACAAAAACAAAGACCAGAAAACCAGAAAAACCTGAGTGGCGCCCAGACGAAGCAGCGCAACGCAGGTATCCGAAGCTAAGGCCTCGACGGCCCAAGCGTTCCGCAGATACGCACCTGCCGCCCCAGAGGTGCATAACAGTCGTGGCAGCCTCATCGACCTCCTTGGCCTCGAAGGGACGGAACAACACCACGTGATCATCAATTTCAGCCACCACCAGGTCTTCAACATCACGGTCGACAATCTTGCTCGACGTGTGAGGGTGAACGGCCTGGCGGGGCGCCTGCAGGGGATGGGGGCGGAGCGTTACACACCAACGCGCGTAGGGCGGATATCCAATCTTGCGCAACCCACGAGCCCTCAGCTGCTGTACTAGGCCCCGTCCATGCCTGCAGTCGGGAATCTGCGCCCGAAAGAATCCATGTAGATAAGCCCTGGTCGCAGCTCCTTCTCTTCCACCAGCCTTCACGTACATCACAATAGACTCCTATTCCTTCTAACCATCGACCACCGACACGGGGTAATACCCTCACCTGCGCAGGGGGAGCCCTCGCATGAGCCGAACCTTGAGTTGCGCTCGCCGCAGCGGCAGCCGCCGCAGCAGCTGCAGCGGGCCTCGCAACAAGCCTAGTAACGTGTCCGAACATATCGGCGGCAAAGGTTCGTCGAGCGGGTCTCAGCTGCGGTTAACTCCGCCGAATACAGCAAGCTGAACAGTCGTCCTCTTAGCTCTGGCGCAGAATAGTGTACCCCGGCGCACTACAGAACGGCTGCAGGCGCAGTGCCGGGCCGACCGTACTGCAAGCACGACTTGCCGTACGGCACGGTTTCACGCGCTGCACATGCGACGCTGACCTCCCCTCGGATGCGGGAGCGTTACGGTGCGTTGCGGGATATAATGCCGTGGCGGAATCCTCGCTTGCGCGTACACAGCGGGTGACCATGGAAGTTACACATTGTGCGCGTGTCGCCAACGACTATGCGTCCTTGCAAAAGTTGTCAGGGCTTCGCAAAGGACAGACGGCGGCCCATGCAGGGCCCTGCAGGGCCTTCCATGAAACCGACTTCACTACGGTAGCGACCACGAGCTGACAACATCAAAAGGACTCCAGCAATCCTGACGGTAGACGAAGGCATCCGATCGATAGAATGATCTCTGGACTTGCCCGCGAGTACCTTGACGCCGCAGGCAATGGCTATTTGTCGAATGGCGCACAATAGTGACGTACATACGTACGTAGCCAAAATCAAGGCATGTCGCGTATACGGCCGTTCCACGAAGGGTTACCGCCCCGTTAACGGCCCAATGTGCATGGGACCGAGGTATCAGCCTGGCCTCACATATGTAGTAGCCCGTCATATGCACATCACGACTGACTACCCGGCGTTCCACTGTCCATTGTTGCAGATTGCCGTAGCCCCATGACCCAATCTGCAGGTGGGAACTTTGTCGGTTGAACCAACCAGCATGGATACAGAAGATTGTACCGTATGTTATTTCCCATTGCAACACGCGAAGAGCATTTCAACGGCAGCCGAAGTACCCATACGTGAACTTATCATCGGATTATCCGCGGACCAGGAGTCGGTCGCCCACTACCACATGGCCAACATGATGCCCAGAACCAGACAAACTCTCTATTGTTAATACGACGTGTACAGCATACCGTACAGCATACAGCAAATTAGGAGCGCACGAACAAGGTCCTGGACACTCCCTCATCCATGAAGCGCAGCCAATGCGACGCCCTCACTCACTACCGCATTTGGAAACTGACATGGATACTGGTATTACTACCATGAAGACCACACTTCTTGACATTCCATCCGCTCACTCACGTGGTATGTACGAGCGACCAGGCACTGCGGGCAGCAGCAGTACAAAACCCAGTAGTGCAAGATCTCCTGCCCCCAAACGCCTGCAAGAAAAGCTGCGATTCCAGTGCAAGGGAACAAACTGCCGTACTGACACAGTGCGGTCTGACTATGTACACTTACATTGGCAAGGAGAGGGCTGCCGCCCTGCCCATGTCACCAGCGTTGCGAGCATGCCTTGCGCCAATTAAGCGGCCGTGAGGTATCCCGCCGCCAGCCGCCCTAGCGCCGACATGGGTAGCACCGTGAGCGACCCCGTGACCTTGCCCTCCACCAGGTAGGCGCTCCATGCGGCCAGGGGGCTCACCACGGCCACGGCCCCGCCCGGCTGCTTGATGTGCTGGAGGCTGTATCCGAAGCTGCTGCCGTGCAGTCCTATCGGGGACGTGCTCTGCATGTGGAGGGTCTCGCTCTCCCGCCTGCCAGCGGCGCATCGTGAGCAGCGCCTCAATGCGGGGCAGCCCCATCAGCCGCCCCGGCACCGGCAGCTTGACCGGCCCCTGCATGAAGACCGGCGGCGCGGCGGCGCGCAGCACCAGCATGGCGACGGGCGGGTCGCTGCGGCCGATGTAGAGTGCGGGCCGCCAAACGAGCCCATGCGCAAAGGTCCCAAGCTGGCTGCCGCTCGCCTCGCAGTGCAGGTAGAACGCTTTGCCCAACTGCAGGGCCGCCAGCGCCGCCGCCAGTGAAGTCTGCGCGATGTGCCACGGGTACTCACGACCTGCGGCTGGGATGCACTGCCGCCGTGGCCGGGTGAGGTACCAGGGCGAATCCAGGTCGTACACTCCGGCGGCCTCGGCCTTCCAGGCCTCGCGGTCGGTGAGACTGCTGGCCAACGCTGTAATGAAGGCCAGCTCCTGGACACCGATAGGGAACCAGCCGGCGGGCGACGGGGACCTCCCGGAGCCCTCCGCCGCCAAGGCTCTTTGGTGCGCAGCCGCCAGCGCAGGCAGGACGGAACCCAGATAGGCCCGGCCCAGCTGCAACAGCCGCACCTGCCGGCACAGCCGCTCTCGCGCCGTCGCGTCGGTGCGGTCGTGGTTCACGGCCATCCACTCAGCCAGCAGCAGCAGGACGGTGTCCTCGCTGTCGGTGCCGAAGTCATCCGACTCCAGCAGCCCCTCAAGCGCCTCAGCCGGCAGCTCCGAGAGCTGACTGAGCAGCACGGGGCTGTTGAGCGCGAGCGGCGCGTCCCTGAAGTGGGCCGCCAGCTTCTTCTTGGCGGAGGCCAGGACAGCAGCAAAGCCCAGCTCCTCATTTGGGTTGGGCCACAGCGCGCTGCACTTGAAGAGCTGCAGGAAGGGCGGCTCCGCAGCTGCCGCTGCCTGCGCATCGAGCAGGACCCGAACACGCTCCACACAGGCGGCAGCGCATAACTCAATGCCCAAGTACGACGCCTGCTGCCACAGTTCCAGCGCCTCGCGCACGCTGTCCGCCGCCACCTCGCCCGTGTACGCGAACCGGATGGCCGCCCGTGCGCCGGGCAGCTCCGCCTCGCTGCCCAGCGGCACACGCAGCACGGGCTGGCCGACCTCCTGCCCCGCCCGGCCGTCGCAAACTCGGCTCTCTTTATCGTTGCTCCAGCGCCGAAGCTGCGGGAGAATTGATAGAAGCTACTCAGATGGTGGTCAAAGCCCCAACTCTGCCATCATTCTGCCGCAACCCATACTTACTTGCGCTGAGAAGCGCTCAGAGCACGCACGAAGCACCATCTTGTGCGCAGGCAACGACTCCCCTATTGCGTCGCCGTCGTCGTTCCCATCTGGGCGACGATCCCACTTGGCGCGTTTGGAACAGCTGCTAAGCTTTTCCAAGCAAAATATAACTATGCAGTCGGAGTCTTCCTTGCTGCCAAACTGGGACGCGATGTGCTGCGCGACCGGGTCGATTGCCCGGCCTGCCATCTGCTGTGTGCTCCTTGTGGGGCTAAAGACAACATGTATAGTTAAATATGTGCTAGATACATGTCCTTTAACTTTTGTTATGAAGCTGCAATTTCAAGATTGTCTGTTGACATGCTTTGCAAGATGTGCCGTACCGTACCGTACGGCTAACTGCATTCATGACCAACGCGGCGCTGTCTTGCCCTAGGTATAGTAAAAAAAGTGAAAACTGCAGAGAAACGGTGACCTGTGTGCATCGCTTTGGAGCTGTGGAGCTTGCAGTTTACCCAGGTGGCATAGGGACAGCATGGGAGCTGAGGGACAGCACGGGCGCCCAGAAATACCCATGTAAGAAACTGAAGCCCCCATCCACAGCGTTCAGGCCCACATCGATCAGCGTGTCAACTTACTCCCGTATTGTAGTTCATGGGACTCCGCAGGCGCCCTGTGGCGAGAGGGCAACCACGCCACGATTCCAATGTCAGACCCTTCATAAACGCGCGCACACAGCAATGGTTCTACAGAACCTGGCATCCCGCAGTAAACAAAGAAACAGAAACAGGGAAGGAAACCTCTACATTGTCTGCAGCATAGCCCGTACGAGGAATCCGGTCAGGCTACATTTGGCTTCGTTAACCATCCCCACTCTCCTGAAACGCGCGACCCACATGCTGACCTACAATGTAAAGTGGGTCGGAGCCGATCCGGGCCTAGGGTTCCCAGCAGGAATGGGTACGATCACGCGTGACCGCTTGCTCACATGCAGACATATTCATGTGCTCTTTGAGAGCTACCCGTGTCAGCCCAACCCCAGGCAAAACAGCTGGAGGTGGCTTCACCCTGATCGCCGGCACCCTGGGCTACTAGCCACGACCCTGCTCTGGTCGGTCCTACGCGCAGCTGCGCGAGACCGCCGAAGGTACACGGGTGCAGCAGCACAAAACACGACATGGTCACGTCGTCTTGGGTACACAACCAACAATGACCCTCTTGAATACGGAACGGACGCCACCCAGAGGACAGCGCGTCAGACACTTTGAGAAACAGGATACACCAGCTTGCTTCTTTGCTTGCTTGCACCTGGGTACTTCGCTACAATGCGGTAGTTGGTGTCAAAAAAGGAAACAGAAGCAGGGAAGTAGGGTGACCTCTACGGTCAAACACACCCTCGAGACGACGACTTGCGTCCCTCAACCCGTCGTTTACGGCGGGTGCACTTTTAGTCTTCACAGTGCGCACACGCCATCGCAGGCAAGACGAAAACTTTGACACCATCAACACTGTATGGCCATGCAAGCCTGAGCGGGAGGCGTTTGGCCCCAGTCAACCCGTTGGACAACAATTCAAAACAAAATACAACCTTTTGAGGCACTCCTACTAAATCCCACCCAACTCTCAAGCCCCTCCCCACCCCGCCTTGCTCCAATCCTCATGGGCGCAGGGTGTATCCCGCCGCCAGCCGCCCTAGCGCCGACATGGGCAGCACCGTGAGCGACCCCATGACCTTGCCCTCCACCAGGTAGGCGCTCCAGGCGGCCAGGGGGCTCGCCACGGCACCGTTCGCGTCCAGCGGCTTGACGCGCTCAAGTGACATGCCGGTACCGCTGCCGTTCAAGCTGATTGGCTTTGTGCTAGCCACGGTCGTCGACTCGTCCTCCAGACTGCCATTCTTCCAGTGTCGCACCCGCAGCCGCGCATCTATGTAGCCCGCCGCAAGAATACCAACACCGGGCAGCTTGAGAGGACCCTCGCGGAAAACGGCCGGCGCTGAGCAGCGCAAGCCGACCATGCGCACTGAAGTCTGTTGGCGCCTCTCGTATAGCATCGGCATCCAGGTGAGGCCGTGCGCGACCACCTTCACGAGTTCTCCGTTGACCGAGGCATGCAGGAATGCCGCCTCGTCAGTCTGCAGCTTGCTCAACTCCACCTCGATTTGCAGCTGCGAGACGCTCCAGTCGTACTCCCGGCCGCCCGCTGGCAGGCACTGCCGCCGCTGCCGGGTTTGGTACCACGGGGACTTGAGGTTGTACACCTTGCCAGCGGGCTTCTTCCATTCCTCACGGTCTAACGCTGAGGCAACGTTCGCCAGCGAGGCTATGAAGGAGGCCTCCTGGACTGTGATGGGGAACCAGCCGCCGGGCGACGCGGAGCTCTGGGACCACGCCGCCGCCAGCGCCGGCAGGACGGAACCCAGGTAAGCCCGGCCCAGCTGCAACAGCCGCACCTGCTGGCACAGGCGCTTTCGCGCCGTCGCGTCGGTGCGGTCGTGGTTCACGGCCATCCACTCCGCCAGCAGCAGCAGGACGGTGTCCTCGCTGTCGGTGCCGAAGTCATCTGACTCCAGCAGCGCCTCCAGCGCCTCCGCCGGCAGCTCCGAGAGCTGACTGAGCAGCACAGGGCTGTTGAGCACGAGCGGCGCGTCCCCAAAGAGAGTCACCAGCTGCCTCTTGGCAGAAGCCAGGACGGCGGCGAAGCCCGGTTCCTCCGTAGGATCGGGCCACAGCGCGCTGCACTTGAAGAGCTGCAGGAAGGGCGCCTCCAGCCCGGCCTCCATAGCTCCCGGCTCATCGCCACCAACCACATCAACGGCATTCTCCCTGGTATCGTCGCCGTCGATTGCTCGCTGCTGATGCTGTTGGGTACTGGCCGCCGCTGCCGGTGTCTCCAGCAAGCTCCGTAGTCGCTCGACGCAGGCACCCGTGCAAAGCTCAATTCCCAGGTACGCCGCTTGCCGTCGCACCTCCAGCGCCTCCCGCACGCTATCCGCTGCCACCTCGCCCGTGTACGCGAACCGAAGAGCGGCCAGGGCGCCGGGCAGCTCCGCCTCACTGCCCAGCGGCACGCGCAGCACGGGACGGCAGCCGTCTGCTGGGGGCGCTCGGCTGCCGCTGGCCTCACTCTGGCCCTCAGGGCCCTCGCGGGGAGCCCCTGCGCCATTCCAGCGCCTCAGCTGCGCGGAAAGTGAACCAATGAAGTCCAAATGAATTGCACGTATGATCAGCCGCTGTGTCGGCACTCTGCGGATCGTTGTAAAAGGTGTACCTGTGCGGCGAAGCGCTCGGAGCTCGCACGGAGTACCACCTTGTGCGAAGGCAGCGACTCGCCAATTACATCGCTGTCCTTGCCAGAACTAGCTTGTTCCGTGTCACTGCCAGCTCCATCGGGCTCGGCATCCAGGCGCTGCCGTTTGCTGTCGCGAATACTGCCGTTCGTGGGCTCCGAGATGCTCTCAGGCTTCTCTAAATAAAACTCGAGGACGCAATCGGAATCTTCCTCGCTGCCAAACAGACTAGAAATGTGTTTGGCAAAAACATCAGCAATGCGCCCAGACATTGGCCTGCATGCAGTAAGTGGCGCTACGAGGTGCTTGCATGGACGACGTGGAACGCGAGGCACAACGGATCAGCGATGCCTTTGGATGCCACACGCAGCACGACACGCCAACGACGTGCCGTACGGCATACCCCATGGCCAAGAGACCGGGCCCTCCCCCGTGACGCAGCAGGGGCTATGGGCTGTGACCACGCCTGCGTGGCCTTGATGATAAAAACTGTTTTTACTTGGGCTGGCTCGGGAGGGCTTAAATGAAGGTCGACTCGTATGTAATCTCACAGGCACGCTAGCTGGAGGGCCCGTCACTCATAGGCACGCTAGCTCGGGGGGCACGGGAGGCGTTTGGAGGTCACGGGAGGTCCCACTGCTCGTTGCCATTATTGCCCGCCATGCCCTGTACCCATCCACCCTACGGGTACCGTCACGCCGATCATTCCTTGCAGTGTGGATGTTAATTGAGGTGGCTCTCTCTTCCTTCCAGTTATATGTTTCCCAATGTAGAGCTGCCGTGGGCTACGGTCTTCCCACACTAGCCCGCGCCGGGAGGCTGCATACAGCGGCCCCCGGGTCACAGGCAGCGAGCGCCCAGCGCCGCATGGTTACACGGGACTCAGGCTGGAGGGAAAGGGCAGACCGCCTATGCCGTGCTGCTCGAGTGCATGAAGCCCTGGTGCTGCAGTGCTTGGCCTGCTTCGGCCAAGGGCACCTGACGACAAATCTGCAAAGTAGGAAACATAGGCATCCGGCATCGACTGCCTTTGGATAAAAGCAATCCACAACCGGAGCCCCTAGCCGCAATCCAGCGATCATGCCTAGCCGGCCTTCCTCAGGTCATGCCACTGGCTCTGCACCCAAAGAGCTGGCTTAAGAGCTCGCAACATGGCGCCGCCACGCACCCTTGCCACGTGCACGATGATATGCAGCTCATAACTGCATTTGGTGTTCTGGTAGCATAGCATTGTTGCACATAACCAGTTCGTACGACCGGTACTCGTACAACCAGTGGCGACGAAAGGTTACTAGACCCGCTGCCTATACCCGGCGCGGAAGCATGGCAGCAAGGGAGGGCGGTCTGTACCTCCCGTTGTCTGAGCCCTTTCTCGCCTCACGCCCTCTCCTCCTTCAACCTTTTCCCACATAAGAAGGCCGGCTACTGGAGGGTGGCCTCAGCAACAGGCAAGCGAGCTGCTCAGCCATATGGCGGCCGTCGAATGGGGCCGAGCCTGTCGCAGACATGCCGCTACATACCCATCCAACCACATCGACCAGCATCAAGAACCCCAGAGAGAAGACCCAGCGGCTCAACACCTGACCCAGCATCCCGTGGCCCGACCCCGCGCTGCTGCCAGAGCAAAGCGCCGCGGCCGAAGCGGCTGCAGCTACAACCAGGACCGCCATTAGAGCCTGGCAAGTTGGCTGGACGGCTCCAACTTGGGACGAGCCATCTGCGCAAGGCCGTGAAGGGGATGAGTGACGGCCTGATGGTGAAGGCCTCAACTAGGCAACAGGCTGTACTGAGTGCAGGCAGTGCAGGTAGAGTGGCAGTTTCTGCGCAGGACCAGCCTTATGGACCCCGATCACTGCAGCCAAGGCACAACCGTTTACCGGCTTCAAGAGGCGGAGGCATCCGTGCGTGCAAGGCCTCGCCTCAGCAACCACATCTCCGCCGCGCCTGAAGTCGTGCTGGACATGACGCTAATGTCGTATTTATTCTGTGTACATGTCCATTCCACGGTCCTTTTACACGTGTGTGTTGAAAAGGAAAACGCATACGACGAGCACACACGCATACACGCATGTCGCGCCCGGCTAGCGTCACGTGCATTCTACCGTCCTAACGGTATCAACTGTCTTTCGGTTACCTGTCCCAGTTGCCAGCCTGCACAATAAGCGTGGTCTAGAGTAGTACATGGATGTGTCATGTGTCACTGTGATTAATCAGTTCGGTCAGATACTGCGTTCACCCTGTCATCTGTCGTAGGGATCAGTACGAGCCTGGACGGACGGTCCGCGTGTTCTGTTACTTGAGCCGCTAGCGAGCCTGGAAGGTCGCTTATCGGCTCTCAACCAACTGTGTTGTGAGCTAGACATTGAGCCCGGTGTGCGCGTCAAGAGGACGCCTACATCAGTGTAAGTTCCCAGTCACCTTGCTCGAGCCATTTCCCTATCTAACCGGATACTCAGCACGGTAGGGCGTCGCGAACCCTTCTCGAGCTGTTGTTAACCCGGTGCTGCTGCGCCTGCAGGGCTTGTGTGAGTGCTCTGATCAGCGGTGCGCGTGCGCGGTGCACCTGCGCCTCTGCTGAGCCCATTTGCCTGCGGTTCCGCTTGCAGCCGCGCAAGCCGATAAGCCCAAAAGACCAACGAGTAAGTGGTGTGGGGTCGGGCCTGCGGACGCGTAGGTTCCGAGACTGTTGCATTGCGTTGCCCTTGGTGCCGTGTTCACAGGGCGCGCCATCAGGATCGTTATTCTGGTAAACGTTCGTTTGCGAGGCGCATTTGTACGCGCCGGTCGCACTGTCCGCCTTAGGTCACGCCTTCGGCGAGGGATCGGTTGGCCTCCGGTCCGAGCGTCACGCGCTCAGCGCCTGCTAGTGTTATAGCTAGAAGGCGTTTTTCCACTTTGTGTGTTTGCCGCGGACTGCAGCCCGCCTGCCTGGTCGAAGACACTCGACAGTAGGGTCCCGGCCTGCCTTGCTCAGCTAGTAGCGTACCGCTCGCTGTCAGGCCCTTTCTTTTCTTGCCTGCTTTCGATTGCTGACGAGTGTGGCGGTCGCCTGACCCGTTCGCAGTGAACCCGGCCCAAATCATCGCGCTCGCCCTCGCAGCGTCCGGCGCGTCCGGCGAGCAGGGCTAGTTCGTTCGCCCCCGCACCCGTCCTGCCCCAGCCGGAGGGTGCCATGACCCAGTGAGGGTTCAGGCTGCCTCGATTAAAGGAGCCGTTGCCATTTTGTTTTATTTTCGCTGCCCCGACTAAGGGAGCCGTTGTTTTGCGCTGCCTCGACTAAAGGAGCGCCGTACCGCTGCAAATTGGCTGAGACGAAGCCATCGGTATATGCGTTGTACGCAGTTTATGCAGCCGACTTTGCGCCACGCGCACCTTGACGCGC
>LSYV01000012.1:1840225-1890696 GCA_001584585.1 Gonium pectorale | reverse complement strand
CCGTGGGCGACCCCGTAGCGCTCATGGCGTGCTTGTGCCGGGCCTGCGCGGCGCACGCTTTGCGTACCTCTCTCTCATCATCAGTCTCAGAGTAGTCGTCTTCAACGACGGCCTTGGCGGCTGCAGCCGCCTTGCCCTTCTTGGCGTTCTTGGCCTGATTCTGCTCAAACAGAGTCTTAAGCGCGGAACCGGGGGGCTCGTAGTTGGGATGGGCCAGGTCCGGGTGCTTAATCCAGCATGCCTTCTCGTCGTGGCCGCCGCGGCCGCAGTACGAGCACGGCTCCCGGTCCCGGTACCAGCTCCGGTCGCCGTTCCGGTCGCGGTGCCTGTCCCGGTCTCTCTCCCGGTCGCGGTCCCTATACAGTTCCCTGTTCCGGTCCCGGTCCTTGTGGCGGCCGTTGTCGTCCCCCTGGCCGCGGCCGGCACCTCCCGTGCGCCCCGACGTGGCTGCCCCCGTGCCTGAGGACGCGCGCGTGTTGCTGCTTTCACACACACACGTGTATGCGTGTGTTGTACGGTGTACGGCGCTGTTGTGATTGTCGTGCTGCTCTTGGGTACTTACCGTCGCAGCGCTTGTGCCACGCTGCGCTCGTCTTGCTCTTGGGCACTAGGCCCATAGCAGACCCCTTTCATCAGGCTGACCGACTAGCAGAAGGTCATGTAAGGTCCTCGCCATCATCCTTAAAGCCTACGTCGCTGATTTCCGTTTCCCATGACAACGCGACACCATATCCCATACCGTATTGGATGACAGCCGTTAGCCAAGCCAGCAAGCAAGCGCGGGCGAGCGTGCGCAAGCGGCATCGGCAAGTGGGGCACGTGGGTGCCATGTTTTCTTCTCCCTCCTTCTTCAATGCGCTGCAGGCTAGACCTTAGCCGCTCGGTAGCACGCGCGACGAGGAGCCACATCCCAGCAGGACGAGACAGCGGCAACAGGCGCTGCCTCGGCCTAAAACACACGCGACCGATACGGCAATCAGGAACCACCAACCGGAACCACAAACAGATCCATCACCGATAAAATTTCGATAACGATACATGCCAATGCAACGCACTGACGGAAGCATGGCAACACGACGAAAACCAAGCGAACGCATTATGCGAAGACAGGTCGTCTCTGTTCAAACCCGGTCCCCTGCGGTTGAGCTCTTGAGCACGCACATCCCCGCGCGCTGCGGCGCGCGGCATCCGCCGGCGGCGCGGCCGAGCAGTGGCGTGGCAGGTGCTGAGCCGGCAGCGTCTCTACGTAACCCCTTGCGTAACCCTGACAGGACAGCGGACAGCTCAGGCCTCGTTGTCTGCCTTCCGCCCTTCCCACCCATGCCAAACTCGTTCCACGAGCATGAGAAGCTCATGGACAAAGCGAGAAGGGAATCCTCACGGATCGGCACAACAGCACGGCAACCCGAAGTCGCAGGGCCGAGCGACCTCGATGCGCAGTAACCCAAATGCCATATTGACATCACATATATTTGCTAGATGTATTCATTATTACTACCGCTTGCGTTGACCGGGTCAACTGCCATGGCGCTCACAGCCCCCACTCCGGCCCTTTGAGATCCAGCATTTCCTTCATTGCTCATGTAGTTCAATCAATTAGGTAACGGCTTGCACGACCATTTCCCTCGGCAAGCGCTGCAGCATCGTCGACGGGCACACAACGATATGGCCTTTCTTAGCAAGTATGACATTGCTTCGGCAGCGCTGATATCCCACGCTCGGCGCAAGGACGGGGACATGCGCGAGGCCACTGGGCGGGTCATACGTGACCATCGCGGGGCTGGCGTGGAGGCAGCCCACAGGTCGGATCAGGCCGCGGAGGCGCACCAGCTGGCGAACGTCAGCGAGCTTGCGGCCGGCCTGCTGATGGTCCCAAGCGCTAGCAGCGACGAACAGGGCGGAGCACGATGGTACACGGGGGCGTCGGACACGCGGCCCAGCCACATCCTCTCTGATGCACGGCGTGCCGTCCTCGTTGAGCGAAGATTGGCGAAGCGCTATGAGCTGAACCTCACGGGCGAGAAGCGTACCCAAACTGCTGGCAAAGCCTCCGAGCGTCAGGCGCAGGCGCCGCTGTCCGCCACTGCTTTGCAGCTCCTGGCGGACCGCGGAAGCGGCCCCTTCAGCCGGAGCCAGCGAACAGCGGCGGAGGCTTTGAGGGGCGGTTCTGACGGCCTTACCAACGAGACTGAAGCGCTCAGAAGCAGTGACGACGGTAGCAGCGGTGACTGGGAACGTCGCGACGCTGCCGAGCTGCCTCAGCGCGGATACGGCCCCAATCCCAAGACGCCGGGCAGCGGCAGCCGCAGCCGTGGAGGGACTGCATACGCTGAGCTCCGCGCCTTCCGCCAGGCTCCCTCTGCCTACACAAACGCGGTGTCTCCCGCCGTACAGGCGCTCGATAGGTTGATCCGCGGCCGAGAGCCCCCAAAACTTTCCCCTGGGCCCGGAGCTGGGCAGCGCGTCGGCCGCAGCAGCGGTGGCGGCTCTGCCAGAGGTGCTGGCGGCGGGTACGTGAGCGGCAGCAGCGCGTTGTCAGGCTCGGGGTTGGCGACCGCAGAGAAGCAGGTCGCTGAACTGGAGCAGGCTGCTCGGGAGCTGCGGTCCAGTGGCCGAGGGGAAGCGTTGGATCGTGGTGGCGACGGCGGCCGCGGCGGCCCCGCCCATCGGCGCACGGCAAGCCCGGCGGCCCGGCGGGTGGAACCAAACAGTGACGAGGGTCAGGCCCACTTGCGCCGCGCCACTGAAGAGGGCACGGGGGGCCGGACATCGCAGCAGGCTCGCATCTCACGGGCGGAGCGCCAGCTTGTAAAGCTGCTGACCGACCCGTCGCTGCTAAGACCCGATCAGAGAAGCAGCTCTCGACCTGCGGGTCACCGGGGCGGGGGCAGCGGGGGCGTCGGCTTGGCCAGCGGCGAAAGCTCCATCACCCTTGGAGCCCCGGCCCGCCGCGGCCCCAGCCCCGACCGCAGCAGCTCCCTGAGCGCCTCAAGTACAGAAGAGCTTCTGGGTATCTCCCACAGGCGCACGCAGACACCCAAGCGCGGAGCCGGCAGCGCTGCTGGCAGGGCCCTTAGGTCCGCCGGCCCTGAGCGTGGTCGGCCCTCCAGGACCGCCGTCGCTGCTGCAGCCGTCTCTGCGCCCAGCTGGGAGCGTAAAGAGGCTGGTTCCAGGCGCCGCTCTGCATGGGCGGCCTTTCCGCAGCACGATGAGAGCTCGGACGACAGCACCCCTGAGTCTGAGCTTGAGGTCATTGCGGCCGTCGCCAGCCGGGCACGGCGGGAGGCGCAGCGGGCTAGTGGTGGCGCCGTGGTCGCCGCGGTAGTCTCCAGCCCGCGAACCCGTGGCCGCAGCCGCAGCCCCTGGTCCAGCGGTCAACCAGATCGCGCACAGACCACCAGGCGCAGCGAGGACACCATCATGGCAGCCGGTCAGCTGGAGGGAATCCGGCGCGTGACGCAGTCGCTTCGGAAGCTCCAAGAGCCGAAGCCCGCCCGTGCGACGGCCCGGGTCGAAGACGCAGAGGACCGGCGTGAGCGTCGGGACCGTGAGCTGGCGTCCCTGCTGCGGGGGCTGACTCCCTTGTCGCGCCGGGGCGATGGGGCGTCGTCCCCGCCCCGCCCAAGCTCAGCACGCCAACAGAGCAGGGAGGAGGGCGCGGCACCGGCGTGGCCGATCCCGGGCCCGGACGGCCGCAAGGCAGCGGCGAGCGGCTCCAGGGGTGTGACGTGGGAAGGCGAGGTCTTGGCGAGTGACAGCGGCGACGCACATAGCGGCGGAAGCGGGGGCGGCAACGCGGCGACTGAGGATGACGAGGCCAGCCGGCTGAGGGTGCACATTTTTGGATCGCAAGGGCCTGAGCGCCGCCGCGGCGGCGCGTATGCACCGACCGTAGGGGCTGACCGGGCCTTGCCGCCGCGGGCCAGCAGCCCGCAACGGCCGCTGGAGGTGAAGCAGGCGAGGCAGCTGCTGCGCGAGCTGAGGAGTCTGCACAGGCAAGAGCCGCAGCTGCTGGAGTCACCCCGTCACCTGCGCCGGGTTGCGGAGCTGGTCCAGTGGATTGTAGGCGAGCGCGGCTCCGGCGGCGGCTCCGGCGGCAGCTCCGGCGGCGGCTCCGGCTCGGAGCTTGGCGCTGATGACGGCACCGAACCTCTGGACCAGCGCTCGCAGATGGCCGTGGGCGGCACTCAGGTGACGAAGTCGTCCTCTGGTGGGAGGATTGGACGCTACGGCCGCCCCAGCAGCGACTCAGTAGAAGTACGAGCCGCCGCGGACCGCCGCAGCCCAGCCGGCGCCGTCGCTGGCAGGAGAGCGCGGATAGAAGATACTGGCCTTGGCGGCGGCGCTCCTGCGGTGGGCAGTGCCAGCAGCGGCGGCGTGACGACGCCGCGGGGCCGACTGGAGGCTTTGCTCGCGGCGGTGCTTGGATCCGAGCCGGAGTCGGCCGAGCGTTCTGGTATCAGGGCCGCAGCCACAGACTCCACAAGCGAGGTCGAGGTGAGGGGGCATTAGCATTTCACAATTGCCGCTCACCCTGGGCTGCCGTTCACTCTTGGCTAGCCTTTCATGGCACTTGCTCTCGCCTAAACACCGTTAAGAATTGTGCTTACGCTAATTCATTTGCCGCGCTGCCGTTCCATGTCTTCACCGCTCTGTGGGCGGCGTGCCGGCGGCTGTATCCCGTAGCCCCACCCTGCCCATCCAGCCGGTGAGCTGACCACGCTTTCTGCCTGCAACCCCGTACGGGGCCTTGAATATACAGGACGCGCATCGAAGCGAGGCTCGTCAGCGGGTGACGCCTGTGCACCCCCGGGACCCCCACAATGGCGGCGATGAGCTGCACGAGGCGCCCCGACTGCATCTACCGCCCTCCGCCGCCGCCGGCGCCTCCCGCAGCCCGGCGCCCTGGTTTGGGCAGTCCCCACAGCCGGCCCAGGACATGGTGCGCAGCCTGCTGCGTGACCAGCCGCCACTGGGCAACCCAACAGCGGTTATGGAGGCCGATCGCGCGCAGCAAGAGAGGAAACAGGACCGGGCAGAAAAGGAGCTGGCGGGACAGGAGCCGCAACCGCAACCGGAACAGCATGCTCAACTTGAGCAGCAAGCGCAATTGGAACGAGCACAGCAGGAGCTCGAGCGAGTGGCGCACAAACTGGATCGGGTAGCGCAGGAGCGCATGGCTCAGCAGGAGCAGGCGCTGCTGCTTGCGCGTCAGGAGCTGGATCGGTCGCTGCAGGAGCGGGAGCAGCTAAGTGCTCGCGTCGCTGAGCTGGAGGCAAGGGCAGCTGCGGGATCAGCCAGGCAAACCGTCACAAGCTCGCGTGGTGGTGGGGACAGTAGCGGTATGAGCAGCGCCGGCGGGGCCAGCGGGTCGGGGCTTCAACCGATTGCGTTGCCGTCTGCAATGACGGCGACGCAACAGCTGTATGGGTCCCAGCTTGCACCTGTCGCAGCTAGCACGTCACCGCGTACGAGCGGGTCCGGGTCGCCTCCAGGCTTAGCTGGCCACGAAGGCGCCGCAGCACCCCCAGCGCCGCACGGGCCGCCGCACACCGGTACCGACGCTATCCTGGCACAGCTGCAAAGCCCTCGACGCCGCGCCGACGTGCAGTCAGTGCCGGTCGTGCCCGAACCCGAGCAGGGAACACTGATTGGCTTTGGAAGCTATGAGCAGCAGCTGCGGCTGCCCGAGGTTCCGACAACTGGCGAGTCTAGGCTGGCAGCCGCAGCCAGCCCAGCCTCACATCACATAGATGCGCACGACGGGCAATCCGGTGACGTTCCTCTCCATGGCTCCGCTCCACAGTCCCTTCCATCGACTCCCGTCCAGATTCTCACCGCTACCGAAGCCCCGGCCCGCCAGCTCGCTGCTTCCAACGCTTCTGTGCCGCCGTCGCGCGCTGCGACCCCCGCCGCTGCAGCTCCCTCCCCTGGCGCGCTGGGCATTCCCATCCACGCCGCTGCTGATGCAGCTTCTGCGCACGCCCACAGCTCCGTCGAAGGCGACAGCGCTGGCGTCCAGAGCCGCCCAGCTGAGGCAGCCACCGACGCTGCTCTGAGCGGAATGCAGGCCCGCCTGGCGGCACTGGAGAGTCAGATGCTGGCAGCGCGGCTGGCCATGCTCGCCGGACAGCCTGGCCTGGGGGGCGCGTTGCACCCCGTAGTCGTGGCGCCGGCAGGCGCCGCCACTGTCGACTACGCAGTGCAAATTGTGCCCCGCAGATCACCAAGTGGGTCCGCGTACCCGTCCGCCGGGTCTGGACCAGGGTCTGCACCCAGTCGCGGCGGGGTCAGCGGGGTTCACCTACTGGAGGAGGAACAGGAGGAGGACGATGACCGCTTCGGGCTCCCGCCCTCCCTTGAGGGCTCGCTTTCAGGCTATGCTGTGTCCGAGCCGCAGTCCCTGGCGTCCGAGCATCATGCCCCCGCCCGGCAGAGCCCCATCACCAGGACCTCAGAGCAGGCTCGGGCGGCAGCTGCGGCCATCCGTGCCGGTACCCGCAGCCGCCTCACAGGGCATGCCCCTGGACTGCTGATGGCGCCGATATCGCGTGGCGCGTCTGCCGCGTGTGCGGAGTCTGGCGTGGAGCGAAGCAGTGGTGGCGGCAGTGCTGCAGTCGCCGCCATCGCCACAGGCAGCGGTGCTGGGGCCGATGAGCATCCACGCTCGTCGCGTCGTGCACCAGCAGGCAGCAGCGTAGCCTATGCGCCGCCCGTGGTAGCAGCGGCCACTACTGCCGCGGCTACGCGGCGGCGAGTTCCCTCGCTGCCGGCAGGGCCGTCGTTTCCCAGGCGTATTAGCGAGGATGAAGGTGCAGGCCAGGCGGAGGCGGGTGAGGCGATGGTAGAGGCTTTCGCAGCGGCGCGGGCGGAAGCGGACGCTGAGGCGCGGGTGGCGGCCGTGGCGACCGCCGCCGCGGAGGCAGCTGCAGCGATCGCAGCAGCGGCAGCGCGGGCGGATGACGAGGCACATGCTGAGCGGGAAGCGTTACGGAGGCGCTGCTTGGACCTGGAGGCGCAGCTCAAGGTGCGGCATGTGCCCTCTCATGCAGGACGTCTCGCCCATCGCACTTGTGCCTTGCTGCCCGGTGACACTGGTCCTTCAGAAGCGACCGCCAAAGGGGCTAGAATAATCTGACCGTCCCGAGGTCTTGCTCACCGTGTCCCTCGAAAATGACTGCGCTGTTTCTCGGACGCTTTGTCTTCATATACAGGGAGTTTCCTCGCCTTAGGCTTTACACTTCTATCCCGTCTGATTCGTCCACTGCTTTCTGGCTTGCACCGGCCGGCCCTCACCTGCCCGTCCTGTACCCTTCGGGCCCGCAGGCTCAGGCGGAGGAGCTGCAGCGGATGCTGGCGAGGCGGAGCCGCGAGTCCTCGGCGGCGGGCGTGCCTTCTGGCGTTCCGCGACCCCCCACTGGGCAGGAGGTGCAGCTCGCAGCCCGCTGCGCGCAGCTGGAGGAGCAGCTGGGAGCTGTGTACGCAGAGATGGACGGACTCATGAACCGCACAAACGGCATTAAGGCACGCGCCGGGAAGGGTTCAGGAATAGGGCTCGGGACTGGTGTCCCTTTCTGTCAAGCAGCAAGTTCTTGTTGCACATTGCCTCTCGCTTCACACGCACGGGCCGCATGACGTGCACTGCGGCGTTAAGGACAGGGCTGCAAGGGCGCCCGTAATGTTCCCGGTGGCTGATGGCACTTGACATCAGTGCCAGATCTCCGTCCTCTTTGCGTACGGGCAGGGGCTCCCCGATGATTGCATGCGCTGGCCTATTAATATGGTAACTGAACCCAGGTTTTCCTCCCGTTCAGCGAGACGCGACCCCCTTCCAAACCTGCAAACGCCCCCCGCAGAGCGTGGTGACGGACGGCGCCGCGACGCTTCGTGAGCAGCTGCTGGAGCTGGCTGAACGGCTGGAGGGCCTGGAGGGCGAGAACGCCGAGCTCCGTGCTGCTGTACTCGCGTCCACCAGCACCTATGAGCGGGCGGCAGCCCTGGGGCATAAGATTGCGGAGCTGCAGAGCCAGGTCCGCGGGCTCTTCGGTACTTGAGAGGAATGCTAGAGACGTCCCTGTGCTTGACTACACCAATGCCATGGTGTGTCTGGTGGCGCTTTCTCCATTCCTGGTCCTCACCGCTCGTCGGTCTTAGGCATTGTTACGCCTTACAGAGGATTCTCTTAGTAATTGCGTGGCCCGAAGCTTGCCTATGTGTCGCCGGGTTTGCACGCCGTACCATAAAGCACTCTATTGGCGTCATTGACAGTTCTTGTCGCTAGCCCCTAAACGTTGTGGTACTTCCCTTCGCTTTGCAGGTTGAGCTGTTGACCCTGGACAAGGAGGAGCTGCAGGTGGGTGCAGCGACCGTCAGCGTCTCTCTTGGGCAACTCCTTTCCGGGAAAGCGCGGGACAGCGCTGGGACAAGCAGCCGAAACCCCGCAATATCTGGTGATCGCGCTACCGGTCTAGGCCGTGGTCGTTGCGCGCTCTTGAGCCTTTCTTAGCCCCTCCGCAACTGACACGTGCACCAGATTATACTCCAGGCGCCGAGCTATCCATAGGAAGGTTTGTTGCACAGCAACTGCGCAGCCCGTGCTGACCTAGTTTCTTTGCCTGGCCTGCAACGTGCGCACTCCGCAGGTTCAGCTGGAGCTGGCGCAGATGTCTCCCACGCCCGGCTCACGGGTGCTGACCGCCAGCGCCGCGGACCTGGAGGACGCGGAGCTTGAGCGGCGAGCGCTGCAGGACCGCATACAGGTGAGGGGCTGAGGGCAGGGCCACATGCCAGGAAGCCATGACCGGCACCATGTCCTGCTGTTAGTGGCCATTGTCGGCAGTCGAAGATACCCGCCCCACAACAGCCGGCCATCGCCGCTGGGATAGCGCTGTCATACTCCTAAAACCACAATCGCAATCAGGCAAGTAGGCGTTGTGCGGGCAGCCCGCTTTCGCTGGCCTGTCCTTGGCACCGTGTCCTCGCACTGTCGCTGCCATAAATCGGAATCATCCTCTCAGCGCTCGCCCCATCTCCAACCTCACAGGAGCTTACGGCACACGTATCCGAGCTGCTCCGCGGCAAGGCCAGCCTCGAGGACGAGGCGCAGCAGCTGTACGATCTCGCCCGAGCGGAGGCAGCGGCCAAGGCGGGGGGGCTCTCCCCTGCCGCAGCCGCCTCCGTGCTACCTGCGGGCGCCGGTGCCACGCCCGTCACCATTCCTCGCATGCGGCCCGTCACACTGTCACCCCTCGGTACCTCCGGCCCCGCGCCGATGATTGCTTTTGCGTCCATCGCGCCAAGATCTGTTGCGCCTGTCGAGCGCACCATTGGCGGCACAGCTGACCCCCGTTCAGCCGTCGGTGATCGCAGCGTTTCGGACATCGTCGGACGGAGGAGCATGGGCCGTGATAGCAGCGGTGTCGATGGCAGCATCGGCGGCGGCGGCAGCGGTGGTGGAAGCTTTCACAGCGCAACGCGCCTCGAGCGGCCGATCAGCGTGAGCGCCGCGACGGCGGCAGCAAGGGCCGCGACGATGGCTGCAATGGCAGAGCGTGCCGGCAGCTTGATTGGGCCTGGGCTGGACTTGATGCTGCGAGCTTCCAGCCGAGCAGAAGGTGGCATCAGCCGGGGCATTGCCACCGATGCGGGGCCCGCGCCCGCCGGTGTGGCTGGGAGCGGCAGCAGCGCTGGCCGGGGCAGCAGTGGCAGCGGAGGCAGCAGAAGCACCGGCAGCAGCGGTCGTGGGGTTGGCGTGGGCAGCCTCCGGGGCGTTGGCTTTGGCGATGGAGTTAGTGGCGGTGCAGGCGGAGGCAACGCTTACAGCGATGTTGAGGAAGGCGGTGTCGCCGACGTCCGAGATGGAGGGGTGATGAATATGGGGGTGGAGACTGGCTCGAGCAGCGGGTGCGGCAACGACCTCTCCGGTAGGGGGCTGCCGCATCGCGGAGGCACCTTCGGCAGCGGGAGCGCTTCCGGCGGCAGGGGTGGTGCCAGCGGCAGCGGCGTATCCAGGGGCCGTTCCGACGACAGAGGGCGCTTCAGCAGCGGTGGTGGCGCCGGCTCCAGTGTCGACGGAAGCAAACACAGCAGCAGAGGCAGCAGAGGCGGGAGCAGTGGTGGTGGCGGTGGTAGCCTGGGCGGCGCAGCCGGAATCGAGGGCAGCGGCGACCGGCGTGCCTTTGGCAGCAGTGATTTCGGTGGCGGTCACAGCCGTGGGGGCAGCAGCGGAGGCGGCGATGGACATGATGGAGGGAGCGCTTACGGCGCTTTCGGTGGTGGCAGCGTCTATGACGGCGACGGGGCGTTCGGCGACGCAGCACAGGAAGCCACTGGAGCCGCATTCGGTCTTGCAGATGCGTACGCCGGCGAGGCTTTCGACGGCTCAGCTGAGAATGTCGGCGAAGCCACATTTGGCGGCGCAGTGGACGGAGTCGATGTGTACGGCTTTGGCGGTGCAGCAGAGCCCCAGGGCAGTGAAGGCAACATCGCCGACCTCGGGTATACCAGCGGCGGCGGGTACGGCGCCTACAGTGATGAGCAGACAGCCCAACAGACTGGCGCCCTTGGCGGGGCCGGCTTTGGCGGCGATGGCGGCGGCCTGAGCGAGGGTGGCTTTGGCGTGAGTGAAGGTGGCTTCGGCGACCCTCCCTATGATATTGACGAGGCCAGCTATGAGGCTGTAGAAGCTGCTCAGGGCGAAGAAGGCAGTTTTGAGGGTGCGGGGGCCTTTGGCAGTCGAGACGGACACAGCGACGGCGGTGTTCAATCTGGCCTGGGCGGATCCTTCCAAGTGGTTGGGGACGTCTACGACCAGGGTAGCTTCGGTGGTCAGGGCGCTGCCGGCGACGGCGGCGGCTTCGTGGGATGGGACGCCGCTAGCAGGCACCACGGTAGAGACGCCGGCTTCAGCGGCGGTGGAGCCGGCTTTGGCGGCGGCGGCTCTGGCATGGCCGGTGGCAACAGAGGCGGGGCCGTGAGCGGAAGCGGTGGCACGGGCAGCGGGTCTGGTGACAGCGGCAGCGGCGGCGCCAGGAGCGGGCGAAGCGGCTCCGGCGCTAGGGGCGGCGGCAGGCGCGGCGGCGGAGGAAGCGGGAGCGACATCGACGGGCTGCTCCTAGCTCGGATGACGGGGCTGCAGCGACAGCTGCGGAAGTTGGCGGCAGAAAACGAAGATCTGCGTATCCAGGCAGCCTCGGCGTCCAAGCGTATGCCTGTGGTGCGTGAGGACTGCGCGCGGTGCGAGCAGGGCTCACTGTCCACTGCAGCGCATGCGTGGAACGGAATGGGTCATGTGGCTTTGAGCCCGAGCGGGTAACTAGGCTCTGGACCATATGAATTGCAAGTGGGGCGTGTGCAGTGTGGGGGCTGTTTGCAGTCTACTACCGGCTCCTTTCTCCGGAGTTTCGGGAGGCTGTCGTTGCCTTACGTTTGGCGACGCTGTCTAGCGTTGCTGACCAATCGCTTGTCTACCAACCACCTTCTGAACCTTTGCGCGCAGGCTGAGGTTGCGTCCCTGCAGCGGCAACTCGCCGCTGAGCGGACCGTCAGGAGCCACCTGAACGACATGCAGGTGTGTGGGTGCGCGGGTGGGATGGGTGGGTGAGCGGGTGGGCCCGGGGGTGCACCGCTGGGAGTGTGCGTGCAGCTGTCAGGGAAGAGCTGCAGGGCGTAGATGGGCTACCTGGATAACACGCAGGAGGGCGGGCGGATGTGTGGATGGGTGTGGCGGGCAGGTGGGTCAGCGGGCCCGGGAATCTGAGGTGCACCACTGGGACTCGGGTGTGGGTTCAGCCGTCAGGGAAGAGTGGGGCTTGCATTTAGACTGCAAATGGGACGGGACAGCGGATGCAGATGAAGTTGGGTATGAGCTCGCGCAAGGGGAGTGCGACGGTGATCCGTGCAACAGTCGTATAGTGTGATCCGTCATCCCACGTCGCCCACTTCACCCAACCCAGGTCCGCGCGGAGAGCCAAGCGCCCGCCGAATCCCCGCCCTGGGGCCCTGCTGCTCCACCGCCTCCGCAGCCATACCCGGCCAGGAGCCCTTACCGTGCAGCGCCTGCGGTGCATCAGCCAGCAGGGGGGCCACGGCGTGCAGCCGCGGCAGCGGCGGAGCCGTTCGGCACCATCAACGCCGCGAGTGGAACTGTGTACGATGTTGAGCTGCTGGTCGTGCCAACCGCCCTCACTCCTGGTGTGCTTCCATCCCGCGGCGCCAGCACTGGCGGGAGCAGCAACATCGCGGGCTCCGCCCACGGCGGCCGCGGTGCTGGAAGCGAAAGCGGACGCAGCGCTCACAGCCAGGGTGTCGGGGTCGGAGGTGGCGTTCTAGGCGGTCGCACCGGTGCCGGCTATGGCGGCAGGCTCAGCGGAAGTGGGAGCGGAAGTGAGGTGTACACCAGCATCTCAGCGCGCAGCAGCGGCGGTGGCAGCACTAGCGACGCCAGGGCACTCCCTGGGGGCGCTTTCGGCCGCGGCGTGGCAGGCGGCGCAGCGACCTCGCAGGCTGGCAGCGACGCCAGCCGAGGCCGCGGCGTCCGTGGCGAGAGCCGCCCCGGCCCCGGCCCAGGTTCCCATGCTGCGTCTACCTCGGCTGGGCTTCCATCGAGGGGTCCGTCATCAAAGGGATTGGGCCGTCTGTCGGGTTCATCCTCCGCGTCCGGCAGCGCCTACGGTTCCAGCCCTGGGCTGGCAGCTGATGTGGGTGCGCAAAGGACCGCGGCTGGAGAGCCGTGGCTAGGGCTGGTGGATGCCAGCGGAAGCGGGAGCGGCAGGAGCGCGCCGCAGCCTCGCTCTCGGTCGACGTCGCGGAGCGGCAGCGGCAGTGCTAGTGGACAAGTAGGGCTGGGCGCCGGTGGCGGCAGCAGCTATCTGCAGCGGCCGTACGACACTGACTGCGTGTTCTAGCGGGGTAATGCCTAAGGACATGCTTGAAAGCTCCAAGCCTGGAATGGAATATAACATTCGAAGAAGTGTGCAGATTGGCCAGACTGTGCATGGCATTACGTTCGAATGACACTTTGGATCTTGTGCATCCACGTGTTCCCATGCGCGTGCGTATTGATATTGTATCCTGACTACTGACAAGCTGAAATCCACATTACGGCTGTGCGCTGAACATGGTTCCGCAGAGCGGACTTAGGAGCATTGTGTGCGTTGACCGTTAGGTTAGGTATGTGGCGTACACACGACCTTTTACATGAGTCTCCATCGATGGACTTGCAGTGAGCATCCTTGATGACGTGTAAGCATATGAATCGGACCTTTCACGACCGCGTTCAGGTTGCAATGGCTGTACGACGTTCAGCGTGGGACGCTTAGCAACATGTATGAAACAAACACAACACATACACCCCGTTCCTCTCTCAGTGTCAAGATGTACCACGAGGTTGACGACAACAGGGGCTAAGACCCTGCATTTTCATTCCAGTTCAGTCTCGGATTGCTGTACATGTGCAGGGACCCCAGGGTACGCCGCCTAGCGCAGCACCTCGGGCGCCTCCCGCTCGCGAACCGAATGGCGGCCAGGGCGCCGGGCAGCTCCGCCTCGCTGCCAGTGGGCAGTGGCACGCGCAGAACGGGCTGCCAGTGGCAGCGGGTGAACTGCAAGGTGCGAAGCAGGGTTCAGGCGTTCAGCTGTGGCAGGCTCTTCTGCCGATGGCCCACTGTTGCTGCGTCCCCACCGGCTGGTGCGCTCTGCTGCAGCCGGTGGTGTGAGGCATTCTCATTTCTGAGCATCGTTGGGCGCGCAAGGTGACATGAAAGCCATCCCACAAGGAGGCAGAGATGGCACCCTAATGCTTGTACTTCATTCCTGATTTGAAGCAGGGATTCAGCGACCCATGGGGCGACGAGTTTCGGTTTCTACCGGGCGTGCCCAGGGAACGGACACCTACTCCGTTTTCGGGTAGCACATAACTGATACGATGCAAGACCCATCATCAAGGGCCGTGTCCAACGGGGCGACAGACAGCAACGGTAACAGTCGTAAAGAAGCCATGACAAGTCACGCGTCTCACCGCAGATCCCCGCACGATCCCTGTACCCTGCTTTGAAGCGGACACGAAAACCTAACAAGGCAGCCTGCAGCTGCACACTTTATACTTCACACCATCCACGAGGGCTGACAACGAGGGCCCCTTGACCATGCCCCCGCGCAGTAGCACGCGCACGAGCCCATTCAGAAAGCTCCTGCCTCAACAAGCGTTCTGCACAGCCCCAGCAGCAGGTCTCGCTCAAGAGCACGGGCGTAGTGTGCGGAGCCGTTCGTCAACGCCGTAATGCTGGACACAATGAACGGAGAACAACACCAACTGCATACACTGTACAAGCCGCCAACCCTAATACCATGCGTCCAAGAAGAAAATTGCTCACCAGGACACCCTAGCTGGTGTCGGAACACGCATCAACCGCTATTGCAATCCTGGTGTTACGGCCTTTCTGTGATACACAATGACGAGCACTCCTGCGGCTACTTGCCCTCTCCCCCGCTGAGCGCGGCCCCGCTTCCCTCACCAGTTACAACTTGAGGGATTCACCAAACCGCCAGCCGCTGCCTAAGGCACGACGACGGCGTTGACCCAGGAGTCCAAGCTCGAGGCCGCCGCGCCAGCTGCGGCGACGTCATGTCACCAGGCCTGGCTTGCTGTCCTTTCTCAGCCGCCACAACGCCTGTGTGACTGGGATGTCGGTCCAATACGCAGAGCCGCAACAGGCACCACGCTTCAAACTCAGGCAACCCGAAGTGACCTGGTCGCTCAGGAGTTGGTGTAGTCGGGGCGGTCGTGGTCCAAGAGGCTGCAGAGTTGACGGGACGGGAGGAGAGGCGCAGGGAATGGGAAATGATATTCAAATCCTTACATGCAACCTCTCTGGGTGGCGCACTGGCACAACATGAACTTGCCAAGCAGGGGGCGCACGGGCTCATCATTGTGAGGAGGACAACAAACACCTGAAGGGCAACCATAGCCAACGAGCTTGTGGTGCAAAACCCGAGTTTGCTAGGTACGCGTTGTGTTGTGCTTCTCCCAGCACACGGTATTGAGAGTGGGTGCTGGTTGCTTGCGACACCCACCTGCGCGAGTGCTTAACAATAGCGCGCCCGATGGCGTTTATCCAGTCCTCCTTCTCCTTGTCGCTGTCCGCAATGAAGAACATGCTCTCGCTCTGAGTGGAGATTTCAAAGGCGTTGGCCTTGTTGATGGTGTCCTCCGCGCCCTTGATGGACAGGCACTTGTTGACCTGCACGGCAGGAGCACAACGCCGCAGGCCGTGCGTTTGGTAATGCGGGCAAGATTGGATGAGTGCAGGTTCAGACACACATCAAAGACACACATCCGAAAAAAGAGCAGCCAACAGAGCAGCGAGGACAAGAAGGTGGCAGCGAAGTGCATCAAGGCGGCAGCCCCTAGCTCTTCAATAGCTGAACGGAGGAGGAGGCCAAGTGTGCTAGTGCTTAGCCGACAGGCGACCTGTGCCCGCAGTAACACTAGAGTGCACAGGCCACGGGGTGTGCCGACCCCTTTCACCGCTCACGTCAATTACGCCGCGAGGGACTGAGTCGGGCGTTACCACGTCGCTCTTGAACCAGAAAATCTTCCCCTGCTTCATCACGAACCACCTGCGCCGGGCCATGGCCTACTCTCAGCTGCTGACAGGCAAGGGATTGTCGAGACATCGCGCGTTTGGCATACCTGCGACGCCAAGTCTTAATGTACTCCCCTGGCGTGCACGAAAGGCAGAGGGTCAGGGCACGGGGCGTCCGGAAAGCTTCGCACCTCGACAGTCACGCCTAGGTTCCGCACCTTGCTTCTGCAGCCAGCCACAGCGCTCTGGCGAATGCCAGTACTCCACCCCGCCATAGGTGTCCTTCGTGGTCTTGCCCCACAGGGCCTGCATCGGGCCTGTGCTGCTTCTTCCCTAGATACCCAGTCAGTAAATCAGCGCTAGGTATAGCGACTGCTTCCTGCTACTGTGAGGTGACAGACACCTAGCGAGAGAGAGTGGGGCGTCAACTCGGGCTTCTGCTGCTCAAGGTTTGCTCTTTTTTCCAAGAAGCAAGCTCGACTGCGCTGTAATCCTGCATTCATTTGCTGAATGCCCTTGGTCCCAAGTTGAAGTTTCGGAGCGGCGCGGGAACAGTAAGCGCCCGAACGACCTCACGACTACATGTCTTGTGTCCCTGTATGCACTAATAATACCGCAGACAACATGCAGCGGGGCGCGCTGCGAGGTGCTGGAGCCTCGGCCTCGAGAACCGTAGTCGACATGGTTGACATGACACAGGTAGATAGAGGGCCGATGGAGTGCTGGGGATGTGGACACAGGGGGAAGGTTGGCGCTGCGCGTGGTGCGTCCGAGGGCCCAGGAGAAGAGTTCGCCTCGACACCATGCAGCCGCACGAACTCTTTGGCGCCCGCTTTACCCTTATTTAATGGCTGAGAGCAATGCAGCCTATGAGTTCGCTGTGACGCGTTCCATTTCGGCAGGTGGCGGACGACGACGATGAGGAGGAAGATATTATGGAGCTCGTGGGCAGCACGCGGACCAAAGTGGTCGGTGTACGCTACTACAACGGCGAGGCCAACCGCAACGAGGTGCACAGGGGGATTCTGGGAATTACCGGGTTTTCCGTGTCCATGCTATGCTGTGCTATGCTCGGCATGGTGTGTTCCCTGTTCCAGCCCAAGGCACGTGCCACAAAACTTGGAGACGTGCCAAGCATTCCAGCAAGCCTCCACTGCATTCCGCATAACTTTACTGCTGCTGTCCTGCCCGCCTTTATGTCCTAGATGGTGCTCCTCATCCGCGAACCGAACAACCCGTACGACAAATGGTGAGTGAAGGGCATGTAGAGGGGCCATGCGTAAGCTTACGGTAGTGGTAGAAACCAGTTCTGCTCATTAGGCATGCAGCTCCCTATCGCTACCTATCAGTGCGGGTGACGTGCCATGGTACCCGTGACGTTACATGTGGCAGCAGAGGCACGGAGTGGGTTTGCATGCTGCGACGCACGCTAGCAGCCAGATGTTGCTGAGTCTGGCGCTGGCGACTGCGTTGCGACGGCGGGGCGCTGTCACTGAGTGCTTGTAAACTCAGCAAATGCAGCAGCAGCAGCTGGCTAAGGCCTCGCCGTTTCCTTGTCCGGCCCATGCTCAAAGTGGCGGCCCTGCAGACCCGCACACACAGCTCCTACATAGCCCGCAGAAGACCTTGACCCTCTCCCCCTCGCGCTTGTCGTCCAGGGCCATCCGCGTGGACAACATCCGCGGAGAGAAGATCGGCCACATATCCCGCGAGCAGGCGGCCGTGGTGGGTTGGATGAGGCTCAGCGACGGCGCGCGGCAGGCGGCACCGGCGGGTGCAGGGCTGTGGAGGAACTGCCTGTCTAGGATCAGCGATGCATTAGAAATGGGCTCCAATGGCGAGGGGCCCTGCTTTTCGTGCCCACCAGCACCCACCACCACGGGCTTTTTGTAACGCTGTCGCCATGACACGTCTTTCCGCGGCCTCCCCAGCGCATTGACAGCTGACTGCCAAGCTGCTCAGCTACCGAACTGATGCCGTCTTGCCGCACACCCATGCACACATGGGTGGGCTCCTGCGCTGACATTCTTACCGCTCCATCGCTCCTCCTTCTCCTTGCTGCCGCCGTCCTGCGTCCGCAGCTGGCGCCGCTGATCGACCGGGGCAAGCTGCGGATCGAGGGTGCGTGGAGGGCTGGGAGTCCTGGGGCGAGTTTGTTTTGAATCTAGCGCGCGGAACCCGGCGCGTTGCAGTCCCTGCGGTGACTGGTGTCGGAGTGTGGTGTGTGTGGGGATGGTGCGATTGCTACTTGAGCGGCAGCTTGTTGGCCGAGCGGGTTTGGATATGCCGTGGAGTACGGGATGCGCCGCGTGCAGCCTGAGATGTTGCGGCGTTGTGACCCAGAATATGCTTCGCGAGCATGCGTTCTTGTGGATTCGCGTGACGGCCGCTGTGGCCTTTGCACGGCCAGCTTCAGCCTTGTTTCGCCCGACAGAAGCCTCGTGTCGCACTCACGCCATTGCAAGCGTTGTCCGGAACACGCAGTGCGTCGATGATCCCACGTTGACCCACGGCTCGGCCTCTCGCTCCTGCTTCGCCCGCTGCCCACCTCAGGCCTGGTGGCCGGTGCCAAGGGCGTTTACCAGATGCCCATTGATTTGTTCTGCTTCTGTCAGCCGCAAGATGAGTCGGATGTGGTGGCGAAGCTGCAGCGCGGCGGCATTGCGCTCGGGGGTGGCGGCGCCAGGGGCAGCGGCGGTGGTGGTGCCGGCGGCGCCGCCGGCAAGGCGGGGTCGATGTCGATCCGCCCCATGGCGAAGGCGGAGCTGGACAACTCCCTGGAACGCATGTTCGACGGTGAGAGACACATGGATCTGAAAACAGTACGCCGCTGTCTGTCATGGGCCTCTCGAACATCGCAGGGACCCGACCCACACACGGGCGAGGGACGGGGGTTGCCGGCGGGCGTGTAAACGTGCAGCTGTTCTCGCTGGGCTCTCCCCTCCCCTGCCCCCTCACGCCCAGCCCAGGGTATGGGCTTACGGAGCTGAGTCCGTGCCCGCCTTCAGGGAGCTTTCTTTCACACCCGCAACCGACCCGCGGTGCCTGCTTCGTGCTGGGTATCCAATAGGTCAATCATCGTCCCTTGTGTCGACACGTCGCAACTCACCCCCTGCAACCGTACTCGGGTCGGCCTGCGGGGACTCCCCCCCTTCCCCCCAAGGTCAAGCCAAGAAGTACCCCCACACCCCGTTTACGAGTCGTTTTGGTCCATCCGTGCCCTGCCCTCCAGAGGTGCACAACTCTGCGGCGCTGCAGCCCGCGATGGATCCAGATCCCGAGGTGATTCGGCTTCTGGCAGAGCAGCGGGGAGCAGACGGTGTTCGAGACAGGCGACGAAGGCGGAATGGGGATGACGGTGCTGCCGTGCTCCCGTTGACACGAGCCCGGGACGATACCGTTGCGCAAGCCGACAATGCATGCGGACCCTGACCGGGGATGCATACATGCTGTCACCGCCTCAGAGCTCCTCTTGCCTTTACCACGACAGACGGGCAAGCAGCGACTGCAACCGGCTAGATTTGTTACGGCTGTTACGGCATTCCAATCTACTGCTCAATTGCTGAAAGCCGTCCATACCCGGTCCGCCGAGGTCCTAAGTTATGGACCACGGAGGAAGCCAATCACCTTCGCTCATGAACCCCCCTCGCTTCAGGTCCTCTCCCGGCTGTTCCCGCATCAGCGTGTGGCGCTGGCCTGGATGATCGGCCGCGAGAACGGCGTCATGCTGCCGCCCTTCTGGGAGGAGCAGGCGGCGAGAGGCGGCGCCGGCGCTGCGCGCTACTTCAACAGCCTCGCCAACTTCACCAGCCCGACGCGCCCGGAGCCGCTCAGGTGGGTTGTGATCGCCAACTTCACCAGCCCGACGCGCCCGGAGCCGCTCAGGTGGGTTGTGGCATGGGAGAGCCTCGGGCTAGGTTTCGCGTACGGAAGCAATGAAGGATTATTCATTTGGCGCGTTGTCCTGTCAATGAATGGAAGCATCGGTCCGAATGTGAACAGCCCGGCCGAGCTCATTTAGCGGTGGCTTGCTAGTCACTGAAGCTGACCCCGTTTCACGGCTTTCGTCCTCCCATCCAATCTACGGCTAACCCGTCGGTCCCGTCATGTCCGCAGGGGTGGAATCTTGGCGGATGACATGGGGCTAGGTAAGCAGGGCCAGGCGGTGCGGGGCCGTGAGACCCTGCTGGTCTTACAGGCTCGCCGTAAGGCTCCCGTGGTGCGCGCCCCGCGTAGCGCAAAGTGGCAGGGCCCGCTCAGTTCCGAACTTTTGGGACCTCAAATCACATTAAAGGATGATACAACAGCCTGCGGTATGGGCTAGCTGCGGAGGATGGGCTGAGGCGCTCTTGCCATGCCTCAACCTGTGACATTCCTGTGCGTGAAGTCTGCAGCGCAATTCCGGATGGGGCCATACCGGCTCACGCCCGTGAGGCGGTGACGGGAATGCTGGTTGCGCCCACGCACGTGGACTAAGAATAACCGTAATGCAACCGTAAGCAACCACCACCGCTATGCACCAAGCGCCGCCGGTCAATCGCAAACTGCAGGCAAGACGCTCACCATCATCTCGCTGCTCGCCACCAACCGCCCCGGGGCGCAGCTGCAGCCGCCCGTCATGGTCAGCCTGGCGGAGGAGATTGCGCAGCTGGCCGGAGCGCCAGAGGCGGGAGCGGCTGGGGCAGCGGCGGCGGCGGGCACGGGCCCCTCGGGGTCCGGGGCGGCCGCGGCTGCTGTTGGCAAGGGCGGTAAGCGGAAGGGCCGCAAGGGCAAGCGGTCGGAGGAGGAGGATGTGGAGGACGTGGAGGATGAGGACTACGCGCCCAAAGCCAAGAAGCGCAAGGTGGGGCGGGGAAGTCGCGCCCTGCCGCCCATCAGTGCCATCACCCCTTCAGCCATAGCATCTTTCATGCGCTTCCTGGCACTCCTGGGAGGCGTGTATCAGCATCTTATTTGCTGCTGTATCTTCACAAAACGATGCGCGTGAGACGATTTGGTGTGCTGTTCTTGCGTTTGCGGCACGCGCCTGACCGTCCTGGCAAGAAACAAAGGCCTCATGTGCCCGAAACCCAAATACTGGCAAACTCCACAATGCCTTAATGTTCGATGTCACCCATGCACATTTCGTGGTTGCAGCTGGCAGCTGCGCCCCTGTCTGATCTTTCCTCTGATTGACTTGGTTACTACTGCAGACGGGCGCGGCCTCCAGCAAGGGCGCGGCTGCCGCCGTCGGTGCCGGCAGCACCGGGCCCGCCACCACGGCCGCCCTTGCCGCGGCGCTGTCGGTCCGTCAGGAGCCGCCCCGCGCCGACGGCCCGCGCGCCACCCTCATCGTCTGCCCGGTGTAAGTAGTACCAGTGCTGGAGTCAACGGGGTTGGAAGGCGTCTCCACGACAGCGCTGGAAGTGCTGGTGCCGTTCAAGCATTCGGGACAGGGCTTACTTATCAGACAGACAGACGGACTATCCGAGCTACTGCGCCCAACACTTCACTCACAGTCCTCATGTGGGCTTCTTGTCGTTGCCACAGCATGGCTCGCCCTCGCCCCGGCTGTTTATACTGGCAACCCGTTCCGTACGCAGCATCTGCCTTCGGGCCTGCATGGCTGCCGCTTTCTTGTTTGGCTGCGCGCGCTTCACGTCTAATGCCTGATGCCTCGACGGCCGCCCCCGCCTGCAGGTCTGTGATGTCCAACTGGGCGACCCAGATCGCCGAGCACACGGCCGGCAACCTCAAGGTGAGGAGGAACGCCGTGGCGGCCCTGGCAATAGACGGGTGCAGCCGCGGCCGATGGCTCAATGTTGGGGAGTCAACGGCTGCCTCCGCGAAAGGAGTCAGCTCGATGCTCGGTAACGGACGAGCGCATTCGTATGCAACTGCGACCTATTTCCTGCTGTCTGGTCTAGTTGCGCTTTCCTTCGTGTCCTGGGCCTCACGGCTCGTTAGGGCGCAAGGGCGTTCATATTCGCTCTGCTATGGCACGCAGGGTGCCAATCGCCTCGCGCTGCCTGCAGCCCCTCTGTGGGCGGGCAGCCCGTAATTTGTATGACCCATCCTCTCCCTCAATACCCGACGACCTGCGTGCCCGTCAGACGGGCGAATGCTGCTAGCGCCCAAGCCGTCGAGCACAAAATCCTTTGAGAACTTCCACTGGTATCCCTCCGCGCGCAGGTGTACCAGTACCACGGCCCCGACCGCTCACGCAACGCGGCCTTCCTGTGCGGCCACGACGTGGTGCTCACCAGCTACAGCGTGCTTGGGGCCGACCTGGCCGACGGGCGGGGGCTGCTGAGCGTGCGATGGCTGCGGGTGGTGCTGGACGAGGTGGGGTGGGGTGCGGGCTCGGCGGGGCTCAGGCTGCCGGGCGGGTGGGCAGGATCCCTGACACCAGCGCATTGCAGGATGGGGGCCTTTTGCAGCTGCCTGGTTTGCGCTGTGGTTACCCAGCCGCACCCTAGGGCTACCAGGTACGCGAGGCTGCGCAGCGCAGCGCACTGTGGGTACAAGGATGGGTTCATGGGGGCTGGGTCGTGATCGGCGCCTTCGGCGGGTCTGTCACTGTGGGAGGGCTGCGCTTGCCGGCCCTCCTCGGCAAGGCTGCTCCAGGCCCGGTCCCGCATGCCTGCTGCCCCTCCTCCAACACGGGCTCACCCCCGAACCTGCCGCAGGCGCACACCATCAAGAACCCCAAGGCCAAGTGGAGCCAGGCCGCCGCCAAGCTCAAGGCGGATCGCAGGTTGTTGGCAAGCTCTGCGCCGGGGGCCATATATATGTTATACATTACATGTATTTATCGTAGAACGCTCGGTGCCTGGCTCCACGTCCCCGTGCCGATCTTCGCCCTCATCGTTACCATTGAACCCTTGCACCGCTACCCCACCAGCGTCACCCTTGTGCCGTAGCCCGTCCCCCCTAGACCCTCCTCCCCACATCCCGCATCGTCCCTCTTGATGTCCTCTTTCCGCAGGTGCTCCCTCAGAACTTGTTGACCCTGCCCCCTCCCCTTCACCCTCCCCCTCCCCCTTCCACCCTCAGGTGGGCCGTCACCGGCACGCCCATCCAGAACCGCATGGCCGACCTGTACGGCCTCTGCGCCTACCTGCGCCTGGAGCCGCTGCAGGACAAGTCCATCTTCACGCGCGCAATCGAGCGGCCGCTCAAGGCCGGCGACACCACGGCGGTCAAGAGGCTGCAGGTGCGGCGGGCGGCGACCGGCGAGGTGGTATCAGTTGCCGGGTTGGCAGGCGGGCGTGGGCCGGGGTAGGGGCGGCGCGTGTCGGCTGCATGTGTCGCGTTCCGGGTATCGCGTGGAGCAACGCTGGGTTGGTGCATGGGCGTGAGGAGGTGCAGCGCCCATATTAACCGCGGCCCGGGCGCGGGTGCGATGTGCCGGCGCGCGCTGGGCCAGGGGCATACCCTAAGGCTCGGCGTGCATCGCGCGCCGTACCGGCTCCACTGTTCGTTCCGTATGGTCCAAGGGCATGCAGCTGCGAGGTCGCCTTTGCGTGTGTGGTCGTTCCATGTGTTTCCGCCCTTCAAATTCCTGTGGGCGCCCCCTCTGCGCCCCCTGGACATGACCCTGGCAGGTGCTGATGGGCTCCATCGCGATGCGGCGGACCAAGGACCTGCGGGTGCGTGAGGGTTTGGGCTGACGGGCTGGGGGGTGGGGTCCATGAAGTGGATCATGACGAGCGGAGGACGCCCGCGGGGGGTTGGGGGGAGGGGCACAGCTGTTGGCACTTGGGCGACGCACGGGCGTCCTAGAAGAGAGTTGCCGGGTACGTGCAGGAGAAGAGTCTGTTTGGGCCAATCGCATCCTTCCTGCCTTCCTGCCCCTAGCATGTCACACCTCATCACTCCCGGCCTCATACCCCGGCGCCCTGCAGATCGGCGGGCGGCCGCTGGTGGTGCTGCCCCGCAAGAGCATCAACCTGGTCACGGTGCACCTCACGCGCGAGGACCGGGCCAAGTACGACGCGTGAGTCAGGATTTCGGGTGGTGTCGCAGCGCTCGCAGTCCTGCAGCCCCGTAGCCCCGCAGCCTCTCTGCCCGGCTGTGTAGCGCTGCGGTTGTGGCTCGCGAGTGGCTTGGCTCCCTCTTTCTCTGCAGATTTCTCCTTTTTCTTGCGAGCGCCACGGGTCCGGCATCATGATTGGCACTTCGATGTTTTGAGTCGCGCCGCGACTTCAATGCGGCTCCCCTCTCGGGGCCGCTTTCCTTTTGCTTTTGGCGTTTTGGGTATTGCTGCGACGCGTGTTCCCGGGGGGCGCTCTCTCCACCTCCCATCTTCCCCTCCCCTGCCCTCAGCCTGGAGCTGCAGGGCCGGCGGATGGTGGCCCACGCGCTGGAGACCAGCACGCTGCTGGAGAACTACATGAGCGTGCTGGAGATCATCCTCAGGCTCAGGCAGGCGAGTGGGGACGAGGTTCAGTAAAGAGGGGAAACGGGTCGCGTCGCGGAACCCAAATCCCGGCCTTCATTGCGGAGCGAATGTGGTTTGTTTGGTCGGTGATACCAGCCAGCCCTCCCCATGCTCGACCCTCCCTCCCCCCTCCAGGTTGCCGACGCGGGCTGCCTGTGCACCCGCGACCCGCTGCCGCTGACGGAGGGCCTGGCGGCGCCCGGCGGCAGCAGGGGGGCGGCGGCAGCGGCGCCCCTCAGCGAGGAGGAGCGGGCGGCGCTGCTGGGCCTGCTCACGGCTGGGCTGCAGGTGGGTCGGGGGCCCGGTGAGCGCTTGGCATGGGGGTCCTAGCTGGGCGGCGGACGAGGTGGGCGCCAGGCGGGGCTGCAGGCGGATAGGGGTCTCGGTATGCGTGAGGGTGCCTGGAACCTAGGGGTGGGCGCCGGCCGCTCCATCTTCAGGTGCGCCGTGAGCCGACAGCAGAAGGCTGCTGGATAGCGCACGCGGCCGTTTCCGCTCGGTAAGCTGGTAGTGCTGACGCCCGGCCGTGCGCCGTGCTGGCATGGGCGGTGCGTCCGGCCGTGCGCCGCCCGCTCGCCTCGTGTCACCATGCGCCGTCCTCACCTACCGTTATCCTCGCGCGCTCGCCCCGCCAGGACGACTGCCCCGTCTGCCTGGAGCCGCTGACCGGCAGTGCGGTCATCACGCGCTGCCGCCACATATTCTGCAGGCCGTGAGTGGGGCTGGCTGCTGCATGAAGGGGTTGCAAGGGCAGGGACGGGGTGGAGGCGGGCAGGGCGCTGTGGCTAGACCTTGAAACTCTCAGGTGCTCGTACGGGACCTGCGTCGAACGAGACCTCGTCGGAGATACCCAGATGCTGCCTATGAAACAGTACCAAATAGCTTTCATGTTAGCAGTGTATCGCCCGACTAACGGATGTCGCCTTATGCCGTGCGCATTTGCGTGAGCCTTGGAACTCCGGCACCCCATCCGTCCAAACGGTCCTTAACTTGTCTCCCAGCGGCTTGAATGCCAAGGTCGCCTTTCTCCTGACACTGTCTCCTCGCTCCTTTCCTTCCGGCAGCTGCCTGGAGAACGTGCTGGCGCGCGCCGCCGGACCCGGCTGCCCCATGTGCCGCGCAAAGGTGCGTGTGCCGAGATGGGGTCATGGTTCCGCTTGAACCGCATTCTGGGCGCCTGCAAACCCGTCCGTTCACGAACGCACGTGCCGCCCGCACCACCTTTCGTCCCCGTTACGGCTCTAAAGCGGAACGAACATCAATACGGAGCTGCAACACCAACTCAAACTGCAACTGAAGCCGCAACTGACCACCCACGCGCAGGTGAACCTGGCGGACCTGGTCGAGCTGCCCCCCGACGCAGCCGCGGAACCCGACACGCAGGTGGGGGCCAGCCTGGGAGGGGTCGTCTGCGCTTGAGAGCAGGAGGCCAGGGGCCGGGCTGGGCGGGGCAAGGAGCGCAGGTGACGCCAGACGGCGCGACGGGGGGAGGATTTGAGTATCCGGACGTGTGAGGAGGAGGGGGCCCCGTGTGCCAATGATTAGTGCGATGACGTTTGGGTGACGTTTGGGAACTTTTCCTGCCTCTCGGAGATGTACCAGTCATTGAGGTTTTTGGTTCCTGTTCCTCCTAACGGAGTCCCACCGGACGCTCGGCTACGAAATTGCCATCGCTCTGGTGCCGCCGCGATGCTGGTGCGAAGTGCTTGATGCGGCGACCGCACGCCTCGCAGGCCGGCCAGGACGTGGACGACCCGGAGGCCGCCTCCGCCAAGGTGGCGGCGCTGCTGACGACGCTCAAGGCGGCGGCGGCGGCGCGCCCCGCGGACGGCAAAGGGGCTGTCAAGGCCGTCGTGTTTTCCCAGTTCACCGGTGGGCGGGGGCAGGAACAGGAGGGAGGTCAGCTGGGTGTACTGTGCGGAATCACGGCATGGACTGGGCTTGGTGTTGGTGTTTCTGAGTAAGCGTGCGAGCTGCAGCGCGCTAGTGTGACCCGTGGGTTTGCTGGCTTGTCGTCTAAGAACGTGGACAAGCGGGCCGAGGTCCAGCTCTCCGCGAGTGTTTGGGACCCCGAAGCATACAACCCACACGCACAGCTCAGTCTGCCTTCCTCCGCATGCCCTCCCGGCGTTTCTCGAGTGCTCGTCCCACCAAACGCACGGCACCCAACTACCATACCCCGTCTGCCGTGAGCCCCTTCCTCCTTCCCTCTCCCCCCGCCCCCCGACTCATCAGGCATGCTCAACCTGGTGGGCCGCGCGCTGGAGGCCGCGGGCCTGGCCTACGTGCGCCTGGACGGCTCCACCCCCGCCAAGGCACGCGCCGAGATGCTGCGGACTTTTGCGTCGCGCGAGCCGGACAGCCCCCTGGTGTTCCTGGTGCGGCTGGCGGGGGTCGGGGGCTGGGCTTTTGTTTGCATGTGTGGCGCCGGAAGTTGAGGTGGGGGAAGGAGGTCAGCATCTGGACAGGGATGGACCATGAGCGCGACGGCGTCTGGCCTGCATTGCGACGGATGCAATCTTCTCGACGGCGCGGCCGGAGCTGGTCCTGCCGCTTCCTTCACCAGAGCGGTGATATCCGGCGCCCGGCCCGTCCCATTCGCACAGGCGAGCCTCAAGGCCGGCGGCGTGGGCATGAACCTGACGGCAGCCAGGTGAGTTTCAGGCCGACGCCTTCGCCGGCAGGGGCGTGCTACCCCGCATGGCTCGATCGACGGGCTTGCTGACAGTGTGACACAGCACCCTGAACTGCGGCGTGCAACAGTTAGACACACACATCAAGCCAAGTGCATGAGTGCTAGTTGTTTAACATACACGATTGGTCCTGCTTGTCCAAACCTAGCCCTTCGCGCCGCCATGTCGTCCCCTCCCCCTTCCTCCCCACCCACCCTGCAGCCAGGTGCACATGCTGGACCCCTGGTGGAACCCCGCCGTGGAGGAGCAGGCTATGGTGCGTGCCGGCATCAGCCGTGACCGCCTTCCACATAGCAGCTCCTAAGCATATTGTTATCCATAAATGACAGGCCAGAAGACACTGTACGTCGAGTGTATCCGACATTTCATGCTCCTGTTATTCACGGGCATCCGCGGAAGCACAAGGGTGCTGTAGACAAGCCCGTACTCGCGCCGTGACGTGACGTGTGTGTATGCCGTACTTTCCGTACTGCCCTCCGCCCGCAGGACCGCGTGCACCGGATGGGACAGACCCGCGATGTGGAGGTGAGCGGTGGTGGGCAGTCTCGTGTGTGTGTGGAAGTGGTGGAGACACGATGACGGGGCCGGGAGCCCGGCCCCAACAAGTGCTGCCTGAAAGGTAACTTAGTACTTCGCCCTACACGGTGCAGCATTCTTTGCTAGTGAGGACACCTACGACCTAACCTTTGCGCCTTCGCGCGCTCTCCGCAGCTCTCGACGCCGTGCTCGCGCCCGCCCGTGATCCGCCCCCCGTGTTCCGTGCCCCAACGTGTGCCCATCTCCCGCCATTCCCCCTCACCCAGGTCTTCCGCTACGTGGCGGCGGACACCATCGAGGAGCGCATGCTGCTGCTGCAGGTGGGCCGGGAGGGGGGGCCGAGTCTCCGAGCGCCCTTCCGTCAGCATCGGCGTTGGTGACAACTTGATGTGCGACATTGTACGGCGTCGCGCACATGCGGTTATGTGGAAGCGCGCGCTGTGTGACGGGTTCTTGATCCATCGCGCCGTGCTCAGGGGAGCCCTGACCAGCTCTATGACCGCCCTGCCATGCTAACCCGGGGGCGGAGTAACCAGACACGGTGGCGGGCATTGTGGTGCGAGGATGAGTCCTGTGCCTGAGGGGCCGCCCGCCCGCCCGCTGGCCGTCCGCTGCTTCTGCAGGAGCGCAAGCGGGAGCTGGCCGCCGCTGCGTTCGACAAGCGCTCGGCGGAGGAGAACCGGCAGATGCGCATCGACGACGTAAAGCTGCTCATGGACCTATGAAGCGCGGACAGCAGTGGGCCAGCACCAACCAGGCCCATGTGTTTGCGCTCATTTCGGCTGCAGCATTGCGGATCCCGAGCGGCCCAACCTGAGCTTGTGTATGCGTGTGTTCTGCGTGCGTGACAGTGTGCTCATACGTTCTGCAGCCAAACGCGAGCATAAACATTCCAGCCGGCTGTATATGTTTGTGTGCGCGTCTGGGGAGTTGTTCCTTACCATGTGCGGCGGTCCGTACGTGGGGCAACGAGCCAAGCAGTTCCTGGAGAAGCGGAGTATTCGAAGACAACCGTGTGCGTCGAGTCGTGGTGCATCGCGCTGTGTCACTGGAGCCTCATGTGGCGAGCTGTCTGCTACCCCAACCATGCCAAAGGGTGGATGGGGTTGCGGCTCGTGCAAGTAGCAGTCTGAGCTCCTGCACAAAGGGGCCGACGTGTGCTCTCTTTGGCCAACGTGCATCGCCCGTTACCACAGTTATACGCCCATCATCGCCATACGTTTGGTGCGTCGTACAGTATTTGCAGGAGGTACGGCAGGAGGGCATGTCATCTAGGATCAGGGCATGCAGCAGTCCTCGAAACAGGCTGTGACTCTGCGTAGGGCCCTCTTTGAGGCAGCTTGTGGCAAGCTGTGTGTCTTCTGTCGACAAGGGTGTCTCGTACACCCGTACACTCGTACAAGGACGGGATCCAAGGACCACCACGCATGTGCTGAAGTATGTTTTTGCTGTGGAGGGACTTGCTGTAGACAAGTACGAGGTGCTGCAGCCCACTGGACGTATTCATGGCAGTAAGCGGCGACCACGGTCCAATGACCCAACACGGTCTCTGCCGACGATGCTGTTTGCAAATGCATGTGGGCCGAGGTTTATGAAGTGCGCCGTAATTATGTTGAATATGCATGTCGGCCGGAGGTGTTACGGATGTGCGTAAGACAATAAAGATGGGCATGTTCGTCGGGGACAGGCCTCTGAAGCCTCGGTCCTACTGCTTCACTTCCCACCGCTACACCGCAATGTTCCGCGCGTATCTCATGATCCATAACAGGCAGTCAGATCCCTGCCCTTGGGGATGAGTTCGCCTTCGGCCGCCGGGTAACCGCCGGATTACCAACCAAGCAATTCCGACAATGCAGCAACGGGCATACGACATGCCAGACGGGCATGCCTGGATACTAATTACGTTGCAGGGTGTCGCCTGCTGAACCCGAAACCGTGCTTGCACCACCTCCAACAGACGGCGGTGTCGCCGGCTGCGGTCGCTGGCTTCGCACTGCCACAGAGAACCACACAACCGTGCAAAGGCAACGAGTTCAACATCCTAGGCGCCTAAGCAGGCACCCACCCACACAACACTGCATAACGCCCGGACTCGACGATACGTACAGCGAGCTTACCATCACCCCAATGCCCAGAAACAGCAGCTGTTTGCAAGTTGGACTCCACCAGGCGTAAAAGCAGTATTGATGCCGCAACGAGGGCTTGGCAAGGTTACCGTAACAAACACTCCCCCAAGCACCGGGAAACCAACAATGCGCGCCCATCCGAGATTGCAGCAGCTCCCGACTTCGATGAGCCCGACTGGGCTGCCTTTCTGCCGTGCTCGCCGTATCGCATCGTGGGATCAACAAACATTCCGATCTACATCAGCGCTCATCACCGCCAGCCCCTCCGTAGTCATCAGCCTGCAGCGCCCATACCCGAGGCGGCGTGCAACACAGCTTAGGCCTGGTTCGGCCAGCGCTGCTTCAGCAATTGCAAAATTTCAGCCCTCCTCCGCCTCTTATCGGCGGACGAGTACTGCTCCACCCAGGGAAGCTCACAGCGCTCCTCCGGCATTGCCTTGGCCGCCACTCGGGTGGCGAGGCGGTTAGCAGGGCAGCCTGCCTCCAGCAGCAGCCATCGCACCAAGCGCACGGGCGACCCACACCGGATGGCATGGCACAGGACGGCCCCCTCCCTGCCCCAGCGGCAACCCAGCCGCCGAAGGCAGTGCAGCATGGGCAGGTCGTCGTTGTCGCAGGCTTTCTGGTATGGGCTGCCGTTGGTCTGGGGAAGGCGTGGGGGGTTGGGGATGGTACGCAGTTGGGCAACCAAGCACGCAGCTTACTGCAAGTCGCTACAGTGGAGACGCATCGCCAGAAAACAGCATCAACTGCAGACGCAGCACACCGCGTGCATTTCACTGGCGCCGGCGTAGCCTAGTACCGGCGCATTGACCGGCGCCAGCCGCATCCGCTGCACGGCGGACTGTGCAACGGCAATACATTGACGGGGAGCCCGCCGACTCCAGTGGTCGTCCGGTACGTGCCCCTCCCCCAGAGCAGCGCTCGACCCACCGGCATGGGGCAGCCCCTCTCCACCAGCCACTCCACCGCCACCTCGCAGCCCGAGCACGCGGCGCTTGTGAATGCGGCCTCGTCCCACGGGCAGCCGCGCTGCCGCAGCCAGGCCATGAGCTCCACGCTGCCAGACGCGGCCGCATTGCTGAGCAAGGCCGGGCGCAGACGCAGTGCCGCGACCCCCAGCGTCTCCTCCAGCCACACCAGCACATGCAGGTGCCCGTAATATGCCGCACTGGCGGCGACGGCGTCAGGCGCCCGGATCCACCCCGCGTCGTGCAGCACCTGCAGCGCCGCAAGGTGCCCAGCGCGGGTGGCGTTACGCGCTGCATGGCCGTTGTCCGGCTCTATCCCCATCTCCTCCGCGAGCAGGAAGCGCAGTGCTGCGACGTTGCAGGCTTCGGCGGCAGCCTCCACCGCTTCCTGGCCCACCGGGTAACCCCGATCCCGCAGCCAGGCTAGGCGGACCGGCGCTTGAGACGGATGGGCCGCAGCCGTGCATCCTGGGCCCTTGTTGCGTGGGCAGCCCTGCGCCTCCAGCCACTCCACCTTGGCGGCCCAGTCGGGCGTGGGGCCCCCGACGGCAGCACTCAGGGTGAAACCCAACCGGTGGGCGCTTGGTCGACCCTGACGGCCCCACAAGGCCTGGAGGGTGGGCAAGTCGCAACCCTCTGCTTCGTCGTCCGCTAAGGCGTTGCTTGCCTCGTGAGCCAGCAATTCTGGCGTTTGCTGCCGAAGCCACTCTCTCAGCGGCAAGTTGCCGCTGCGCGTTGCTTCCTGCAGCGCCTCGGCACCTTCGTCCTGGCACATGCCCTTTGCGAACAGCCACTCGCAGATGTGGACGTGGCCGCCGGCCGCCGCTGCGGTCAGGGCTCCTGTGGAAGGGCAGTTCTGCTCCCGCAGCCACGAACACACATGGAAACGCCCGGCCGCTGCTGCTGCCGCGAAAGCCGTGGCCGTCAGGGGATAGCCGGCCGCCCGTAGGACCGTCACCGCCACCTCCAGGTTCTGCAGGACGCCGCTGGACGCCGTGAGGCACAGTAACTGCTCGCGCTGCCTCAGCGCGAGCCCCCGTGCGGCGCCCGGCGCGAGCCACTTTGCAGCGAAGGCACGTGGCGGCACCGGCTGCGATAGGCGGACTGTTGTGTACTCGAGGGCGCGGAACATTGCTGCAGTTGCCTTATCGACCTGACGGAAGCTCGTCGCGACCTCGTTCCGGTCCATGAAGCTAACGACGTGCTCTTGCAGCTCAGCAGGTAGCTGCGACCAGGCGCACGAGCCATTTGAAAGACGCATCGCCATTTGCCCAATACCATAAACGTTGAATCACATGGTAAGTTCACAAGCCGCGAAGCTCGGCAAACGCGGACAACAATTACATAGATTTATTGTCAGTAAGCCCATGTATCCCGTCATGGGCGTTTAGCATGTCATAGCCTACCCCGCCCTGCCGTGGAACGATCCCCGGTTCCGGATTGCCTGACCGGCCCATCGTGCAGTGTGTATCGTAAATCGATTCTAGAAAGGTGCGCAACCCAACAGTCATGCATGCAGACACACTCTCTCCTTAAAACCGGCCAGTTTTGAAGGCGGTCGAATCCAGCACTTAACACAAGCGACCCTCGTCCCCACAGTAGGTTACCGGAACATCCCTTCCAAGGAAAGCCGCAAGTCCTCGCCAACGACAAGTCAATATCACGAGTGGGCGCACACCTGTCTTTGTTTGGCCACGCCAAACACACGTGCGCCGCGGAACACGTATTGAACCGACTTTGGCCTACCCGACCTGCCCCTGTGCCCTCGTCTGCAGTAGGAGAAGGAGAAGTCCTCCATGCGCATGACTTCCCCCGTAAACCTTCATCAAAGATATAATGGGATAGGGTCCGACCGAGGTAAGACTGATGGGCCCAGACTGCAGGCCAGCTCCCAGACCGTTGGTCGGGTGGTCACTGTCCCCACAGGCGCCTGCTGGCTCAGAGCTCACAGACGCTCCTCACAACCCGCACTAGCTGCTGCGCATAGTGCAAGTTCCCGGCCACTCACAGTGACTGATGCTTGTGCGTACCGTCGTACTGTGCCTTTGCTGCAACACCGATGGTGCGCGATTCCTGCAAACGCACGCATTCGCCCCGACGCCCCACGCCCTGCACACATCGCCCGCCCGTCCTGGCGCTACACCTGCTGCTGCTGCTGCTGCCGCCACCGACGACGCCACTCCTCCAGTACAGGCATGACCTCTGCAGCCCGCTCCGAGTCCGTCCGCCTCAGATCCGCCCTGGTTTCCTGATACCCCAGAATGGGACATTCCGCTTCCAGGAGGAGCCAGCGCAGCGTCGGAATGGAGGCGGTGCCGTCGACCGCCCAGTAGAAGACAGTCCCCTTGTCGCCCCATGGCAGCTCCAGCTGCCTCAGGCAGCGCGCCGTTGCCATATCGTTGGCGTTGCATGCGACAAGGTACGCATCTTCGCCTGACACCTGCAGAGCACGTACCCAACGGTCCGAGGAGGTATTGGAACACGGATGGGAGAGGTGTGGGGCATTAAGTTAACCAACAGCTAAGCGTTGCTTGAATGCGTCATTGAATGGACTGCCAGCCAGCAGGAACGTGAACGCGCGTGTGATTGTGTGAACTGACCGGCCTCTCGTCTCCATGTTGTTGCGGGCGGACGGGTCTCTTTCTTCACCAACAAATGGCCTCAGTTGCATAACATCTTTCATTCTTTCTGACACTCACAGCGAGGAGGAGGAAAGGCTGGCGGCGTCAGCAACTGCGCTGCAGTCCGTCAGGCCTACCCACCCGTATGCGCCTGATGACCGGCACAGCAGGAACTGCGATGCCATGTCCGACCCCGCAATGAAACGCACCACGATAGACCACACGTTGCCGCTCCAAGTCCTATGTTGCTTCTTTGTTGTAGTATCAGTCTTACCGGCATTGGGCAGTCGTTCCCCTTCAGCCACTCCAGCGCCGCCACGCAGCCCGCCTTGGCGCCCGCCTCCCAGGCGCACTGGCTCATTTTGCAGGGGCGATCCTGCAGCCAAGCCAGCATCTCAACGCTGCCAGACTCGGCCGCTGCGGTAAAGAGCTCGGCGGTAAGCAGGCGCTCTTTGGAGCGCCCCAGCTCCTCCCAAACCCAGATCAGCAAGTGCAGGTGGCCGCCTTGCGCCGCCGCTTTCATCACTGAGGATACATTAAGACTCCAGCCCGCCTCTCGCAGCGCCTGCAGCACCGCCTGGTGTCCACCCGCGGCGGCCGCCTTGGCGGCCGCCTTGACGGCCGCCTTGGCGGCCGCATTGCCGGCGGTTTGATCGTCCGGGGGCCTCATCCCCGCAAGCAGGCACTGCAGCGCTGTCTCGTTGCCCGCCCCGGCAGCCGCAGCGACCGCCGAGGCGTCAAACGGATAGCCGCGGTCCCTCAACCAGGCTAGGCGCGCGCCAGCGTCGGGGCAGGCAGCTGCCTTTGCGGCCGCTAGGCACGTGGGGCCGCAGCCGACACTCTCCAGCCACTCCACCTTGGGCTGCCAGTCGGGCGTGGGGCTGGCAGCAGCCGCGGCTAGGACTTCTCCGAGCAGATCCGGGTTGTCAACTCCGTCCTCTTGGAAGCCCCTCCACAGGCGCTGCACCGTCGCGAGGTCGCAGCCCCATGCTGCCGAGTCGATGTACTGGTAGTACCCGTTACCCACGAGAGGCGGCGGTCCGTCATCGTCCCGCCGGTTCTGCACCAGCCATTCCATCAGCGCAACGTGCCCACCAGCCGCCGCCGCTGCCACCGCAAACCAGCTCCATTCGCAATCCCCCGCGCACTCGTCCAACAGCCACTCGCAGATGTCCTCCCGGCCCGCAACGGCCGCTGCGGACAGGGCCGACATGGGGAACTGGTCGTCCTGCGAGTCGGCGAAGCAGCCCCGCGCACGCAGCCACTTGCAGATGTGCAGCTGGCCAGCCGACGCTGCAGCCTCAAACACCGGGTCCAGGGGCATGCCGCCGGCCGCCTGCACCGCGATCTCCATGTTGGCCAGGACGCCGCTGGCCGCCGTGAGGCACAGCAGTCGGCGCCGCTGCGCAAGCGTCAGGCCTCGCGTGGCGCCCGGCGCGAGCCACTTTGCGGCAAAGGCGTGCGGCGGCACGGGATGCGACAGGCGGACCGTGGTGTGCTCCGGGTCGCGGAGCTGCGCCGCCGCGGCCTTGCTAACAAGGCGAAAGCTGGTCGCCAACTCGTTCTTGTCCAAGACGCTCAGGACGCGGGCAGCGACTTCCGGCGGTAGCTGCGGCCAAATGCGATTCGGCGCAGCAGCCATGATGAAGGCTTCTACAACGCAGTAGAGCCACGAAGGTCTATTGTAGTTTGGGGCTTGAGAGGCAGGGTCAAGCTTCCGGTCCGCGGGTCGCGGATGACGGGGCGACCGTCTTTGGGCGCCTGGGGTCTCAGCTGCGGCAATGGAGGCTTTCCTGTCACCAGCTGCAGTGAGAAACGTCGCGCCTTCGGGCGTGTATGGCCGTAGAGGCGGGCTCCCTCTTTCTATGCAGGTTTCTCTTTTTTGAGCAATTCTGCAAGATGCCTGTCGGCAGCGCGCGCGCTAGAGCCGACGCGCGGCGCAGTCCTTTCCCGATTGATCAGAGTGCTGCTTGTGGGATATGGAACAATGTCACTCTGAGGCTCCCAAAGTCCAGACCTCCTCCTGGCCAGCAGCGTGGTTGATAATGGACGCAAATTCTGAACCATGGGACGAGATCAGCAGCAGTTTGGCGCGCTTTCCACGGCTACATACTGGCCAGGCTGGCCAAAGTCGCTCGGCCTGCATAACCTTGAACGCCCTTCTTGAGCCTGGGCCCCGCAACATCGATATCGAGCGGCTTTCCGGGCGGGAGACGGCGGGAGTATGGCCGCCAGGGCCCTCGACGCCGTTTCCACCTACATAGCCGCCTTGTTTGGCGAGTACCAGGATTCCGACTGCGTCATAGTCTTCCATCTTCAGGAGGAGGACGACGCGCGCCATCCACGCCAGCGGCACGGCGCAGCAGCGGCGACAACAGCGACCACCGCCGGCGAGGGCTCGCCTTGCGAGGGGGCAGTGCCCCTCGCCAAGCGCCAGCGACTGGGAGACGTGGCACCTGCCCGTCGTCGCTGCCGGCTGCGCCCTTGCAGGCGGCCGAGGAGCTGGGTCCGGTCGTCGGGCCGCCCCTGCCCGCGCACAGGGGAGTGCTGCGGTCCTGCTCCAAACGCCTGGCTCAGCAGGTAGGCCATGCAGAATGCAGCCGCCGAAGACCTGATGTGGGTTGCCTGACATTGGGGCTGTGGCTGGGTTGCTTGTGGGGGCTGCCTTGCGCGTTCCACTGCCTCGGGGGCCGGCCTGGGCCTTCCGGGCGACTTGCAACGCACGCTGCTATCGCAAGGAAGCGTGTCCGAGGCGGGGTGCAAGCAAGCGCGTCAATGCGGACCACACGTCCCTCGCGCGCGCTCACTCGCGCTCCCTGTATGTATGCCAATTTGCTTCGCAGCTGGCGCAGCTGGAGGAGGGGGGCGCGCAGGGACAGCGCCCCGCCATCGCCACCACGGCACATGATGGCGCGGACGCCACCGGCTCAGCGCGGGGATCGGACTCCGCGCCTGTCTTCGGGCTTGGCGCAACCACAAACACCGCCGCCGTCGTCGCCAAGCCCGTGCTGCGTGTGCCGCTGGGCAGCGAGGCGGAGCTGCCCGGCGCCCTGGCCGCTATTCGATTCGCGTACACGGGCGAGGTGGCGGCGGCCAGCGTGCGGGAGGCGCTGGAGGTTCACAAGCAGGCTACGCTCCTGGGAATCGAGGGGTGCGGAGCCGTCTGCTGCGACCGCATCCGGTCTCTGCTCATCCGCGCATCCGTGGCCATGCAACGAGCACGCTGCGCCCCAGGATGCGCCGCCGCCGCCGGCACGACCAGCCCCCACGGCGGGAGCGGCCGAAATATTGGCGCCGCCGCCGCGGCCGCCGCCGCCTCCCCACCCCATCAGCCCTTCCTGCAGCTTTTCGAATGCCCCGACCTCCTCTGGCCAGCTGGGAACTCGGCCGGGCACCCGGGCTTCGCCGCCCTGTTGAAGTTCGCCAGGCAGCTGCTGGTCGCCTGGTTCGGGGACGCCCTGGCGGTGCTGAACAGCCCGGAGCTGCGCGGCCAGATGGTGCAGCTGCCGCCGCGGGCGCTCGAGGCGCTCCTCGAGTCGGACGACTTTGGCACCGACACCGAGTCCAGCGTGCTGCTGCTGGTTGCCGAGTGGATGGCCGTAAACCGCTGTCGGACCGACGCGGCGACTCGGGAGCGGCTGTGCCGGCAGGTACGGCTGACCCACCTCAGCCGCGCGTACCTGACTTCAATCCTACCGCTCCTGGCAGCTGATAGCGAGGCCGGCCCCAACGGCACCACTGGCGCCGCCGCTGGCTGCGCGGCGGGAGCGGCGACGCCGCGGCGGCGCAGCGGCGTGGGCTGGTTCCCCATCACCATTGCGGAGGCGGCACTGATCGCTGGCCTCGCCTCCGCCTCACCCGAGGAGCGATCCGCCCTGGAGAGCCTCATCGGCGACACGTACGACATCAATTCACCGTGGTACGGCAGCCAGCCTCGGCTTCAGTGCCTGGTGGCGGCGAGGGAGCGCGTTTTCGGCTGGCACGTGACACTAACCGCCCTGACGGCCGCCTTGGCTGTGGTGCAGGAGCCCGGCGGCGAAGGCGGCGGTGGAGGGGACCGTACCACATGGGTTGACTGCAGCACCGGCTTCGGCGCGGGGGCCTTTGCGAATGGCTTTCTGTGGAAGCCGCAGCTCGCCATACCCGCCGGCGGCAGCCGCGGCGACGTCAACGCCAGTGGCGACGGTGGTGGCGGCGGCGGCGGAACGCCGTGCCTGGTGCTGGGCTGCCACCTGCCCCGGGTGTTCGACAGCGCCTCGGGCTCGTCGGCGCTACTCAGCCGACGCGTTAGCGCCGTCACCAGCATCAACGCCCGGCTGACGGTGCACCGCTGGGCAGCCGCCAGCGCCGTCAGCTCAGCCGCCAGCGCCGGCAGCAGTGGCGGCGGCGGCGCGCGGGATGGAGCGGAGGAGGTGACGCTGTCGGAGGACGAGTTCCTGGCTGTCGGCGACACCGGCTACGGCTTGCCGCTGAATGCGCTGGGGCCGAGCCCGGGCACGAGCTCGCCGGCGATGGCAACGGCGGCGGGCGGGGCCCAGCAGGCTGCGGCGGCGGCGGCTGCGCCGCCGCCGGTAGGATGGTCTGCGTACCTCAATGACGGCAGGGTTACGGGGGAGCTGGTGCTGCTGCCTCACCGTGCGGCGGAGGCAGCTGAGGGTGGGCACTGAGCTTAATATCCAGAGAGCTTGATGCGAGAAATGACGTGTTTTTTTGGCGTCCCCGCTTTTAGGCGTCGTCAAAGCGCTGTGATAGCTGCGCGCTCTTTCGCGCGCCCACTGCCGAAAGCCGTCTGTTCGAGTGAACGGGGCGCGACGTCGGTCAGCATCGGCGAGTCTCTAGAAACACGTGCCGTACGCTCCAGAATGTCGGGTCGGAGGAATCGGGGAAGCCTTAGCGAAGGTGGTACAGGTGACACTGACACCCGTAGAAGCCAGAGGCCTGTCCGGCCCACCCGGTGGACCTACCGTCATCCCGCTGCCTGCTTCTGACCCACACTCAAGAATACGCCGACTGACTGACATGATGCGCAGTCGAAGGGAGAGGACCCTGCAACCCATTCAACTGTCAAGGATCTGCGCAACATGCAGCCCGCCCGTACGCCCTCCGCCCGGGCTGCTCCTACTCTCATTGCCCGTGCCGCTCCAGCCAACTTTGTGGGGCCTGCGGTGCACCCGCGTGGCTCGCAAGCGGGCGCATGAAGCTCGGCCACACTTGAGGACGGCCACCCATACTCTCCGACCCACCCATATTCTCAGACCAGGGCAGGGCAGGCGGGGAAAGTTGCGGGCCCCTGATGAGCAGCAGGCCAATGCCGCGACACTCCCAGAGGGCCGGTGAGTGACGGCGGCGTCGACCATTAAAAAAGGGAACCAGAAACGGGGGATTATTAGTGCAGTGTTCCCGGGCAGTCTCCCTGGACCAAACCACTCGTCAGGACACAGCGCCGGTAAGCCGCAACCAGACCTAAGGGTATGCCTGCGAGGGCAGGGTTCGGGGGCAGAGCGAATCTGCACTGCACCACTCTGTCAGAATGCTACGTCAGGGCGAAGGGACCATTGGCGCTGCGGGCGGGGGTGGTGACGGCAGGGGAAGCGAACGGCAGTGTGCTGCGGCGACCGGGAGCTGCCCATCCAAACGCACGTGGAAGAACGCACACGCGCATGGTCGCCCGTCAGCACAAATACGTGAACGGCGGGGCCGCGCGGGCTGCGAGGACACTTACCGACGAGCGCTGCTGGGTACAACGCCCAAGCAGAACTCGACCATGAATATACATGCAGCATGGCCGCATCTTCCAAGCAGTTAGGGCCTTCAGGCGCCAGGCAAGGCTCCCCTGCGCAAGATTGCAGCATAGAACCCCGCACACAACGTACCTGTGCCGCCGTCGCCCTCACGGCAGCCCTGCCCTCAAGCCATGGCCGCCGCGTCGCTTGCCTTTGTATGTTGCCGGAGGGTATATGCCGTGTGTGCTTAGTAAGCAACGTTATCCGCCGGTTTGTGCTGGGCTGGGCGGCATCCTTGCTGCACGCAGCGCTTAAGTACTAGAGGGTGGGTGCACTCCCTCCCTCGTACTATATAACTAGCACGAAACCTGCCGGCATCCTGCGCCTGTTGCATGCAGTAACGGTTCACCAGGCGAAGTTCAACAAACCGGGTAAGCTGGTTGGTCGGTCTTTTGGGGGGCGGGACGACCTTCACATGTCTTGCTCTGTACCCGCCCGACCTATTGGAAACGTCACGCAATTGTCACGCCTTCGGGCGTGTATGGCCGTAGAGGCGGGCTCCCTCTTCTTGTGCAGGTTTCTCTTTTTTCATGCGCAGCAGGTCTGCGCCGAATCCCGGTCGCCGGACAAACTGGAAACGGGAAACAGGGCCGAGGACCTTTGCTCTCTTGAACAGTTAATGCCTGGGTTCATGACATTCTGATGTCAATAGCTAAATATATATGCAAGTTTTAGCCGCATTTCGGTTTGCTACGGCACGAGCAGCCGGTCTCTGGCGGCCGCAAGTTTTGCCCAACGCTGCCAGCAAGTTAGCAATAACAACTTGAAAAACTATCACTCATTTAGCCAACTTTTGTATTTCGGTTTCCTGCCATGGGCGCAAGTAACGCCGTTTCCAAATATGTATCTTCGCTGTTTGGAAGCAACAACTATTCGGATTGCACTGTGGTGTTCTACCTTGAGTCCGCTGTGTGCCCTTCCGATGGTGTCTCTGAAGGCACTGTGGAGCCGGGCGGAGGCGAGTCTGTCGCTCAACGACAGCACCTGGATACGTGCTTGAGTACTGATGGCGGAGCAGCCGGCGTTACTGGCAGCGGCGAGGAGGGCCCTGTCATCCTGGGCGAGCCGCTCCCCGCGCACAGGCTGGTGCTCAGCGGCTGCTCGGAGCGCTTCGCCGCAGAGGTGCGGGAAAGGTGTAATGGGCCGGTTCTACCGATATACATACAGATTGCTGGCGGCGACTAATCGGCGTTGAGGCTCAGTACTGATGCGGGCCCCTCGCCCTACCCTCGCCCTACCCTCGCCCTACCCTCGCCCTGCTCAGCTTGAGCGTTGGCATTCTGGCGCCGTTTCCCCGGCAGATGTCAGCACGGATGGTGCCACTTCCCCAAGCGGAGCGCCTCCAGTGTACGGGGGCCGGCCCGTGCTGCGCGTGCCGCTGGGCAGCGAGGCGGAGCTGCCCGGCGCCCTGGCCGCTATTCGGTTCGCGTACACGGGCGAGGTGGCGGCGGCCAGCGTGCGGGAGGCGCTGGAGGTTCACAAGCAGGCGGCGTACCTGGGGGTTGAGGGGTGCGGAGCCGCCTGCAGTAGCCGCATACGGACCCTGTTGGAGGCGGATGACCTCCCTGGCAGTGGCAAACCCAGCCAACCCCTGCAAGAGATCTTTGCCTGCAGCGCAATGTGGCCGCCCGCCGCCGAGGAGCCCTCTTTCGCCGCCGTCCTGGCCTTCGCCAAGCAGCGGCTGGTGAAGCATTTTGGCGACACGCTTGGGGTGCTGAATGACGAAAGGCTGCGCGAACAGCTGGTGGGCCTGCCGGCGGTAGCCCTTGAGGCGCTCCTCGAGTCGGACGATTTTGGCACCGATACCGAGTCCAGCGTGCTGCTGCTGCTTGCCGAGTGGATGGCCGTGAACCACGATCGCACGACTGCGGCGACTCGGGAGCGGCTGTGCCGGTGGGTGCGGCTGGTGCTGCTGAGCCGGGCGTACCTGACCTCGATACTGCCAATGCTCGCCGCTGACCACGAGGCGGGAGTCGCTCGTGTTGAAGCATCGCGATCCGCCAACGAGTCATCCGCTTCAGCGGATCCGGCCGAGGGCTTACCTCCGTCGGCGTGGTTTCCTATAACAGTCATGGATGCCGCTTTTATAATTGGCCTCGCTGGCGCAACGTCGGTGTTCGAGCAAGCCCTCCACCGCCGTACAGCCGACGGGATGTACAACCTGGATTCGCCATGGTACCTTGCCCGGCCCCGGCGGCAGTGCCTGGATGGGGGCGGCCGGACGTTGCATTGGGTGGTGCCTGAGGTGTATTTGAAGAGGGCGCTGGCGGCAGTGCAAGGAGGCAAACAGGTGTCCATCAGCGACGTGAGCACAGCCCGCCCGCGGCACATTTACGTGAATGGCTTCAGCTTGCTGCCCGAGGTCTCCCTATCAGTGCGGGAGCCGCAGTGCACGTTCTTCCTGGCCTGTGAGCTGCCTTTGGTGTACGACGCGGCACACTCGGCCATAGGGACCAGGCGCAAGGTGGTGGCGTTCCCTGCCATCAGGGCCCACGCCAACATGTTCTCTTGGGCGTATGGGGAGGCACTTTGGCTTCCCACGCCTTACCTTTTCAGCACCGGCCGGGGAAGCGTCGGAGCGAATGGGGTCGCGCTCCCAGTGATGATGCCTCGCACGCCTGATGCGGCGGCTGGCGGCGGCCTCAGCCTGGAGTCCTTTGCGGCCTACATACACGAGGGCAAGATGAGCGGCTCGCTCACGCTGCTGCCGCCTAACGACGACGACGGCGAGGATGGGTTCACGTTTATGACATGCTCCTAGGCAGTCACCCGTCCGGTAAAGCGGTAGGTAGGGGCTTGCACCCCTTTTGGCGGCTCACGCGCGGGCGGAAGCGCTGGGTCGGCTGATTTGGTTGCGGCGGTTGCCGTCACCTCTGACGGCAAGGATGCTTGGATCGGCAATTCGGCGGATGGATGCGTAGTCCACTGCGCCAAAATGCGAGTGGAAAAGGCCTGACCATGCTTCGTGCTTGTATACATGGCAACGGCATTGGGTTGCGGGACCATTTGGATTTACCCAGCATACATCGGCCTTGTACTCTTATCCACCTACTGCACGGCTAGGGGCGCTGCATGGTGGATGGGTAGCGCCTGCAGGATTGCTTGGCTCGGACCGCTCGCCCAACCGGCCGCGCCCAGTGCATGCAGAGCCGCGCATTCTGGGATGGTCGGCAGCGGCCCAGGTTGCGATTGTTCGCGATGCCCAAGGCCGTGGGCAGGGTCCTCCGTGTAGCAGTCTCATGTGGGTTTGGTGTGAGCAAGGAATTCCTCGATCAGCTGTCGTGCACTAACCGGGCCCAGTAGGTATTCGGACGAGCGTGATTTTCAGGTCCCGTTGTTGCCGGGTACCGGGTAAGATGGTAAGCCTGTCTTTGGGGGGCCGGGACGAACGCCACATGTCTTGCTCCGTACCCGCCCGCCCTATTGGAAACGTCGCGCCTTCGGGCGTGTATGACCGTAGAGGCGGGCTCCCTCTTTCTCTGCAGATTTCTCTTTGTTGCCTTGCACTTGGTGGATGCACAGACGCCAATATCGTGTGTGAACGACCAAGCCCGCGCAATCCATTGCATCCCTGTTTGTTGCACCGTTGCACGCGGCTGGGCACTTGTGGCGGTCGGAACCCCAGCATTTGTAGCGGTCGAGGTGTATGTGACGTCTCGTCTCGTCGGCGTACACCAGTACGACAGTACGGGCTTTTCATGGCTTTACACGTGTGGAGTGAGGTGTGACTGTTGAAGGTGGCCTGGAAGGTATCCGGCTGCAATGGCAGCTGGCTTTCTATTTCCTTGTACTAAACGCTTTCTCTCATTTTGTGTTTCAACTACTGTGGGGCTGTCGTCATGTGTCAGAACTGATACAGCTGCGTCGTCCTACGCGGCTGGATCACTGATACTTGATTGACCATTTCAGAGGCGTTGATCAACATGCGCCTGCGGGCGGGTTGGTGATGGGAGTCCGGATGCACCCGGCTGCGACGACAGTGTCTGCCTGGGAGTGGCCCGGACTCCCGGAGTTCCGGACTCAGACCGAAGTGGAATGCGGATGCTAGCGCAGATGTTGTTGACTCCCCGTAGCTTGGACATGATAAACTCGGTGCCTGAGCGCACGCTTGCCCCGTCTTCTGTATTAGCCCATGTACCATATGATCACCCTACCCCACCCAGCTACCGTGCTCCACGTTTGCACTGCAAGGCAAGCTTCACCCTTGGCGGAAGATCCTGGCCGTTTTGATGCAGCATGTTTCGTGAATTTTGTAAGCCCGACCGGCGTATGACACGCTGGGTCCTTGTGCGGTCAGGGTTGCGTTGCGTTGGACCAGTAGCCGCCCTCTGCTGAGTCGTCTTCAGTGTGCTCTGGGCTCGTGTACCGCCGGGGTATGGCTCCCTCTTTCTGTGCAGGTTTCTCTCCTTTTTATAAGCCGCGCCCATTCCGCATTACAGTGGCCATGGGCCTTATTCGTGTATCCCGGTGTGCCTAGGCCGCGAGCCTGCGTGATGCCGCAGGTCCTGGCGTTCGGCGTTGCTTTTCCTATGGTATCTGAGCCTTGTCTTGAGTGTCGCGTATCAGAGCCATGCGGAGGCGCTCTGAATTTGCGTGGCGTTAGGGGCAGCGTCACTCTGATCGATTAGTCAGCGTTCCTGAGTGCTTCTTTGGCATCTGGTCAGGTATCGGCAGCGTAACGTCGACAATCCAGCGCACCGGTGGCCGCCCTGGTTCACCGGGGCCTTCGCCTGAGTCGTTATGGTGTAAGTTACACCTGCAACATCTAGCTCCAAGTATGCTAAGTTGTTGGATTGTACCGCTCTTTCTGCCAATAGTTTGACACTGCTCCACGCCGGTTCAGCCGCATCACAGCGCGTGTCACAGTACTGCACCCTCCTGGACATGCGGCTCTACAGTAGGGGGTGGCTCGGTTGCAGCTGCAGCGCCATGAACGGCCGCTGCAACCCGAGCCAAGTAGAACGGGATGCGCAAGCGGGAGCGCTATCGTTCTTCGCCACTGGGAGACTGACAAACACGGCACGGCAAGGCGTGTTGTCATCGCTGTCGCAGATTCGTCACTGTCAGACTCTTTGTAGCTGTGAATGTCGTTGGAACAGCAGCGCGACCATACTCATCGTCGTCTGCTCGCCACGGGCCACGGGCTGACGCCTCTGGTGCCGATGCCGCCGCCCCGGATGGCGCTGCTTGCACAGGCGGCAGCGTGCAGCGGGCTGCGCAGGCCCGCTGGCCACACGCGGCGGCGACGGCCCTGGTGGGGACGGGGCGGTCCGGGTGGAGACCAGGGCAACATCGACATCGCACCCCCGGGTGTGTATGACCGTAGAGGCTGCCTTCCCTGTTTCCGTTTCCTTTTCCAGGGTGTTGTCGACCGCTGCGTATAGCCCAGCCGTGGCACTTCGATCCATGGTGTTGCGGCGGCGCTGCGGCGCAGACACGGTGCAACAGGAGGCGCTCCCCGGCTGGCGACTGTGTACCAGGGGGGCCGCGTGGGAGGGAGGGAGGAAGGGCAGTCACCATACACGAAGCCCTTGCTTGTGCGCCACTTGATTCGGGGTCGCCATGTGGCCCCCGCAGGACACATGATAGGGCCCGATGGGACATGACGTATGCATACAGTGTGCATGACTGTCGCTGGACGGCTGGAGGCTTGGTAGAATGGTGCGGGAGTGGGCGGGCAGGGTGCAGGGCTGCTGCCGGTACTTGCGGTCACTAGACCCGCGAGCGCCCAGTCCTCAAACCCGGAGCGCCGGAGTGGCGTTAAACAGCCCAAGGACGACAGACGAACGGAGCTAGGCACCGTCGTCGCAGCTTGCAGGCAGCGGTCGCGGGCATGGCGGCATGGCGGCGCGCAGAAGCAGGCCACGGCACGCCTTGGGAAGTGGAGGGGCGGGAGGCCGCACCGTCGAGCGGCACGGGTACGGCAGCGGTCCCCTAGAGCGGAAACGGGGCGAAGGGGCGCAGGAGGCGGCCACGAAGCTAAGGGCCAAAGACAGGTAGTACAGGCGGCGGGGCAGTCTGCCACGCAGCATATGTTGACTGCACCATACGTTGCCGTATCGCTGGCGTTCAGGCGGATTGGATAGGTGTGCACCGGAGGCGAACCCTGAGGCGATGCGCAAGGCGTGCCGGACGGTCTGGCGAGCACGCCGTTCGGCATACACGCACGGATGCCTGCTGTCTTTGTCAATGTCCTGCCCAGCTGCACCAGCTGCGCCTACCGCACAAGGACGGACCGATCGCTGCGTGCGGTGATGGCGGGCAAGGCAAGGCAAGCCCACACCGGTCTCGTGCGCCCACAGGTTGCTGGAGCCTGATGGTTACAGGCCCTCGGGCGTTTGGCGCCCGAGCTCATTTGACGTGTCTCGTCCAGCCCGCAGGCTAGGAATCGCCTCTCAGTTGACCAGTCCACACACCGCCTCCAACAAACCTGACACGCGAGGGCGCCAGAGGCGTGCCAGGCACACTCTGTTCGCAAGGTTTGATATGCCTCTCAACAAGGCAGCGCAAAAGCATAGGGCTCACGCGCGCACACATCACAACATCCCGGGGGCCCCCACAGGGGCGCAGCAAGCAGTGGCAGAATGCACGTTACGAAAGCGTCGTTATGAAGCGAAGATGGCGCCTCTGCGCTAATAATGAATTGGCCGAGGCGCAGCCGAGCCATCAATAAATTGCAGTGAGCTCCACGGCCTCGCACCTCGAGCACGCCGTGTTTCACTCGTCAACCAAACTGCACTCCGCTCGTACGCATCGCTGAGCACATGGGAACGCGGAAGGGGCACGCCCCCCCTCAAGTCGAGGCACGGTACAGAAACATGAATCACCACTGCCCAGTGTGCGGGCAGCGCTGGTTCGTCAGGGTGCCACCTGCTGCTGCGCACGCTTGCGCCCATCCGAGCAATCTTACGATGTGCTCCCTCCCCAGTCCACTCACCACCACCCAGTCCGTTTGTGCGACCGGACAGGTGCGCGCGCCACGAGCGCTTCACATAAGGATTCATCATCGAGCCGCCCGCTCACCAGGCGGTACAAAGCCTAGGATGAAAAGATCGCCGTGAGTCAGTTTAAACTCCGCGACAGATTGCAACGAATGACTGCCCTAACGATGGCGCTGCCTGGGCAACCAGGATGCGCAGGACCAAACATGTAAGCAGAAACCAGACGCAGCACACAAGTACCGTTTCGAACGCAACGACGTCTACACAAGAAACGTCAGCGCGGACGCCTCTCAAAATAAACATACCGTTGGTGACCCACATACAACGATAACCAACTACGGAAAGCCAAACAAAGCCTACGGACGGGAGCACGGGGCACGGAAGTATCCTTCGCTTGTACGAGCTACAGCCCGCCTTTTAAAAATGCATCTACTTGCTCCCCAACCGGCCCTCTAGACCCGCCGCAACCAGCCGATTCCGGCATGCAGGCTCTTGTGCCCAGCGAGCGAGCCAGGCAGCCAGTGAGCGAGTGAAAAAAGTGCGAAGCTCGCTAGCAACGCAACCGGTCCCCGCCGGTGCACGAACGAGCGCCGGGGCAGCTGCTGCCGCACATCATGCGTCGCCGCGCTCCCGCATAGCCGTCCGCGCCCCCACGAAACACTCATGCACGCCGCTCACGCGTCCCACCGCCCGGCGCGCTCCCATGACGAGGCCACGTATCCCCTCCTCTCCCCTCCCCTCTCAGAGCAGCTCGTCGCCGTGGCGATCCCCGTCACGCCTGTGCTTCAAGTTGGTCGCGACGGCCAGCTCCACATCGTGTGCGTCGACGTACGCCTCGCCGCCGCCGCCAGCCTCCTCCTCCGCCTGTTCCGCGCCCGAACCGGACTCCTCCGACCCCGTGCGCCGGGGACGGCCTGTTGCGCCGCACGCAGGACATGAGGCGGGGCGAGCGGAGGCCTTAACGGATGCAGCGGTTCCCAGCTGAAGCGGCGCTTGGGGCAACGTCAGGCTGTGCTATTGAGCTACGCGGCACAGCTTTCCCTGCTCATGCGTGCGTGCATGCGGGCTGGGCCGTTACGGTCCCTAGTCTGACGGTACGGATCAAATCCGCGGACCCCTCACCCGAGATGAGGTCCCTGAACACGTCGATTGACCCCTTGGACTCCTCAATCTGCGGCAACAATCATGCCGGGGTGTGCAGTACACCGTCATTGCCAACGAGCAATCCTTGTCCCGCCACAAACACACATGGGCAGTAACCAGCGCCAAGGGGAACATGACTGGTCCGTGGCTGTGTGGCCGGCTAGAGGAAAGGGCCTGGTGCTGGACGGCACATCACGCGGCTGTGCCTTTCTGTGCAGCCTCAGGGTCCCGCAGCGTGGATTAACATGCGGAGGTACGCGGCCTGGTGTCGCGCCTCGTGCCCAGCCCGGCATACGCCAACGCACGACCAAGCCGACGAAGCGGGCTTTGACGAGGCGCGTTAGGACCGCCACTTCTCGGGCAGCGCCGGTGATGGGCGATGCCGCAGCAAGGTTGCGGGCGCCAAGCACGCCGCACTTTGCAGCCCCGCGCACCCACCGCCTCATTGACGAACCGCCGAATCTTGCGCCAGCGCCGGTGCGCGCGGCCCCGGGGCCCGGGGATGTAGATGGGGTCGCTGAAGTTGGACATGGCCTCCTGCGGGAGCGAAGCGAGGGGTTGGTTGGTGCAAGTGGGTCAAGAGGTGAAAAGACGTTGGTGCATGGGAGGGAGGGGGGGAGGAAACGGAGGTTGGTTGATGCAGGAGGGAGGAGGTGGGTCGGTGCAGGGGTGCCTATGAATGCTCCAGGCAGGCTGATTATCCATTGGCCTTGCGAACCCGCACTTATGACAGGCATGCCCCGCCCCGTTGTACAAAGTCCTTACATGGCATCCAGCCGCCCTCCCCCTTGCCCACCGCAGATACACCCGCACGCCACGTCCATATGAGTGCTATACGGCCAGGATACAGAACGGTCGTACTACCGTACTCACATACAGGTGCAGCCCGGCGAGGAAGGAGTTGTGGGGCGCGTCCAGGAAGGCGAAGATGGTGAACAGGGTAGTCTGAACAGCACAGCCGAATAGGTGGCGAGCGCAAAGGAGTTAAGATCAACAAGGCGCGGTACAGAGGCGGCTCACGTCACACGGTCACCCGACAACCGCAGGCCAGGCGGCCCATGGCTGGGGTGGCGGCGCTGAGCGAAGCCCAAGCCCAAGCTTTGATGATGATAGGACTCAACCACTGAGGACGCGACGCGCCTGACGAGGTCCCTCCGACACACCCAGGCCGGGTCGCACCTCGAGCTCGACGACGGGTTGTAGGGCGGTGGTGCGCAAGGCCGTGGGCCCAACCCCAAACCCCGAACGCCTCACGAGCACGCTCCGAAACACCCAACAGCCCGTCCGCACCTCGAGCTTGCCCAGCGCGATGATGGTGGTGACGAGCAGCAGCACGATCCTGTACACCGCCAGCAGCAGACCAACCATGAGGTTGGTGATGGACATGATGACCAGGAAGGCCATCCAGGCGGCGGGCCGGTAGATGTGGTCGCCGTTGGACAGGACCGTGTTGCCCATGTACAGCACCATGATCACCTGGTGGCAGGTTTGGCGGGTCGACGCGGTTAATATGTTGTTTCGCGGTTGAGGTCTGGCTGGGCGTTGCGCGGGTTGCAGTTCGTTCTTGTGCTCGGTCCAAGGGCTTTGATACGCGCGGCGTCTCAGGCACCAGCACAGTCGGCGGCCTCCAGCTGCCCCACCTGATTGGCGACGAGCACGAACACGGCGGCCAGCAGGAACGGCCACACGCGCGGCAGCAGCCAGGTCCAGGTCCAGGGGTGGGTCACCACTGTCACGGCAACAGTCAGGCATATCCCGACCTGCGTGTGAGGGGACGGGGGCCAGGGATAAGGGAGAGCATGGGTAAGGGAGGGCAGGGATGGGACGGCCGCGGGAAGGCTGTGCTCAGTCCACGACGGCTGGCCGGGATAAGTGCTGGATGGATACTGCGACGAGCAGTTCGCTGACGGAGGCGGTGCGAAAAGAGTCCTCAAAGTCCTCAAAAGGCGGGTGGGCTGCACTGCATGGCTGGGCCAGGCTTTGTAGCGCCCTATAGAAGCGTTGACGCGCCCCATAGCCCTACACTCCCTAGGTGATCCGTACCCCGTCCCGAATCCTCCACATTCCCCGCAGTGCACCCGCCGCAGCCATTCCAAACAGCCGTACTCCCCTCATACCCGCCGCCCAACCAAGCAACCGCCAACCGCCGCCCCCAACCGTCAACCGCACCGTGTACAGCTGGATGACGGCAGTTGACAGGAGGACACCGAAGAAGAAGATCACGATGCCAATCTTGGAGTTCTGCGCCTTGCGGACCAGGAGAGCCGAGTCGTCAACCTTGCCGTTCTGCTTCCGCAGCGCCGCCTGGGCGGCGTCCGAGGACTCGGCCTTGCCGCTCAGGCGCTGCAGGATCTGCATCTTGCGCCCGCGTCGTACGGCGCGGCGGAAAGCCAGTCCAGTCTGCGCGCAGGGAACGGCGAATGTTTCAGGCGCAAGGGAGAGAATCAGATTTGGGCCATACTGGGAGCTCCGGCAGCGTCCGACTCGTCTGCCACACCTACGCGACGCCAAGCCTTGCTCCCGTACGGAATCCCGGGGGCCGCTTCAAACCAAGCCACGAATCTTGACCAGCCCCGAATGCCGCCGTCTCAGCCAGGGCTCGCTGGTTGAATCCCAAGTTCCCATCCCCGAGGGGGGCTGGCGCGGCAACCATGTCCCCGCCCCTACCAGCCGCAGTCCTCTCCACCCGTCCCAGTGCCCGTGCCGAGCAGCATGCCCGGCGCGTGGCTGACCGCGCCCCCGCCCGCCCGCCTGGCGCACACAGGCTAAACCCGCGCCGTCGCGAAGGCAAGGCCCACCAGCCCATCCCGACATGAGACGCATGCGCCGCAACGCAGCAGGCACAGCTGCGGGCCCAGCGGGCGGGCCACTCGCCGCTCGTTCTCGCTCCCCGCGCCCCCTGGCTCCCCCTTCCCCCCTGCCGACCCCAACCCCGGGCCGCACCTGCATTAGCGAGTGCAGGCCGAGCAGCAGGCCCAGCGTGAAGCCCAGGGCCGAGGTCCAGCGGATTCGGTTGCTCAGGTTGTTCTGCCACAACTTGGCCTGCGGGAGGTCATTTGGTTGGAAGACATTTGGTTGAAAGAGGGGAGAGGGGGCAGCCGTGGTGGCAAAACATGGGGCGGAGGGGGACAGCACGCATGAAAGGTCGCGAGAGAGTATCAAATCCAGATGACTCTCTCTGAAAGCGGTTTTCGTGCAGTTTAGCCACTCCAACCGCTGACTACCATCTGAGCGCCACCGTAACAGCCACTGCCGTAACGACTACTGCCGTACCTGGTCCTGCAGCGCCAAGCCACGGCCCATGAGGCCAGATGTCGTGTTGACGGCGTCGAACAGTCCGTTGAGCGCCATGTTCACCATGCCGACCGCCTCGGTGATTGTGACGGTGTCGTTGGTGACCGAGTCGATGCTGGCGCTGAGCTTGCTGGCGGTCGTGAAGAGGGCGGTATTGATGGCGGAGGACATGCTCGCCTCGAGCTGGGTTTGCACAGCTGCGGGTCAGCAGGGTGGGAGCCCAATGTGAGGGGAGGGTTAGGCAGGAGCAGCGAGGTAAGAAACGGACGCGGCATTGCATAGCGTGCGATGACGTTCAATTGGGAAACATGGATCAAAGGCGCGTAAACACCCACTGGGTCCCTCATTGGCGAGGC
>LSYV01000012.1:1806183-1821651 GCA_001584585.1 Gonium pectorale | reverse complement strand
GTGAGAAAGGAAGCGGTCAGGCCGGGGGAGCGGGGCCGAAGGGCGCCTCGCGTACCGAACGGAGAGTACTGGGGACTCGTGTCATCACGCGCGCCCGCCTCCCTCGAAGGCTCCGTGCCCCCCATCGCTGCTTATCCCGCCGTCTCGTCGACCTCTTGTTGTTTGCCCTCCCGGCTCCGTGCCCCCCCGCAGGTGACCCAGGAGCAGATCTTGGCGGCGGTGGCGGCGGAGGTTGAGGCCAACAAGGAGAAGCTGCTGGCGGAGCGGTGAGGTCATTACGGAGGCTCAGGGGCGGGGTATGGCGGGGGGGGGCCGTCGAAGGGGAGCTGGCGGGCACGCTGCGGCTGCGGGAGTTAGGGTAAGGAGAAACGAGCTGGGCGCCAGCAGCGTAAGTCCCAGGGCATGGAGAGGGGAAGAGCCGCGGGCGGAGCGGCGGGGTACAATCTGGGTTGAACGGATGGGCGGCTAGGCAGCCGGGTGAGTATGGGGCGGCCAGTATCGGGACGGAAGGAGCGCCGGGAGGGGATATTCATGGGGAGAATGCGCTGTGCCACTTCTACCGGCGCCGCGACACATGGGAGCTACCAGCGTGGTGGGGAGGGGTGGTAGAGGGCAGCGCGTGGGGGAGGGAGGCGCGGGCGGGGGCTGCGAGTCCGACCAGGTGCGGTCACTGCGTACATCTGGATGCGTTGCACGGTGCCTGGCACTGTACTCTGGCACGCCCACACTCATTTCGGCCGCATCCCCAGCCCGTGTGGCCGCTGACGCCCGTCCGGCCGTCACCGAAACAGTCGCCATTGCCGCCATCGCCACGGCGCTCGCGCGGCAGCTGCCCGTCCTCCTGCCCCTCCTCGTCCTACTCCTCTAGCCCGCCCTCGTGGAGCTCATGCGTCAGCGGGAAGCAGTGGAGGCTGTACTGGGCAGCTGCAGCGCCTGCCCCTACCATCACCGCCCCCCTTTGGGCCGGGATGCAGTGCGCTCCAGCCCTCTTCAATGGGAATGCCCCCCAACCCCATAGCGCCCCCCCCCCCACCACACACACCCGCCCGAACCCCTTGCCCCAGCTCCGCTGTCCGCTGTCCACTGTCACCTGTCCGCTGTCCGCAGCTACCGCGTCAACCTGAATGTGCTGCTGGGCGGCGTCACGCGCAAGCTCAAGTGGGCGGACGGGGCGGCGGTGCGCAGCGCGCTCGAGGTGCGTGACCGCCTCACTGCTCGTGCGGGCGTCGTGGTGGTGGCGCACACGGGGCGCACGGCTCGGCACGCGTGGGCAATAGGCATAGGGCAAGCCTGGGTTGTGTGCTCTGATTGCAGGCCAGCCGGGCCCGGGGCGCGGTTGGGTGCGGCGCTCGACGTGCGTGCCTGCCCGTGGCACAGGGCGCGGGGACGCGTGAGGGTGTTGATGTTGTGAGGCGGAGCGGGGTTGGGGTGGGGTGGGGTGGGGGTCGTGCGGGCGTCGCAGGCGCAGTGTGCGTGGCTGGGCGCGGGTGGCACTGGCCGCGTGCGGGTGTGGGTATTGTGCTGGGGCTGCGAGGGCAGTCGGTCGGCATATCTTTTTTGGGAGTTGGGGTGTTGCAGGAACCTCAACGCCACAAGCAGGGGAAGAGGGTCTCGGGGGCGTCGCGCTGGGCGCATATCTGGGGTGGCGTTGCCTGGGGTGATGTACGCTGCCAGCCGTAGAGCCAGGAGACCGCCTTGGCGCTGCGGGGGAGAAAAGGGTGCGGGGGTTTGCACAGATGCGTGCCTGTGGCGTGGTGCTGTCCGTGCCTTCTGTTCCATTCAACCCCGTTCCCTACTCAGTGTGGTCTGCCTCGTGTCTTTCCCGGCTCCCCGTGGGCACGGGAGAATGTAGTAGGCCGCTCCTTTTACCATTCCTGCTCAACCCTTGGACCACCCCAGGCCGCGGTGGAGGCCCTTCTGGGCCCCAAGACGGAGGCCGACCTGGCGCCCCCCGAGCCCAAGAAGAAGGTCAAGGCGCCCGCACAGCCGGCCGCGCCAAAGGTGGGAAGGCTACGGGGTCGAGGCTGGGAGGCGGGACTGGGATGAGGGGCTGTTGCTCGGGTGGTGGCGGCGTGCTGCAGTCCGGTGACAGCCGAGTGTTGCAGCCCGGTGGGTGCCCTGGCTGTTCATGCTGCATTCTTGCCTGCAGCTGCGTGTCGTTGTCGTCAGCTTGCCGCCCGCCTTACGATGGGCGCCATCGCGAGCCTGCGATTGTCCTGCCACCAACCTTGCTTTCGTCGCTCCGTGGCTCTGAACCCACAGGAGGAGAAGCCCAAGGAGGATGAGGTGAGGCGGTGCGGGCGGGACTGGAGGTGGGGGCTGGAGGAGCCGGACCCCGGAGCGCGTGGCGGAAGGGGCGGGAGGCTCGGCAGTTCGGTGGCATCGGGGGATGGGGTTGCTTTATGCACACAACTCGCGCCAAGGAATGGGAGTGCGAAGCGTGGGTGGAGGCGGCAGGGTCCGTTTGTAAGCGCGAAGCGTCCCGCCATCGCCGCCGCCCGTGCCCGTCCGCAATATAACACCGCACTGCACCACCCGTCTCGCCGCCCCCGCGCATTCCCCTTCCCTGTCGGGCGACTGCGGCTTGAGTCCGGTCCTCTCAATCAAACCCAGTTTCTTTTAAACTCCCTTCCCTGCCCCGCCCTGCCCGCCCCGCAGCCCTCCGCGCCTGCGCCCCCCGACGACCCCTACGCTTTCCTGCCCAAGCCCGACGAAAACAACGTGGTGCACACCACTGTTAACTTCTCGGACGGCCGCATCATGCGCATCGCAAACACGCCAGAGGTGCGGTATCGGGGCGGTTCGGGGCCTGTTGGGGGTAACAAAACCGGGTCCGTTGGTCGCTGGGAGGTAGTAGGGTAGGGAGGGTGCGGGCATTCGCACCTCCCAGCTTGTTGGCGAATGCCGTTCCGTGCTGCGCAAGGGGCTTCAACTATTTGTCGGCGCTCACAGCCGACGAAGGTGCACTCCAGCGCCGCTCGCTCCTTGCTGACGCCTCAGTTTCACAGGTCGACCACTACCATACCGAGACCTCCACAAGCTCGTCTACTGCGCATGCGATTCGGCGTCCGCGACGCGACCCCTATCTCTTCTTTACTACCTGCACGCCTCCATTCGGTTCCCTCCTTCCGGCTGCCGCCCGCCGCCGCCCGCCCAAAGTCGGTTCCTCCCCACTCACCCCCGCGATCATCGCTGGCCTGGTCCACGGGCTGAGAACCCCCTCGCCCGCCGCCCGCCGCCCGGCCCCCCCCCCAGGCCCTGGCCTCCCACCTGGCCCGCACCGGCGGCAAGGTGGTCACCCGCTTCCCGCCCGAGCCCAACGGCTACCTGCACATCGGGCACGCCAAGGTGGGTGGGGGGGCACGCCGGGTAGGGGGTAGGGAAGGTGGATATAGGGGCCATCGCCAACTCGCATGCACATGGTTAACGCCTCGGTTCGTTGCTGAAGGCGGTTGATTGAATGCGTATCTGCGTGTGAGGGTGGAGGGTTTCACGCCGGGAACGCCAAGGTGTGGAAGCCAGCGGGCCGGGAACCCTAGCCCTGGGCCAAACGGGGGAAACGAAGAGGGTGAGGGAAAGTTGGCGGGGCGGCACCGGCGCCGGTTGGGGGCCTCTGTCGGAGCGGGCAAAGGCGGAGATCCAGCAGCTGACGCGGCCGCCCGTGTGATTGCTATTTGTCACATCTCGGCCCCCCCCCCCCGTCAGCTCACTAGTGCCCTCCACGCCCGACTTCCCCGCCCCCCCACACCCTTCCCACCCGTCCAACCCCCCTTCCCGCCCGCCTCCTCCCACCTGCCCACCCGCTGTCCCCCGCCAGGCCATGTTCGTTGATTTCGGTATGGCCCGCCAGTACGACGGCGTGTGCTACCTGCGGTACGACGACACCAACCCGGAGGCCGAGAAGATGGAGTACATTACGCACATCCAGGAGATCGCGCGGTGGGTCCGGGAGGCGGGAAGGCCGAAAGGATGGGGCCGGGAACTGGGATACATGTGCGCTGCGGCTCGCGGGTAAGAAAGATATCGCAGGCTGGGCTCAGTGCCGCACCGCCCTTAACCCCCTCCCCTCCGATCGGCCCCGTCGACGTCGTAGCCGCCCGTTCAAATCATTATTTAAAGTAAGAATAAAACCCCCCTTGAGTTTACATTACAGTCTGGGTCTCCGCCCTCGCCTTGGTCGTGTCGTAACGTGGTTGTTTACCACGTGTCATGTCCCCCGTATTACGCGGCCGTCAGGTGGATGGGCTGGGAGCCGTGGAAGATCACGTACAGCAGCGACTACTTCCAGCAGCTGTACGACCTAGCTGTGGAGCTCATCAAGAGCGGCCACGCATACGTGTGCCACCAGGTGTGTGGCGGGCAGCTGCGAAACACAGCCGGTTACTGGCGTGCCTCAGGCACGGGTGCGGTACGCCACGGCGCTGCGACGATTAGGTGCCGCCGCCGTTCGCGGGCCCGCGCCCCCGTCCCGCTCTCCCGCGCCACCCGCGCTCCGACCCCGTTTCCCAAATTCACTGCCCGCCTCTGACCCCGCCCCTTCGGGACGGCACGCGCCTCAGGCCTCTTAACTGAGAACGCCGTTCATTCCTTGGGACCCCCCCGCTGTTGGGAATGCTCACCACGCCGGTTGCCCCGCCCCCTCATTCCTGGGTGCCAACCCGCTCCCATCGGCCTCATGTCCGCAGCCAGCCACCCCCACCCCCACCCCCACCCTCTGCACCCCTCTCAGACCAAGGCCGAGATTGAGGTGAGCCGCGACAAGCGCCTGCCCTCCCCCTGGCGCGACCGGCCCATCGAGGAGAGCCTGCGCCTGTTCGACGACATGCGGCGTGGCCTGGTGGAGGAGGGCAAGGCCACCCTGCGCATGAAGATGGACTACAAGTGAGGGGCCCGCGGGTTGGCCCACGGGGCTGGAGGAGGGCCACGGGGTTGGGGGGGTGGGCCACGGTATTGAGGGGTGGGCCACGGGGGTGGGGGGAGACACGCTGCTGACGGCCGTACCCATCGCACCGCAACCTCCCAAGGTGCTCCTGGTGCCTCCCCGCACCCTGCGGCAGACGCCCTGCCCACAGGCACTGCACGAACTCCCTGCCCCGGCGGTTTGGCACCTCCCCCCCCTGTCCTCATCAGTAAGCTTTTGCCCACGGACTGAGTGAACCCCCTCTCCTCCCCGCAGGAACGAGAATTACAACATGTTTGACATGATCGCCTACCGGATCAAGTTCGTGCCCCACCCGCACGCGGGCGACAAATGGTGGGGGGTAATACGGGGGCGACAAATGGTGGGGGGTAATACGGGGGCGACAAATGGTGGGGGGTAATACGGGGGCGACAAATGGTGGGTGGGTGGGATGCAAAGGGCGGGAGGTGGGCCCCGTGTGTGTTTGTGTGGTGGGGGCGGGGCCGGGCGCTACAAGAGGCAGGAGCGTGTGTTGGGTCAGTGGATGACGGCTTGCAGCGTGCGGCGGCGGTAGGGGGCAGAGGTGGCCGGGGGGGGGGGCGGCAGCTGCCGCGGAGTGGCGTGGCCATCTCCCGCCCGCCCGCGGGGTCCCGCAGGGTCCCGCAGTGGCTCATGGCGCGGGCGCAACCGCAGGAGGTGGCCCTCCGAGCCGCTGGCCTCTGCTGGCAGCGCGGCCGGGTACTGACGGGGCTGTAGGGGCAAGGAAACTCCACACTTCGTCTTACGCCCCTGTCCCCTTCCCCGTCGGTGCCCCCCTCCCACTCGACGGGAAAACGCAGCTGGCGTCTAGCCGTCTCCTACCTAACCCTGTTTCCTTCAACTCATCCCCTCCCACTCGCCCTCCGGGCCCCCCTTCAAGCGGAGGTGGCGGTGTGCTGGCGTGTGCGTGCGTCTCATTCGAGCATCCTCCCATGCCCGTAACACACGTGAGGTGTTTGCGCCGCTGCCGTGCGCCCTTGCCGTACTCAGGTGCATCTACCCGTCGTACGACTACACACACTGCATAGTGGACTCGCTGGAGGACATCACGCACTCCCTCTGCACGCTCGAGTTCGAGACGCGCCGCGCGTCGTACTACTGGTACGACACACGTCTTCTATTGGCCGGGCAGCACCGTTTTGTGCGTCGGTTGCACTTCGGTGCCATTCGCAGAATTCGCGGGTGTCGCAGGCATGAGGTGTAACGCTCGCACGCCCCACGCCCCCCTCCCAACCACTAACCAACCTAACAACCATCACCAGCCTTACAACTGCTTACCGCCAACCGCCAATCGCCTGCGCAGGCTGCTGGATGTGCTCGGGATGTACAAGCCGGTGGTGTGGGAGTACTCGCGGCTCAACATTACGAACAACGTCATGTCCAAGCGCAGGCTTAACAAGCTGGTCATGGGCGGCTTCGTCAACGGCTGGGACGACCCGCGGTTGCTCACGCTCGCGGGTGAGCGCACAAGGGGCGCGGGCACAAGGGGGGTGGACCGGAAAGGGAGGAAGACCGACGCGGGTGATGGGTCGGCTGTCCTTCTGAGGGCGCACTGCCTCACACCAGCGCGATGTGACCCCGCGGGCAGGCCGCCCTCCGCCTCTGCTTCTGCCAACGTCTTCCTCCCCGCCCCCGCGCGCCCCGCTCCCGTCTGCTTCCCCAGGCCTGCGCCGCCGCGGCGTGCCGCCCACCGCCGTCAACGCCTTCTGCCGCGACATCGGCATCACGCGCAACGAGAACCTGGTGCCGCTGCACCGCCTGGAGCACCACGTGCGGGCGGAGCTGGACGCCACGTCGCCGCGGGCGCTGGCGGTGCTGCGGCCGCTCAAGGTGTGTCAGGGAGGGTGGCGGGAGGCGGGAGGCGGGAGGCGGGGGGCGGAAGGATGGATAAAGGTGAGAGGGGGGAAATGGAAGCCGGGTATTGGGGAGCCAAGGGCTGGCCGTGCCGTGCTAGGCATCCACAACCCGAAAACCCTAAAACCCTAAACTTACGCCGCGCCTGCGCCTCACCCCCGCCCCCTCGTTCAGGTGGTGATTACAAACATGCCGGAGGGGCACTTTGAGGAGGTGGAGGCCAAGACCTTCCCCGGCCGCGACGGCAGCGAGTCGTACAAGGTGCCCCTCACGCAGGTGGTCTACATCGAGGCGACCGACTTCCGGCTCAAGGTGCGGCCCAGCAAGCAATGCACCATGATGCTAGGGCGGTTCTGGGAAGGGCGTTTACGGGGTGCGGCTATGCTCCGGAAATGGAGCCCACACAGGCAGGCGACTGGCATACGGGTCAAGGCGCGGCTGGTGACCGAAGAGCATTTGTGTTGCACCAGAAAGAGGAGGCGGGCGTGGACTCAGCCGTACTGGGGAGGAGGGGGAGAGGAGGGCTTATGCGGGGGAATGTCCGTCATAAGCGTCGTGCCGTACCCCTCCTGCCGTACAGGACGAGAAGGACTACTACGGCCTGGCTCCCGGGAAGTCGGTGCTGCTGCGGTGAGTATGGGCGGATGTGCGGGTGGGTGGGTGGGGTCATGGGCAGGGAGCACACACGGCAGGATGACCCGGGGCCGGGGGCGGTGGTGGTGTGGGGGGGGGGGACAGCAAAGCCGCGGCTGCTGCGGTGGATGCCTGGACCGCGAGTCGACCAACGGGTGGGCATAATAAGGGTGCGGCGAGAGGGGTTTCTGTCCCGGCTGGTGTCTTGGCATGCTGTGATAGGTCGGACGCTGCTGGAGGGTGGGAGGGTGGGAGGACGGGAGGGAGGCAACTATGGCGGAACTGGGCGCCGTGCCGTCCGGGGCAGGCCTGGTGTCCCTGGACCCTGGCCGGCCGCTCGGACCCTGGACCCTGGTCCCTGCCTTGTACTGCATTGCGTACCCAGCGCCGGAACGTCAATCCAGTGCCGTGCCATGACGCGGTGGCGTTGGGTGCCATTGCCGTACAGGTATGCGTACCCCATCACGTGCACGTCGTACACCCAGGACCCCGCCACGGGGGCCATCACGGAACTGGCGGCCACGTACGACCCAGACTACTACACCGCCGGGCACAAGCCGCCAAAGGTACCGCATAGTAAAGGGTGCAGAGCAGCGCAGGTGACAGCTGCGGGCCCATGGGGGCGTTGTTGGCTTTAACTGATTTCCCAAACGGCGGCGACGAGCTGCAGTCATTGTCGCCGGTGCTCCTGCCGCCTGCTGGGGCGCGTTACATGCCCGTGCGGGAGCATGCCAGGCCGCTGTACTGCCGCTCGACCCCCCCCCCAGCACGCCATGCCCACCCCACGCCATGCTCGCTGTCGGACCGAGCGATGCCTCCCGGCCTTACCCGGCGCCCGCTGCTCCTTGGCCAAACGCATAGGGCGTGCTCAACTGGGTGTCGCAGCCGGCGCCCGGACAGGACCCGCCCACGTTCGAGGCCAGGTGGGGGCGCGGGGGTACGGGGCCGGGCTGAACATGTGGGGGCACGGGGCTCTTGCAAGTGGTGGGATTGGAAAACGCCAACGGCCTCCAAACGGCCGACGGCAGGGCTGCTGGTGCCGCCCTCGCACCGCTGGGTCGTTGGAGACCAACCGCGGCAGAACGGACATCGCTGTGCGCGCGCCGCTGCGATGCCGCTGCCTGCATTTTCCAATGCGTGTGCACTTGCCTTATTGCCGTACACAGGCTGTACGAGCCTCTGTTCAAGAGCGAGGACCCCGGCAATATGGACGCCTGGCTGGAGGACCTCAACCCCGACAGCCTGCAGAAGCTGAGCGGATGCGTCATGACGGCGCGGCTGGCGGAGGCCAAGGTGCGGTGGGGGGTGGATCGGGCGCGGCGGGAGGGGCCGGCGGGAGGGGCAGGGGCTCGGGCGGGGCATGGATGCCTCGGGTAGGGGTGTCAAGGGGCACGCCTGCCAGTTGTGGCGGTGTGCTTGGGCACCTGTGCGAGCATAGCACTTGGAGCTGGCGCAGCGGATGCGTAAACCGCAGCCGCCTCCACCACTTTCCCGAGTACGTGCTCTCATGACGTCGTAAGCGCCATCCTCTTTGCATCCCTGGGCATGCGCATAAACTCTTGTGACCTCTCGGCACATGGGTTCCTAACCCTCAGGTCGGCGACCGCTTCCAGTTTGAGCGGTTGGGCTACTTTGCGGTGGATACCGACTCGGCCCCCGGGGCGCTGGTCTTCAACCGCACGGTCACGCTCAAGGAGTCCAAGGAGTCCAAGTCCCTCAAGAAGTAGGGGGCCAGATGCCGATGGCGCTTACAGCGCTGAGTGGCAGCGCTGTGAGCTGGCGGAACATGGCAGAGTGGCGGCTGGGTTGCCTATCTACTGGCAGGAAGAGGGGTGCAGCGGCGGATTCGTGGACAGGAGGATTGTTGCGATGGGGTAACGGGTGCAAAGGCAGAGACCGGGGGCGCTGCCCCTGCGCGGCCCCGCACCCGCACGAGCAGCCGGTTGGAGGAGCAAGAGAAGAATCGGCCGGCCGGAGTGGCATTCAGCCATGGCGTTGCAAGGCAACAGGCGCCGGCGCCGACTGCAGTAGCTCCTTGCCGGTGCCGACGGTCGCCAACATGAGGGCACCGGGCGGTCCTCGCGTGCGTAACTCGCGGGGTGCGGGATTGCGAAGCGACAACCCTCCGGGCCGCCCATCTGTCTGGGCGATGGACGGTGGGGGCGGCACGCATACCGCAACTGCGAGGGGCGCGGAGGCAGGCATCGCTTGCGCAGGCGCGGACGGCGATGGCGTGCTGTGTGTCCTGGGCGTGAGCGCTCGCCTCCGGCCTGCCCCTTTGCGACATCGCGCCGTCGTGGCCACGACGTGCACCAGACGCCATAAAAGGGGTGGGGACGTATCGCAGGGCTGTGAGCAAGCTGTGGGGAACACTGGCGATCGGGGTTATGGGGATGGCAAACGTGTCTGCGGCTGCGCACGTGACGGCTTCGTGGCTACAGTTTACACTTTCACCAAAGCCGGGGGCGGGGCTTGCGTCGGGGCCCGGCACTGCGCGGTTTGTACGGCGGCGAAGGTGCCGTAACAGCGTAAGGGCGCCGCCGGGCCGAAGCTTGGTGGCGGTGCAGGTGGGCTCGCGTGTGGGCCTGGATCGTACAGTTTGGACGGTGCCTTGGCGTTGCGGCGCTGAGTGGTGGTCGGAGACCGCGTTCCGCAGACAAACGAGTCGGGACCTTGCCCGTTGCCACGCCCCATGCGCTCATATAGATGCACGCCTGCGTGGCGGACGGAGGCGGGCGGGCGTACGTGCAGGCAACGGTGGTGTGGCACATGGTGCGCCCACCGCGCTGCGCGCTGACGGCGCCAGTGGGCGCTGTGTTACATTCCCGGGGATGCCCCCGGTGATTAGCTTGCAGGCGGTACCTTCTGTGGTGGGCGTGTGCCGGCGTCCACATGGTAACTTTGTGTAACATATGGAAAGGCCGCTACGACGGCGATTTCAATGGTAACTGAGGACGGGCCATGGTTCCTCAGCTGGCCAGGAATGGGTAGTGCTATGCTGAAGGTCCTCCCTCGGTGTTGCCGTTCCCCCTGGGGGCCCCGCGTGGAGGGTCTCTCAGCCCTGCTGCCATAGTTGCCAAGATAGTTGCCTCTACGGAAGCTGGGCGGACGTCCGCCTCTCGCTCTGTTGACAGTGTAGGTCAGTGTCGTCGGCCTTTGCGTGGAGCGTGTGGAGGTCCACCTGAGAAGTGCGTGGAGTTAAGTGGGGGTGTGACTGCGCAACTCCTGAACGCCGCCTATAGATGGACTGTTACGCGCAGCTACTGCTCATAAGAGCATCTCCATTTAACAGCGCATGGTGGTTGATATCGCGAATCTTTGTGAAGGGCAGTTCATGAAGTTCATTCCCTTGCTTGATTGCTTGCAGTCGAAACGTGCAAAACCTTGAGCGCCCTACGCTTGAGCGCTTGCCGTATCTGTCACCGCAGAATAACAAACGGATCCTGCCAAAACCGTGTGAACCTACTACATTACTGAATGCATCGTCACTTGTGTCTACATGCCGAAGCTCGGGCTGCCACAAGGAATGAATGCGGCATGTCCATCAATATATATCAATCCAATCGTTAAGCAATCCTGCAGCGGTCTAAGCAACAAGAGGGCGCGCAGGCGTGGCATGCGTTGGCGCACAAAGAGCGCATACACGTGCTCACCTTAGCGTCCAAGCCCTCTCCTGGTATCACTTACCTGCTCCTACCCACAAACGAGAGCCTGCAAAGCAGGACGCGGGTACGGCAACGAAATATGCATGGGCGGGGCTCGCCGCGCTGCCTGCCTACACCTTCACACATAACTGAGTTCAGCGTAGTGACGTATGAATATTACCTTCAAATCATAAAGGAAAACTGACGAGCCATGGGCAACGGCTGCTGTAAGCAGGAGATAGAGAACAACCCGGATGGAAACCCTAAGGACCCCCAGACCGAGGAGCAGGAGAAGAACGACCCGGCTGAGCTTCGAAGATGGGCAAAGGAGGGTGACGCGACAGAGCTAGAGCGGCTGCTCAAGCGCATGCCGGTGAAGGCCATTCGCAGTGGCGCAAAGAAGAGCGAGGGCATTCCAGAGGAGGAAGGTAAGCTCTCGGTGCGAGCAAGCGTCCTTGAACAGCGCACGCCAACCGTCGATCCCCAGATTGCAGCGGCGTTGCCGCTGAGCGCTGCTAAGATATACGCGTGTCATGATATACTATTATGACGGCTGAGCGCCGTGTCGGACGGTCGGCAAGTGCAGCAGTCAGTCGCCCGCTATATCGACTCAGCGCCCACTCCACACCAGTCCAGCTCAATGAAAAAAAACAAATTTGTCCAAATATGTATGCGAACCCTCTGCCTACGGTTTTGAACGCTCGGAGGCGACGTCGAAAGTGTGTTGTGGACCTGCGTGCGGCTCACTTCTTTACACGGGATGGAAAGCGAGCGGCGTCCCTGGGGATTGGGACAGCGTCCGGCAGTCCGTTGCGACGTGTTTGTGTTTCTCCCCCCTTAACTGACGTGACCTCGCCCTGCTGCGCCCCCCCTCGCCCACACTGTGCATGCAGGCCACACGGCGCTCCACTTCGCTGCCGCTCGCGGGTCGCTGCCCTGCTGTGAGCTGCTCGTGCTTTACGGCGCCGCGGTCAACGCCAAGGGCGCCAAGGGCGCCACCCCGCTTCATGCTACGCTGGACGCGGGCCGGAGGCAGGTGGCGCACTTCCTGCTCGAGCACGGGGCCGACATCAATGCCAAGGGTGCGTGCGTAAGGGAGGGCGCGGGTTTGGGTGGGTGTGTCCTCTGACTTCCTTGCAGAGGAGCAAAAGGAAAGGGCCTCCATGCCACATGGTGCTTGTAACAGTATATATTTTTGGTTGTAAGGTGTGAGCTGTTTGACCTGTTTGCTGCTCCAACCACCCAACCGTTCCCAACGGCTCGGTTCCCAACCGTCGAGCCGCGCTGCAGATTCCTCCGGATCCAGCCCCTTCCTGTGCGTGCTCCTGAGCGGCCGCAAGCGCCTCGCCACGTGGCTGCTGCAGCGCTGCGGCGGGGGCCCCTCGCCCCCCTCGCCCGCCGCCAGCTCGGTGGCGCTGGACGTGGGGGCGGCAAACAAGGAGGGCGTGTCGCCCCTGACGGTCGCCGCCCGCCACGGCTGGTGGGACCTGCTGGAGCAGCTGGTCGGCATGGCAGCGGACCCAGCGCAGGTGGGACCTGGGTTTGTTGTTGTTTCGTAGCTGGTGGTTGGGAGTTAGAGAAGTGTGCCCGGACCCCCGGTGCAGGTTAGTTGCAGGCCGAAGGTTTCTGAGAAACTATGTGGGGCTTCCCCGGGGCCCCGCCCCCACCCTCACTCGGCCGCACACATGCAGGCTCTCAACACCCGCAGCGGCGAGGGCGAGACGCCGCTGGGCTGGGCGCTCAAGTACGGCACGGCCGGGGTGCTGGCGGGCGGGGAGCTTGTACGGCTGGCTTCGGCGCTGCTGGACAAGGGGGCCAGTGCCGTACTGCCGCTCTTCAAGGAGCAGGTAGTGCGCCGCACCGCCGTAGCGCACCACCACCATCGCGATATGCGCAATGGGTTTGGGGGGCCTGGGGGTTCGTGCAGCGGCGAACGTGGTCGTGGGGTGTTTCAGTGGGCTGGGGGGTAGAGGGTTGGAAGGCATTGTCAGTAGAGAAGCGGGGGGGGGGAGCATCGCAATGGAGACGCTTTAAGTGGGTTACGTTTCTTATCATGTTATCCAGCCGATGTTGCCCAGGCTGCGCGAGCCATATATATAGGGGTTGTCTTGATTGTAAGGGCCAGAGGGTGCAGCGTGCCAAGCAGCCGACGCAGCGTTTCGTGTGTACCATAAGCCGTCGTAAGGTGCTCGGAGCGTTTGCCCCGCGGCTCCTTCCATGCTTGGCTTACGCCTGCTGCCGGCTCTTGCCGGCTACCCTCGCGGCGCCCGCCTGGCAGATCCCGCCGCTGTGCCTGGCGGCCGCCACCGGGGAGGCTGCGCTGCTGGCCGCCCTGCGCGCCAAGGGGGCCTCCCTGGAGCCCGAGGCCACCAAGGACATCATGGGGCGAAACGTCCTGCATTACGCGGCCGCCAAGGGTGGGTGGGTGATTGCGTGTGTGTGTGGTGGTGGTGGTGGTCTGTGGACTGGGGCGTGGGGCGGATGATCATGGGAGGGCGGAGGGGGCCGCTCAGTGGCCACGTCTTCGGCTTGCGCGCTGGACCCAGCACCCCCTTTCCTGCAAACCGCGACCCGGTGGGCAGCCTGTCTACCGCATCTGCGAATGTGCCCCGCCGGCCCTCACTGCGTCGCGGCCCTCTCTCGCCGCCCTTGTACCCTCGAGCGCTTTGCTGCTCCTACCCCCAACCCCCAAGCGCCCTCCCCCCCTGCAGGCCGCCAGTCTCTGTGCGCGCTGCTGCAATCCGAGTCCGTCCCCGGGCTGACGCCCGCCTCCACCGACCTGGCCGGCAACACGCCGCTCCACCTGGCCGCCCAGAGGGGCCACGCCGATGTGGCGCGGGAGCTGCTGCAGCGCAGCGATGACCCCGCCTCCGCCATTATGGTGGGCTGGGGGCGGTGGGGACTGGGGCGGAAGAGCGGGATCCGGGTCCGGATCTGGCGCAAGCAGGACCGCACAGTCTGCAGGGGTCGGGGCAGGGGCCTCGTGCGCAGGGTCGGTTTGGGCCGGTGGCTTGGGGTGGGTTTGTAGGGCAGCAACAAGTGCCAAACGAGCACCGCACCGCCGCGGCACCGACACGACTCCGACAGCGGCTCAATTGCAGACCGATAGATCACCCAGCAACCGCCAACTGCCAGCCGCCTCAACTGCTGCCTGCCGACCGCAGACTCCCAACCGCGAGGGCGTGACGGTGTTCCACCTCTTCCTCAAGGCGGGCCCCGCGCCCGAGAGCCAGGAGGGCGTGCTGTGGATGCTGCGGCAGCTCAGCCCCGAGCAGGCGGCCACGCCCGTCGGGGTGAGGGCAAGGGGCGCCACCAACGCGGACGAGGGTCGTGCTTGTAGTGTTATGAGGACATCACCACCCAACACGGCCGGCGCCCCACCCTTGGCAAAGTCCCGCGCGGTGATCACGCATCAATGCTGCAGGAGGCCATTCCTGTACCGTATCCGTGACCGCCGGGCTTTGATTCCCTTTGCAGGCCAAGGAGATTGTGATTGCTACGCCGCTGCTGCTGGCGGTGGGCTCCCACCAAGAGCAGGTGGTGGCGGAGCTGCTGGCGGCGGGGCACGACCCCAACCAGGTCAGGGTGGTTGTGGAAACGAGGGCGCCTGGGATCAGGCGAGGCCCCCCCATGCCTACCGCCATCGAGAGCGGGTGGCGGCGGCGCCGCAGGAATCGAGGCACGACCCACATTAGGTGCTCGTTCGGAACCGCACATCAGCCCCCCCAGGCCGACAGATTTAAGATGCGGTTCGCATTTGGCGGTCGGTGCTGGAGACGCCGAGTGTCTGACTGCTGGCAGGGTATCCGACGGCCCGTGCTGTAACCGCATCGTGCCGTGTGAAAATACGAGCGCCCCGGCTGCCACATCGTCAAGCATCTAACGTCCGCGCCGCGCCGCCCCGCCAGGCCAACACCGAGGGCGACACGCCGCTGTCCCGCTGCCTGGCGGGCGCCACTGCCGCCACCGCGGCCGCCGACGGAGCCATCTTCCGACTGCTGGTGGAGAAGGGCGCAAAGATGGAGGTGTGGTGTGTGGTGGGGCGGGTGACGGGGGGGTGGGGCGGGCGCTGGCATCCCGGACTTGAGCGGCAGGGCGGGGGGGGGTCACAGGGTTGGAAGGGTTTTTTCAGAAGGGATGTCGGGGTCGCGAGCCGTCTCTGATCCGTCAAAGGCTGGGTGGCGATGCCGCGGTGCGGGGTTGCGGGGCCCCCTGTGAGGCCCCCTGTGAGGCCCCTGCCTGTCGGTCGTTGCTGTGTTCGCGCCGCAATGGGCCGCGTGCGTGGCGGTGGTTGGGTTTTGAGGGAGGTGACGGGACGATGTGGGCTGTGGGATGTCGGCCCCATCCGAGAATGAATCGGGGGGAGGCACTCAACGAGGCGCCATTCCTCATCACGCT
>LSYV01000012.1:1763305-1788745 GCA_001584585.1 Gonium pectorale | reverse complement strand
GGCGGCGCGCCGTGGCGGCGGCTGTTGCATACGGGTGGGGTGACGGAGGCCCCGGCGGCTGCTGGCGGTATCGGTGCGGGGCGTCGTAGTAGGGCGGGTATGCGGGGAAGTAAGGGTTGTAGAAGGGCGGGTACCGGTGGCGGCAGTAGAGGGGCCGTATGGGGCCAATGGCCGGGAACGGGAGCGCCGGCCCCGCACCGTGAGGTGCCACCCGCGCTTCTGGCGGCGGCCGGGACCACGTCGCCGCTGCCGCGGCCCCCGCGGCCCCCCGTACCCGAACTGCGGAGACGGTGGCATGCTCTGAGCACGGCGAGTACGCATGACCGCTGTCGTCTGCCGCCGCCTTCACGCGCGCCCCAAATACCGCAGCAACAGCCGGACGTGTGCGGCCGCCGTGCGGCAGCGCAGAGTACTGCGGCATGAACGGCAATCTGTCCATCCCGCCCGGCTGTGGGTCGTCGCGGGTGGGCAGGTAGCCGCCTGAGGTGAACGACGAGGGGCCGCATGGCGGCCGCCCCCTCATCAGCCCGCTTCCGCTTCCGCCTCCGCTTGCGCTTCCGCTTCCGCCTCTGCCTCCACCACCACTGTCGGAACCTACGCAGCCGTTCTCCTCGCTCAGCCCCAATGCCAAGCCATCTGAAGGCCCCTCCAGCGTGGTCGACCGCTGCTGCAGCGACGACTGTATAAGCGCCCTCGCAGGGTACGGCAGGTCCTGCGGCGGCGGTGCCCTGACGTGCAGACAGGGGGTAGACCAGCAATGGCTCGGCTGCGGTGGCGCCGGCTGCATCGGTGTGCGTCCGCCTTCGCCAGTTGGGGTGACGACGACACCGCCGGCGGCTGTTTGTGAAACGTCGGTCGCCGATCTACCGCTTCCCGACGTCGGCGATAGGGGCAGCTGTAGCGGTATTGGCCGCGACCCGCTGACGGCGCGGACCAGGGAGGCCGCCGAGGCGGACTCGTGGTCGGGCAGACTGCGCGGTGGCGTCGACGGCACGCCGCCATTGCCACCGCACCCAAGGGCCGAGGCCGCCACCTGCACCCCGCCGGCGGCAGCGACAGGGCCCCCGTCGGGCCTGCCTCCCGGCGCCCCGCTGTCGTCGCAGGAGAGGTGAGAGGTGAGGAAGGGTTGATTAACGGGACCACAGCAGGCGGCGCCGGAGGCGGCAGCCTGGTCGTGTGGCGCCGCGGTCGCCGTGGCCTCCGTCGCATACCCCGAGTGGTGGCACCCAAGCCCCAGGGCGTTGGGCCGCGCGGAGCCCAAGGACACGGGCATGGCGAAGCAGTGCCACTGCAACCGATCCGGCGGCTGGCAGTCCGGCAGGGCGACAAAGCGAGGCGGCGGCTGAGCCGCCCTAGCACATGCCGTGGCTGCATCAAGCGGGTTGCTGCCGCCCGGTGGGTTGGGCACGGAGTTCATGAGCGTAAACGCCGCTCCATCTGATTCCCCGACCCACCCCTGCGAGGCGGAGCCGCACACCGCTTGCACGCTGCTGGCGCTGCCGCCAAGCAGACCGACGATGGGCGCCGCCACAGCCGCCACCGCGGTTTCTTGTGGCGCCACCGCGATGGGCGAGTGCGGCGAAGACACGGCAGCTGGCGGCAGCAGGGAACCGCCGCCCGCTGCCTCCGCACAGCTAATCTCCGCGCCGCCGTCAGCCATGACGGCCTCCCCCTCGAGCCCTGACCAAGCGTTTCGCAGCTGCTCGTCGCTTGTCCCCAGCCCCGACGGCCCCGTCGCTGCCCCCAACTCGTTCTCGAGCATCTCCGGGTCAGAGCTGCGGAACAGGTCCCACATGGCGAGGACCGGGTCCTGCTCAGGAGACGCCCAGGTGCCGGCAGCAGCAGTGGCGGCGACGGCTGTGCCTGGGGTCCGCGAGGGCCCCGCCTCGTCTGGGCCCAACAGCCCGGGCTCTGTTAGCGGAACCGGCGCCCACTCGTACGAACCGCTACTGGCGCCGCCACGGTCAGAGCCGCCGCCCCACTGCGCGAAAGGCAGCTGGAGCGGATGCTGCGCCCCGAGTCCGGCCACGTCGCCGACCGAGCCCCCTTGCGGATCCAACCGGCCAGCAGCGCGCGGGGCGGCAGCTGCCTCCCCCGCCTTTTCCCCCTCTGCCTCCTCCCCCTCCGCCTCCTCCCAGTCCTTGTCGCTACAGTTGCAGGCACCGCCGCCGCCCGCTTGCGCTCCTCCGCCTCCGCCAGCCGCCCGCCGGCCGCCGCTGCGACCCCGGCCCACCGCGGCCGCCGTCCCGTTCCGCCTTCGCTTCTTGCCCTTGAGCAGGGGCAGCCCCTTGCGGGTGAGCCAGCGACCCAGCGGCTCCAACGAGCCGTCATCCGAAATGACGAGGATTGAGCTGTGTGCGGAGGGAAACAGAGAGAGGGCAAAGGGATGGAAGCGTGGGCAAGGCAGCAGCGAGGAGCGAGCGAGCCTCCATGTAAGGCGGCAGTGCTCGGTTGGAAGCTGTTTGTATGTGTGCGATGTTGCTTGGCGGTACAATGCAAGCGAGGCCCCGGGTGTAAGGGGTGCTGCGCGCCAGAAGGCAGGGGCCGGGACAGGTTGGTGCCGCCATGCGGTGGCTATCTAAGTGGCGTCGATCCGCACAGCTCCGGCTTTGTTTCCGCCCCACCCACCCAGCCGTTCAATCCCCTAAACCTCCACGCGCAAGGAGGGCCTTGGACGCTTCATTCCTCTCCCGCCGCAAGCACGCGTGTGCCCTGTCCCTGCCATGCATCCACTGAGCCTCATTCGCTGCTCTAGGTGCGCCCCGCCGCTCCTCATCAAGATGGCTGAACGTGGGAGTGTGGAAGGGGCGCACGACCGGCGGCGCGGACAGACGCACCGGTACCACTTGGCCATGCGGGAGTTGCCCAGCTGCGGCGGGAAGAGAGACAGATTGGGGGATGTAGCTTTTTTTCTGTGGAACAAACGCGAACCACGCACAAACCCCGCTCGTACGGGACAAAAGTTGCTCAAAGCATTGCAAACCTGGTCCGACCCTGCCTGGCCCTGCCGTGCTTCCAGCGTGTGGGTCAAGCGGCGGCAACCCCTATCTGCGCGAGGCCCTCATGGCTGGAATGGCCGTCGGCGCCGTCATCAAGCCACCCTCACCCGCTCAAACGTGCTGCGCCCAACTCTCTGGTTGCCGCAGGTGATGCAATCTTGGGCTGCTAGGTAGAGATCGGGGTGGAATACGCCGCGTATGTCGCCAGCCTTAAACTTCTGCTGCCTGCTACGATAGCGATCGCCACTTGTCCCAGGGCTGTCGTTGCCGCCCCCAGCAAGCTCTGCTGTCTTCCCTCGTAATGCCACCGTCACAGACACAGGTCCGGGCAGGACCATCGGCGGTGTCGCGACGGGCCGGGCCGACTTGCTACGTCTGCGTTCGTGAAACCGGGGTATCGGCGCCGCTGCCGCCGTCTGCTTCATACGGCTGCATCGACCGCTGGCTACTTCATTGCAGTACACGGGCCAGCCAGCCTGAACTACCTGAACTGCGCGTGGGCGTGCAGTAATTCCGGTAGGTGGCTGGGCCTCTGAAATAAACAGCAGTCGGCAAGCAGGCTCAGCCAATCAATACTGCATCACATCATAGAGTCTGCATATCGGCTTTTCTGCGTGTAAGAATAATACCGTAACGCGCCTGTTGCCCGTGTGAGCCTAGTGAGCCCACATCACTAGCTTCATGCATGCATGTGTTAATATCTATCTGTGCTGTGAAAAGAGCGCGCGGATGAGGAATAAGCTTGGAAGAATTCTGTACTCCCTGCCTCCGTACTCCCTACCCCCGACGCCTTGGTCTCTTACAAAGCAAGCGTGACAACCCGTTATGTATGCACTCCCCTGACGGTCTTATGATGAGGAGGTTGTGGAGATGCGGGCGGGCTTATACAGGACTGTACGGCGGTAGCCAGTGACGGTTAGACTAATCAATGCAGTTTATTTGCCTTGCTGCAAATGAGCAGATTCCTTGGTATGGCTATAGTGGTATCAGTCTTACGTGGCCGATCGGGGCGTGGCCGCCGCACATACAAGTGTAACTCTGCTGATCGGCGTGCGTAGCAGCAGTTCACCGCCGGCGAGGCACTTCATAGAAGATGCCTACTTTGGTCAATGTTGCTTCTTACTTATATGACCCGCGTTTCCGGCCGTAGTGGGCTGGCGTGAGCTAACTCGTTAGCTGAGCCAGCCGGCGTCGGTCATTGGGGCATCAGTAACCTCAAACCGCTCAAACATAAAATAATTAATGACCCCCAGCCAACAGGCTGCTGCCAGCAGCAAAGCGTTCCTCGCGGCCTCGCCCGCCGAAGCCGCCGCGCCCCCGGGCCTTACACCACTGCTACTGCAAGGCTCTGGTACAGCAGCTCCTCCCGCATGTATGTGCCCTAGTGCTTCGCGGCGGAGCGCCATTCATTATTGCGATGCCGAGCTACCGCTGGCCGCGTACGCGGAGCTCGCGGAGCGAGTACGAGTAGTTGCGGGCGGCTCAGGTCACGCACGCAGGCAGCCGCCGCCGCCGCGACAGCACCAGGCGTGGTCAGGGTGGCTGGGCCAATATGAGTCCCAAGCAACGTGCGTGGCGAACAACGGCGCGCCAATGACGCAGCAGCAGGGCGGCTGGGCCGCGGCATTTGGGGGCGCCAGGGCGGCGGCGCTGGTGGTGTCAGCGGCGGACGGCGGCGGTAGCGGCAGCAGCGGCGACGTAGCCAGAGCGGAGGACTAAACTTGGGACGACGCAGCGGGCGCGTCCACACGCACGCTCCACAGCACTGTTCTTAATGAGGACCCTGCGGGAAAAGGCTTAGCCGCGGATGACACAGGAACGTCTTTACACGGAGGCCGAGCACACGCAAGGTGCCACGCATGGCGTTGCTTGGGAGGGCCCGTCTGCTTGTATACCTCGCCCGCCACTCGGCGCCGTGCTAAAAACATCACGCCCCCGGGTGTGTATGTCCGCAGAGGTTGCCTTCCCCGTTTCTGGTTCTTTTTTGGAGTGCCGGGTGATGAGCATAGGCGCCAGGCTGGCTATCTAAATTTTTATCCGAAAACCCCCCTTTGTGGCGGGCCCAGACAAAGAATAGGGGCCGGAAGAAGGGGTGCTTGAACGAAGAACCCAGTCCTTGAAAAGGGCTCCGTCTATGGAGCGGACGAAAAATGCCCACCAGGAGGACGCGCCTACCCGGCCGAAAAATAAGGCTTGTCGAGTTTCGTCCGGCCGAACGAATCGCCCCGACGGAAAATAGCCAGACTGATAGGCGCGCGTTTGGCGAGACCACATCAGCGTCCAGCTGCGTTCCCCGAGAGGGAGACAGCAGGGGAGCCCCTCACCGCCGGCTTCTTAACGGGGCGGGGTGGGAAGAGGGTGGTACAAGAGTTAGGGAGCCAGTGGGAGACGCGGTTGCTGGCGGGCGGGGGGGGGGGAGGTGAGGGAAGTAGTGCGTGGCGTGCAGGCGACACCACCACCTTGCTTGCTGGCTGGCCAAGGGGCTATGCCGCGTTCTTTCCTGGCAAGCAGGGTGGGTGGGGAGGCGTGGCTGTGGGAGGGGCGGCCAGTTGCGCAGGCCCGCTGCTTCTGTGGCTCCTCATGAGGCCCCACACAACGATCTGATGTCCCACCTCCTCCCTACCTGCGTCACACCCCATATCCTCGCCCCCACACGCGCCTTCAGCTTCTTAAGTAATGCTGCTTACTTCGTCCTACCATCGCCGTTTCCCCTACTCCCCCACTACCCTACAGGCACCGACGCGCTGTCTCGCTGCTCGCCTGCCGCCCGCCGGCGGGGGCCCTTCTCCATCCTCTCTCTCTGGGCCTCCAGCGGCCCCAGACCAGAACGCATGTCGCCTGACGCGGGCGTGGCGGTTGACCTATCGGCCGCCCTACCTGGGGTACAGCGTGCCCGAACAACTTCAAGGCACCGGATACACCGTGTCACACCACACGGGTGGTCGCACCACACCGTGGCCGACAGCCGACTAGGGGCACCTCAACCCCGACGCGGCAGTCAGCGTGTCGTATAGCTACGCACCAGGAGTCCCAACAGCCGCTCCTAGCGCTACGGGATACCGATCCTGTCATCTCGAGCATTACCTTTGGGCTGGCTGCCGGCGATACCGCGCCGTGCACGCAGTATGTCGTGACAACCGCATTGGTCGGCAGCATCAAGCTGTGTCTCGGGGTCAGCTCTCCGCGGCAGGGAGCACAGGTGGGGCTGGGAGCGAGGGGGAGGGGACGGGGAATGGGAGTGAGAGAGGTGACGGCTAGTGGGAAAAGACGCCTTCTTTGACTGGGTCGGTATACCGTATGTTGCGCGTAAGAGCGTGCAGGTTCGCGCTGGGAGGGGGCGGGGGGCGGAGCCGCAGGGATCGTTGGGTAGTAAATCCAGGCAGGCGAGGAGAGGCGGGAGAAGGGTACAGAAGGTATTAAGGGAAGTAAGGGAGGAGAGACGAGGAGGGGTTTCAAGATGGTTAAGGCAGAAACTACGGAGAGGGCATTGGTTCTTCTAGCGATGCGCATTTACTGGGGCAGCAATAGGGCAGCGGTCAAAGCTGACCGTGGGCCGCGCAAGTCCTACCCGGGCCGCCGGGTCGTAGTTCACGGCCGGCCTCCAACCGCGCATCTGGCGATGGTGCCGGCAGCTTCGGGCAGTACAGATGGCTAGACGACCAGCATTGGCACCAGCAGCGGCATTCTATTCCCCCTGGCCGGTGCGTGCAAGCGCACGCGACAGCGTGGAAGAGGGTAACGTGGAGGGGCAACTGGGCTGCGGTGCGGCAGCACAGGCGGCGGCTGAGTGCCGTAGGCTGGCGAATGAAGCGCTGGCGGCACCGACGGCCGCAGAGGAGGAGGAGGAGGCCGCAGCGCCCTACTCTGTGTTTCGCACGGCTGTAACCGCCGCGCAAAAGGCTGATGAGCCGTGCGCCGCCGCCAGATTACATGTTACATGTTACATGTTACATGTTACATATTACATATTACATATTACATATTACATATTACATATTACATATTACATATTACATATTACATATTACATATTGCAGGATCCCCGGAGCGGGGTTGCAGGCCACACGAGCCGATTGGCTCCAGACCCGCCATAGCAGAGCGGGTGAAACACCCTGATGCGTCCTATGTAGCCGCAAGGCCCAGAACCCGAAAAGGAAAGCGCAACTTAGCACATGACACTCTTGCGTAGAGTGTGAAGTGAAGCAAGGCATGCACCGATCTTGTACGGTTTTGTAAGGGAGGGCTGCTATGGGAGCTGCAGCTAGCACGGGCGGCGGCTCACCGCAGCTGTAGAGCCAGAGGAGGGTGGGCCAGGAGGAGATTGGCTCAGCCCCGAGGACGCATCAGTGCGACACTGCGACTGGCCAGCGTTCCAGCAGCCACGCGTCCCGGCCGCCGCGGCCCCACCCCGGCTCAGCGGACACAAGGCAGCGGCTGCAAGACCAGGAACTGGACACGCAGCCGAAGCCGCTCGCTGGCCTAGATGGCCCTGCTTGCCTGCATCTCCTCTAACCGTACTACTCGGGTGGACGGCCCTTCCTGTGAGCGGGTGGGCAGCAGCAGGCCGCGTCCGCCGGAACAGCAGGGCCGTTGAATAAAAAAGAGAAACCTGCATAGAAAGAGGGAGCCCGCCTCTACGGCCATACATGCCCGAAGGCGCGATGTTTCCAATAGGGCGGGCGGGTACAGAGCAAGACATGTGACGTTCGTCCCGTCCCGTGAATACAACTCTCAAGACGACGCTCCGCCTCGATGGCAACTCCTCTAGCCACACGGCGTCTGTGACTTGGCCTAGGGCTTTCCTGGCCTGCCGCACTGTGTAGTCGTCCGTGCCGGTATCCCTCCTGGAGCACCCGCAGCCGGGTGGCAGCCGCACCGGACGTCTCCAGCCCATTGCGGTCATCTAACCCTAGTTTCCGAGTCGGGACCGCTGATTACCCGACGCGCGGCCCTGAGTGCGTCGGCTCTGCGTCCCCACTCCCCAGTCCGCATGGTCTGGACGTCGCCCATTGACATTTGAACCGGTCTGGGAGCGCAGGCGGCAGCGGCGCGCTCTGCGGAGGGTGAGAGCTGGAGACGCGTGATGCGCTGGGGCAACGGCGGGATGAACAGCGGGATGTGATGTACCTGGGGGCGCCCGGGGAGGGCCGGTCCGAGAGGGCCGGTCCGAGAGCTCGGGGGCCATCGCAGTGCGGGGCAAGCGCAGGCGGGCGCAGTTTGGGAGCCTTCCACCTGAGCTTGCCCGGGCTGCGGGGTTCCTCCGTGCCTATCCACCCCTCCGACTCGTTCCCTCCGCTCCCCGTCCCATCCTCCCCAGGTCATCAGATCTTCGGCGTTGACTTCCTGGACGTGCTGTGCCCCGTGATTAGGGAGGGCTGCCAAGCCCCGTCGATGGACTGTGCCTGTCAGCTGGCAACGGCTCCGTGCCGGCGTCTAAACAGGGTCATTGAGATCATTGAGGGAGGCTGGGGCCGCGCTCGGGTGACCCGGTCAGCGCAGAGGCCGCAGCCCGGCCTCGTCAATAAAGCAGCTGAGGACGGTCGCCAGGGCGGCTAGAGGCAGCAGCCGCGGCTCCTCCTGCGCCCGCTGCCGTATGACTTTCGTGCACGCTTGTCGGTGATGAGGGGCCCAGCAGCCCGCCCGGTCATGTGGGAGAGGGCGGCTTGACGCGACAACCATGCGCCGGCGAGCAAGGGCGCACGTGAGGGGCCCTGACGGGATACTGGTTTGGGTAAACGAATAAACGACCGGTCAAACTTTGGGATTTGGTGGGGTGACGGTCACGGTACGGCAATGGCACTGTAGCAATAGCGGTTGCCATTTCATGGTGTTGGTGTTCCATTATTCGCGTCAGACCCATTGCCGCTGGCGGACGTAGCGCATTTCGGATACCTCGCATGATTGGACTACTCCATGTTCCACCGTGTTTCAGTCTTGACACCTTGACGTACTCGCATACATAGGCAAATGTCACATTGAGTCACGCCCTCTCTTCTTCCACACGGATCAGAGAGCTCAGGGTCGAGGGCCACTGCCTGAACGGGATGGCTTCATTCGGTCTTACACATGTGCAGACCTTGCACACCCATGAGTCATGTCCCCACTGCGTGGCTGTACGTTAGAATACGGACTGCGGCTTACATGGGGGCGTATACGAAAGGGAGGTTGGTAGCTGGCAGCCCATCTTTGGAGCGTGGGACGAAGAACAACCTCCGGCGGACACATACGCACGCGTCCTGAGAAGCAAAACTGGCTTAATGTAACGACAAGGTGTACGAATGCAGCGTTGACCGTTGCCCGAAGCATTACATGGCGCGGTATGGGCCACCGCGCTCCGCCCCGTACACATTCCCCGGCGCTGGTTTTGGCACTTCTCCTCAGCTGACCTCAAGTACTCTCGCCGGCCCTTCCTCCAGCCCACTCCACTCGGCAATCGCGCCCCGACCATATCGGTACGATGACGGCCAATGGCCGCAACTGCATCCCCCGGCCGGTGGCATAGCCGGCCGCGCACCCAAGCTCCCGCTCACCCTTCACGCCACGCCATAAACAGCCTTTCGCGGCGCGTCAACTCCGCGACACTCGTCTCACGACCGCCATGCGACTGCTGTATGGCATGCTGTCATTCAAACCTCTTGGCAAAACTTGAAGGCGGGGTAATCAACAGCAAGGCCTGACTGGCCCCATCCTGACCTGGTAGGGAGGTCCCTCCGGGCAGGGCCGCTGTCCAGCTACCACGGCCCCCGCGTTATCTACAACAGCCGCCGCGCAAATGCCGTTTCCTACACATTTGCGAAGCAGTTCCGTGCTCGCGACCGCATAGCCATCAGACACACAGCCCACACGCGTGGGGATCCCAAGAGACACCCCTCGCGGCACGCGGCACGACCTGGTCGCTGCAGACTACCGGCACTGACAGAGACACACACACTCTTCTGCGCTCATCAGTAGGACGGGTGGTGAAGGGGCCAGACACGCATGCCATGCAGCCACTCATGCCCGACTCTTCATGAAGCAGGGAAATGGTCAAGGTCATGCGTCAGAGAGAACCGCTACCACACAGCACCCATCCCAGCCTCGCAGCCGCTGAGCAGCCCTCAGGCCAGCCAGCTAACTCACAAGCCTGCACCTCGCCTCGGCATGAAGGCAAATGGCAACCACTTCCACTTCGACATTGGTCTGAACGGCCCTGACCGGCTTGATGAGTCAGCATGATGGTGCACAGCAATGCCCCGTGCACCCACGCCGGCCAAAAACAAGGCGAAAGCCGAATGCAGTGGGGCCCTATACGGGGCAGCACCATACAAACAGAATCGTAAGCCCGTTATCATCCAGGCGCTCCATTCTTCTCCGGAGCACCCAGCCGCCATCAGTCCAGGGCCTGAGGGGGCCAGCAAACAACCGGACGAGCGCTGCCCTAAATCACTGTTTGCAGATGCGTCAAGCGCCGCCAGGCCATTCAGAGCCGCAGGCAACCGTGAATGCCGCACCCGCTCAACCCAGCAGACAGCTGTTCCAGCGTCGCACGCGTCCCAGGGTGCCGCTGCCGCCTCCGTGGCCTCCTGTCCTCCCGCCTGCCTCCTCCACGAGTGCATTTCCGCATCCGTTTCGTTGCCACTAAGGGGTCTACACTGTCTACATTACGGGCCCGTGCGCCCCGGGGCGAGCGGCACGCCCTCGGTCACACTGCAGCCCTTCTCCATCCGCGCCAAACTGCATTTGCAGACCTGGCCACGCCCGTCCGCCAAAGTCCTTCCTCATGCATAGCGCCGCGCGCGCCGCGTCGCCTTGCCCTCATCCTCGTCGTCATCGCCATCCCCCGCCTTCGCCGTTGCTGATCTAGCCGCTGCCGGGGCCGCGGCTTTAGCGCTAGAGGTCACTGACGTCACTTTCGGCGCCGACGCACGCTTAGAGCTGCCTACGCCGCCAGCGCGGGACAAGTAGCGCAGGATGGCCAGCAGACCCAGAGCGATCAGGATTGTCGCGACAGCGGTGGGCCCTTGAGGACCATTGAAAAAGTCATGTGCATCCTTCAGGAACGAATCCATGGCGGGTCAATTGTTCTTCTAGAAGCGCTCAGCACGCTCAGGCTCCAATGATTGTTGCAATGAATAAGTACGTCTGCCGATATATGGTAAGGTAGGGCACGCTGCGCGGCCACTAGTTCCTCGGAGAAAAGTGAAGCGACCCAGACCGACCCGCGCCAACCGACCGCGTCGGAGTGGCTTAAACATGAGGCATTGCTGGCATTCAACATCGTCACGCATCTTGATATACGCGAGTTTGGTGCGCGTGTCATCATTATGGTGCACACCGCGCACTGCCCACCCATAGGCCTGCACCTTGCCGCATCACGCCACGGTGCGGAACCGCAGCATGAGGTAGGGACACCGCCCCAAAGGACCAGGCGGCGTGACCGGCGTGACTGCGATGCCCTACGCCCAAAGAAGCCGAGCGCTCCGTGCCCCCCCCCCCCACCCCACCGTACTGGTCGCGCCTTCGGATGTGTCCATGAGTGTGGCTCAATCTTGCTATGCACCCTTTCGTTCTCGCTGGAGACTCACTAGCATTGCACTTGTACTTCAACATGTCAGCAGCGCCCACGGCCTCCACGGCTAGCCTCGGTATCAATGATGGGTACGGCCACTGGCGGGTGCTGAAGTCAGATGGCCTTCCTCACGCATACATATTTCACCCCTACCCTGCCCTACTTAAGGGCGCTTCCCGTAAGTCTGGTTCGATGGACCCAACCCTACCCAACCAAGGAGCTTCGGCGGGAATCGCATGAACGCCTGCCAAGAGGAGAGGGGTCCGAGGCTTTCACTAAATGGCAAGCCCAAGGGCAAAGGAGGCCGCGAGCAACGAGCAGATGGGCCACATGGTCTGTATAGATCGGGAACCGCGTCGCTTACGACTGACAGTATGGGTACGGCGTACGGCACTGTGTGCAAGTTTTCCATACCCAGGGATACCACGTGCATCAAGGGTTACAGTGATTTTGACTTGCCATTGCTTCCAGTTCCAACCATTGGAAGCCAGGAAACGGTACAACGGAAGCGTGGATACACGTGACACAAGCCTGTATGGGCTATATGTTCGCTAAGTAGCCTGGTGTTGCGCCATGTTGCGCCAGGTATGCGAGAGCCAAAACTGAGCCCTATTTATTGGCCTCGCCGCGCACTCGCCGCGCCGCTGGGCTCGCTGACGCGCTGAACCCGGAAATAATGGCTCTCTTGCAGGGAATGGGCAGCAGCTTTAGCAGCTCGTCGCACAGCCGAAACAACGACAAAGGCCTGCTCCTCCTGCGACAGAACACGACCAAGTTTCCAGGACACCTCGCGTTACGTGCGGCCCCGTATGCAATCGGGCCGGGCGCTCTTTGCGGGCCAGTGGGCTGCGCAGGGACCAGCTCATCAGCCGAGGCCAATGATGCCTGCCGCTGGGACAGCGTGAGCAGCTTTGCCAGCCCCCCTGCTCCCCTCTCCCTCGGGCCGCTTGCCTGGGCATTCCGGGCTACTGCGCCGCGGGCCTCGAGGAAACGCAGGCTGGACCTCCTCCAGCCGCAGGCTATGCTAACCGCCTCCAGCCGCGCGCTGCCGAGTCACGCACCGGCGCTGCCGCCCAGCCCCGCGCCAAGCTGCCCCCCGGCGCCGGCTCCGCAGCCCGCGAGAAAGCTTAGCAGCGTCCGGCGAGGCAGGGTGCTGCCGCTGCCGCCCGTGTGCGCGGCCGCGTCGGCAGAGGCGGAGGCGGGGGCTGGCGTGGACGCTCAGGTGTCGTTCACGTCGCGGGATGGCCTCGCCGTACATGTACGGAGGATACGTGCGCGGGAAGAGCTGCAGCAGGTGGCGCAGCTGCGCGCGGAGGCATACTATGCGGTGAGGGGAAAGGGATGAGGCGGGCGGGCAGCAATGAAAGGGGCGGTGACGAGCACAGGAAACCAGCGCAAATGCAGTAGCTCAACCCGAGTAGTGCGGTGCCATGGCATGTAGCTGTGGGAGCAGATGCGGGAGCGGAGAGTTAGTGGCCCTGCAGCTAGTGGCTGCGCGTGGGCCTGCATGTCAGACGGCCCCAAGGGCTGGCAGCAATGGAGGCTCATGGAGCACGGGAGATGTAGCACGGGAGCCGCTTGCTTCTGCACTGCAGGGGCCTGTAGGTGGCAATAGCGTGCACGTGCGCGCCGAGGGAGTGGGCAAGCAGGCGCACATGACCGTAGCGCAGGGCCCACTCAATCTGCCTGGAGACTCGGGCAGATCTTGGTCTCTTGCCATGTGCCCGTGGAAATGGTGGAATACCGCTCGCATGCCCTTAGTCTCCAGCATCCACCAAAAACGGCTTTTTCCTCTTCCCACTTCTATCGCGGGGCTTGGTCTGCCGCGCCCGGGCCCAAATGTAGTCCGTCCGCCGCCCAGCGCCTGTTCTTCATCCTGCCACTTGGCGCGCAGGAGAATCGGTCCCGCTTCGTGGGCTCCCTAAAGAAGAAGTTTGCGGAGCAGGAGGTGGAGTCGCTGCAGCAGCGGACCACCATCATGTCCAAGGCGGGCACGCCCTACTCAGAATGCCTGGTGCGGAAGCATGGGATTGGGGGCCGTGGGAGTTGTGGACGGGTTGGCGAAAGAGGGAGTGACCACATTAGCTTGAAAATGAAGCAATCTTCTCGTTGCGCCAGGTGGGAACCGGCGGCAGGGCTGCATGGGCTGGGCTGGGCATCGGGGAGAGTGGGGCCGAGGGCTGGGGTCGCCCGGGGTAGGCCGGGAGGCCGGCATAGGCAGGCGGAAGACAGCAATGAGAGAGAGTGAGAATGGTGTTTTACCGCGGCATCGTCGGGTGCACCGCGCACACGGGCACACGGGCGCGGGACGGGAATGGTTGGAGTGCCATGGGGAGCCCCACGCAACCCCGCTCCGGAGGGCCTGCCTGTTCGCTGCCTGCGGCCGAGCTTCACGCCGGTGCGGCCAGAGAAGGAGGGGAGGGGGAGCCAGCCGCTTGCTCCTACGCTCCACAATATCATTCTCTTCTAAGAGCCACCCGCTGCTAGAGGCCAGTGGCGCAGGGTGCCGTGACCGCGCCGCGTGCTGCGTACCCCCACCCTTGCACCGTGTGGCGCTCCACGCTTGTTCCTGACGGCACCTAGCGTGTTGGCGGCTTGCACTCCGTCCACCCCTCCAGCCTTTTCTTGTTCTCGTCATCCATCAGTCCAGATTCACACCCCGCGGCACCACGCCGTGCCACTCTTCCCCGCACCCGGCCACCCGCACTACCCCAAACCCGCCACGAGGCTGCTGTGGGCCTTGGAGATCGCGATCTCTTTGTATGGCACAACAGGACATACCTTTGCTCAGGGGTCGTGGAAGCTCGGGGCGGCGTTCGGGGTTGGGCACACGCGTGCGCCTCAAGCTTCTTTTTCCAGCAGCCTGCTTTCCCCCACACCCCACGCCACCCATCGCAGGTGGCCGTCGACGCCTCCACGGGCGCCGTGCTTGCGTGCATCGACCTGCGGACGCCCTGCGCCCTCACCGGCACACACCCCCACGGTGTCCCACAGGTGCGCTTTGGATGGAGGCTGGTTCTTGGGGTGCGAGGTCCGGCGGACATCCACTCAGTCGAAGAGCGGCAACGTCCCTTGCTTTGGCCTCTTGTTTCACTCTGCCTGCTCCAATGCCGTCTACCTTCCGCGCCCATGCATACTGCGCTGCACCAGGTGCATCGCGATCATGGTTTGTTTGCGTCTGTTGCGCCCCTGCCCACCCGTCCGCATGACCCGGTGCCATGCCGTTCTCACCAATCTAATACTCCCCCAACCTCTGCTTCCAGGACGACCCCCACGGCTGCTACCTGCTCAACGTGGTGGTCCGCGAGGACGTGCGCGGGCAGGGGCTGGGACGCGGCATCATGCTGACGGCCATGGCGCGCGCAGTGCGGCTGTGGGGCGCCACCGGCATGTACACACACGTAGAGGCGGACAACGAGGTGCGCCGTCCCCCGAGCCGGGGTGCGCCGGCAATGGCGAGGGGAGGGGAGGAGAAGGCTGTGTAGGAAGCAAGTGTGTGGCGGGAACACACTGTGGGGAGGCGAGGGGCTTGCGTGGATTGCAACGAGGGGCGCCGGCCCCAAACCGTTGTTTGCCTGCGCCGGGGCCAAGGCACCGGCCTTTGCTAGGGGCGGGAAGGGGTTACTCAGTCCGTGGGCAATCTGAGCGATGACTGATGAGCAGCATACTGTAGGTGCGTCCATACCAACGACACGGCTCCTCACCAACCTCAATCGCGCCTGCCTCCACTGCGCCCGGCGCCTTCGCAGGTGGCGTTCGGCCTGTACCACAGCTGCGGCTTCCTGGAGCACTCGAACGACTGCCGCTACGAGGCCGCGTCCAAGCTGGGGCAGACGGTGCTCCTGGTCGCGCCCGCATCCGCCGTGGCAGCAGCGGCGGCGGCGTAGAGGCGCCGTGGAGCACCGGCTTGGAGGCTGGCGTGGTCTAAACGGTGCACAGAGACGGTGGGCCGCCTGCCTTAAGAGCCGCCCTGTGATGCCGCCCTGTGGCGCGCATTGTGGCAAGGACAAGGTGGGCCCGACAGCGCTTTCTCGGGCGCCAGACATGTGGATAGCAGCTCCCGCCCAGGCGCAGCTCGCCATCCTCGCCGTCGGCGGCCTCTTGAGGGTTGGAGGCTAGGAATGCATCTGTCGCAGCTTGGCTGGTGAGAGCTGCCTCCAAGCTTGGACATAGGGTGCTGCTGTTGGCGCCGCCTCAACCATACAAGCGCAGGCACGGCGGGACCAGCTGGAACAGCGAGCATCAGCGCTTGCGCCGGCACCGGCATCGCCAGCAGGCAATGGGGTCTCCGTATCCGGGGCGAGGAAATGGGGCGGATGGCAGCCCCACGAACATCAATGTTGCTAACGCTGTATTTAGGTAGTTGAGGCGTGCGAACAGCGTCGTTATTACGAAGGTTGCCGTATGCTGACTTTAAGATGGTGACAGAGGCTCTCGGAGAGTGGACAGGCCGCTTGCGGCACATGAAAAGCTCCTGGGCCTCAGACGGCGCCGCCGTTGGGCTGCATGCGAGGGAGGGAGACGGCGGCGGGCTGGAGGCAAGGGTTGGAGAATGGGCTTGGCTCGACGGCTCAACCAGAAACGCTGAGGGGATGAGGAGCGGTGGCGGGGCGAGACGGCCCGAAGTAGATTATGAGAGTCGAGGATGGATACGTGACGAGAGGGATGAAGAGGACGGACTGTCAGTTGCAGCAGTCGTGACTGCACATCGTATGGGTTGGGCGGCAACCGTTGTTAGCGCACTGGCGGTGCATGGTCTCGCCGATAATCTCGCTGGTATCCTTGAACGGAAGTGAAGATTACCTGTCTACAAGCTTATCCATCATTCGAGTAAAGACTGACTGTGGTAAGGACAGACCGTGCCAGCCGCATGATGGAGGCGGGTGAGGGTTCGCCGGGCGGCCGCATTCCCGGGCCTGTGCTACAATTGGTGGGAGAGGAACGGCGGCGTGGGCGGGCGATAGCGATGAGCGCTGGTATTTGCGAGTCCTCAAATTGGTTTGACCGAGGCCATCTTGCTGAAGAAGCACATATCTCGCCGTGCTGCCGTTGATGATTTTGAATCCCGTGCTGCTTGCCCGTTTGATGATGGTGCTGAGGGAGTTGCAGTGGGCCGTTATCTATCGCCCGCGCACGCAGCGATGCCGTTGCGGGCCTGCCATTGCTGACGGCCTGGCGCATGCCCTGCCCACGAGCCTGGGGAGTTCGGGGTAGTAGACGTTTGCAGCCTGTAGTCGAGGTTTGCGGCCTGTAGGTGTGTGACATGGCCTTGTACGCTAAGCTTGGTACGGAGGTACGGGCCAACGCCCAACTGGCGTATTTCTGCGGATGGGCCATCCCTTGGGGCGGATTGGAAGGGCTACTGGGAAAAGGGACGGTGCGGGAGCCGTGTTGGACCCCGTTTCGTACTTCTTGTCGGTGGCTGCCATGCCCCCTGGCGCCATGCCGGCGAACAAGACCCAGCTGGCTGTCGGATATCTGGGACTCTCTGAGGTTTCATCGAAACCTTGCTCGTGGTGAGGGCACGTACGCAATCGAGGCAGTGCCCTGTGACAACTGTACATCTTGTGTTCACTTTGCGGAGCTGTGGGACAAGCGCCGTCGCACTAGGAAGCGACGGAAGGCGATGGCAAACCAAACGGGTGGCGCTGCGGGCCTGCGCCGCTGGCGCACCACCGGTACTTTGTCACGAAGGTATATGATGTGATTAAATCCCAGGCAAAATGACGCCGCCTGCCGCCCCCTTTCAAAGCTGCAGCAACATGAGCGTGAAGCAATAGTGTCCAAGAGGAAAGGCGGAAGGCGCCGCAGCGGGTTGCCGTTACATGGCTTCATTCTGAACACGCGGGATCCAATCTCCTGAGGTACCGTGGCCATCTGTAGGCACGGCCCATATGCGGTGCGTGCCGGCATGCTTCCTATCAATGGCTTCAGCAGCCCCGGCCTTGACCCCAGCCCGCATCCCGTCGCATCGCGGCTGCACGGCACTCGGGCCCTCCTCACTCCAGCGCCACTGTGTCCAGCCTGTTCACCGCGAACGAGCTCCACGGAAATCAATCGCTCTGTACAATAATCGGCTCGGATCACAGACCAGCATGCGGAAGCGGGGTTGCTCCTCTCCGGGCTGGTTAGCTAAATGACAGGCCTGCTGCGTCCAAGAAGCATCCGGAACGATGTGCCCCAACCAATCCGAAGAGTCAGGGGGATCACTGCTGTTCACATTTGCAACCGCGCTTTAAGTAGCAACTGCAGCGTTAACCGCCGCGTTACGCTGTAAAGACGCCTCCCCTCATCCCTTCGCGGAAAGGGCGCGCGTTCCTGCATCTGAACTCAGTGACCTCCCGTACAACATACTGCAGTGCGCGAAAGCAGCCATACAGGCTTCATGCTCAGCACTTCTACAACAGATCGTCGCAATCGTGGAACCCCAGCCACCCGAATCCCAGCGCCGGGGTCATGTGGGTTCGGGTGCCGCCCATAAGGGACCGTGCCCCTCCTCTTGTCCAGAGCCTGAGCAGCGGGGCAGACGTCACAACCCATCCGGGTTATCCGGGCATCGAACCCCATGCGCCATGCACATACTCCCCCCCGTAGGATGGCAGCAGGGAGCCAGGTGCACCCTCAACACAGGCACAGTACGCATCGCACATTCGGCATGACAACGCAGAATTCTTCGGCCTGGCATCTACACTACGTCCGTACACGATCTGGCTATCCTGGAGTGCGCGGCACGTTGGGCGCACGCGAAGGCCTCTCCCGTTCACACACACGCAGTACTGCACTACACGGGGAGGCCTCACTACACTCACGGGGACGCACGGCATGGCGTTGCAGGTCGACGTGTGAGCGACCCAAGAGTGAGGTCCCTAGCCACGCAACGCAACTCCTCAAGCACGCCCACGGCCGCACACTCGTCCGGGCCGCCAAGCACCCGCACCCGCACCAACGCCCGTCGAGCGGCGCTTCACTCCAGGGCGGGGGAGGGAGGAACCAAATACGGGGAGCCTAACCGGCCTCACGGCAGCGCGAAGCCCCCCGTGCACAGCCCCATGGCCAGGGCCGCCTCTTCCTCGGCCCGCTCCTTCTCTTTGGTGAGGAGCGCGCGCAGCTTCCGCTCCAACTCCAGCTGCCGGTCGGGGGTATGGGACGTGTGGTGGATTGGATGAGGCAGGCACGGAATTGGAAGGGGGCCTGATGCCGCAGGCTGCAAGGCAGGTGAATGCAGAGCGAGCTGCGAATGCCCGTGGTGTGGAGCCGCCGGAAGCAGGTTGCACGCGATATACCCTTTGGCCCGGCGTACACGGGGGCACGGGCTAGGAACGGCAAAGCCAGCGAACCGTGGTGCCAGTGAAACCATGTTGGTAACCGTGAAGGAAAGAGCTCCAGGATCACATGTGCCGACCACGCTTGCGGAAGACATTCGGACTACCTCCTCTCCTGCCTGGTCCGTACACCGTAAACCACACGCCCCGCCCGCTCGCATCTGGCCCCCCTCTTCGCCCCCCTCCTGGCCCATTCTTGGTCCCTCCAACCTCTCACCGCCCCTGCCCACCTCCTCAGTCAGCACCGCCAGCGTCTGCTCCTTGGTCAGCAACGCTTTTTCCTTCTCGAGCAGGGCCAGCTCCTTCTCAGCAAGCTCCATGCGAATCTGAGGGCCGAGGGCAGAGTGACAGGAGCTTTCACAAAAAGGCGAGCGGCCAGGTGGGACACATACAGCCTCCAGCACGACAATGTGACGCCATGCCAACGGCCCGTCACAGGGAGCTCCTGAGGCCATTGCTGGCTACATGGGCATCGTCGTGCACACTCTGCTTAGCAGCCCAAAACCCACAAAGCGCACGGACGGACACTGCGCCCCTCCGTCTGGTCGAGCCCTTGTTACGCGTTTGGCGTGACAGGCCGCTTTTACGGCATTGGCATGCTGTGCAGCGCCGTGCCACTGCCGGGTCCCGCTATGCTGGCGGTGTCGCGGCGCCCGTAGCACGCGCGATGCTGCGGACAATCCCGGCGGGGGGATGATCACAAGGCTGGCACCGGGACGGCGAACGCAGCCGGCCGGGGCGCAGCGGCGGCACATCAGCTGCGAACCAGGTTGCGGTATCAGCTGGCTGTCGTTTGTGCGGGACCATAATTTTAGGCAGGGCCGGGCCATTTTCTAACCACTTCTCGAGTTCCTCAAGGGCCTTTGTGATCGAGGAAAATCGAGGCCTACAGCGTCCAGGCCCTCGTGTTGCACCTCAGGACAGTATAGGGAGTCGCCGTCGGCGAGGACGCTACGTGGAGCAAGGGGGAAGAAAGACGCGCTGCTGTCTCCAATCGATGCCGTGACTTTATAACTCCATATAACCCTCTCCTTTCACGGTTTCTCCGTCCATCCCTTCGTTCCTTCCTTCCCAAAGTTCCCGTCCGTCCCGTTACTCTTTGCCCTCCGCTTACACCCACCTCCTCCAGCTCCTTGAGCCGCCCCTGCGACTTCTTCCGCCGCCGTCGGCGCTCCTCCTCCTCAAGCATCAGCCGCCGAGCCGCCTCATCCGTCAGCATGGCATCGTCTAGGGTCGTGATACGGTTGGTAGGCATCAGCGTGGAGCTGCCCATGCCCGTAACAGACGTACTACTGTTTGTGGTGCCGGTTGCCGTACCGCCGTGCGCGGCGCTGGGGCTGGGGGCCCCGGTGGGAGAGCTGGTACTGCTGACCGCATCGCTGCTGGGGCCGGCGGTGCTGGAGGGCCCGGCTGAGGAAGAGACAGGGTAGGGCGCCGCCGGTACTTGGGTTGTCGTTGAGGGCTCGTCTGCCGAATACTCAGAGCCGCTGGGCCCAGGGGGGTTGGTCGGCTGCACTGCTTCAGCCAAAACTGGTGACGAGCCCCATGCGGGTAGCAAGACAGCGCCGCCTGCAACAGTGACGGGGGCTCGATGATGGTTCGCTGTCCGTGCTGGGCAGAACGGAAGCCGGAACAACCCGTCATCTGGAAGCCGGCAGTCTAAACGATAATGCCCAAGGTGCAAGCGCGTGTCAGCAGCTGCCGCGCTATCTCACCCAACAACCCGAGGAGGACCGAGCGACGCGTCGAGATGGCATTGCTTGCAATATTGCGCCCAGTCGGGAGCCCACGCGCGACGGCTAAGCATCGCTGTGTATGCTGAAACCTGCTGGGGCAGCCAGGCGGCCCGTGAATCCTGCCTTCGAGGGCCTTCATACTAGTTCCACGGAGGTGCTGAAGCAGAAGGCAAGGTATTGCATGAAATCCGCAGGCAGCCTTAGGCGCAGTTCACCGGTAAACAGAAAACAGTAGTGACAGTTTACGCACATATACATTCAGCTGTTTGGCCAGGTGCATGCATAATACGAGCTCATGTGAGCCCTTGTTGGCAGGATCCAGTGAAAGACTTGCGGCTTGCGCTAGACCGTGTAAGCTTTATTACATATATGAGACAGATCTTTACTGTGCCGTAGGACGTCAACTGTGAGGGCTTCGTCTGTCCAAGTCTGTCCGCTGCACAAAGCGCGCCGGCATACGCGCTCATGTGTGCTAAGGGGCATTGTAAAATGGGATACATGCGCGTCGTTATTGATTGAGCATGTCACGACACGGCCCTTGGGTCGATAGGGAGGGTTTGGTAGGGCTTTCACATCGCGAAACGTGCGAGCACGCCGAGCCGAAATGCAAGCCAGCGACAACAGGGCCATCGGGCAGACGTTCTCGCCGCGCACAGTACGTCACGGCAAGTGCCGCGGCAGAAACGGGCTTGAGGAATGGGGCCAAGGCCGTGGGCCAGGCAGAGCATAATTGTCCTTGGCGCATTGTAGCGGCCAGGGCAACTGAGGTACAGATTACAGATTACAGGGGGAGGCCGGGATGGCTGCTGGAAAGGCTGGGCTGTGCTCGCGCGTGCGGTTAGACAGGTCTTATGTGCACCGCTTGTGCACCATCAAAGGTAGCAGCACCCTGCAGCACGTAGTTGCCTGCTGCACGCGTGGCCGCGGACCTGCTGCACGCGCAGCCCGACCTACCCGGCCCACCGTGGCATATTTATCCCTTGTACGGTAGGTACAAGGGATTAATATGGGGCAGGACGAACGTCACATGCCTTGCATTGTACCCGCCCGCCCTATTGGAAACGTCGCGCTCAAGGTCGCGCTTTCGGGCGTGTATGACCGTAGAGGCCCCCTCTTTTTCTGCAGATTTCTCTTTTTTTGTGCGGTGCACGCCGTACGCCAAGTATGGGAAAGCTGGACGAGGATGTGGCTCAAACAGTCCGCGATTATATATCAACCCCGGCCCGCCGCTATGCGTGGTATTCTTGTCAGATGCTCCCATCGGAGGTTTTGAGCTAGGACCCCGGCTAGGTTCCGAGTGGAACCTGCTTACTACACCACGCATGCTGCCCCTAAGGCTCCGGAACGGTCTCAAGAGGCACCGCGGCGGTGACCGCGGCAGCCTCCGACGGCCTGTCGCACGTACAACGCCGGCTTCCGCCGGTCGCAATGTATTCTTGGTGCATCCTGTGATGCGAGCCACTCGCCCAGCGAGACCCGCTCCCGTGCATTGAGGCCGAACAGGCAATCATTTTGTGACAGCAAAGGCTACCGGCATGGTGGCACCTGGCAAGGCACTCGAGTATGTTGCGTCAAGCGTGCCCGTTGTGACATACCATGCTTGTTTACGGTCGTCGTATGCGTCGTTCCATTTCACTACAATGCTTGAACGCAGATAGCAGGGCGATGCGGGGGGGGTCGCAGGCCGCATTTACTTTCGAGCATGCTACATCATGCGAACTCAACAACTTGCAGTCATCAACGGAGATGCAAAACGCGCGGGGGAGCGGCGCGCCATGCAATGTCACGCATGGCGGCGGGAAGCGGCATCGCCTTGGGTGATGCGCCTTAGCTTGGTAACCAGACATGGGAGACCGAGGGGAAGGGGAGCGGGGCAGGGGAGAGCCAGGGATGGGGAAGAATTGCGGTAATGCGCAAGGTAATGGCGGAGCTCCTTTGGCGGGGGTAGCATCCAAACCGTATGGCCGTCGACATCAGTATCAAGGAAAGGCCGACCAGAGCAACCATACAGGTTACAACTTGCGACCAAACCGTGGTCCGCGGTGCAGGCGTCAAACGAGAACACCCTGCCGGTGCGCGCCTCAAGTTCTGCTAGAACGGCACGAATAACCGCGACACCACCCAGCGCATTCAGCACTGGAACCGACGTCTCATCCCCAAACGACGGGCGAACCGGCGCTACATTTGGGGCAGCTTCCTACGCCTGCATTGGGGCAGCAGCCGCTCCGGCTGCGCCGCCTCCCTGCCCCTGCTGGCCGTTGTGTAGGGGGCACTCGTCGGACCGGTGTCCCCCGCGAAGGCATAGCCAGCACAGCCCGTTCTGGCGGGCCTCCGCGATTCACCGCTTCGGGATGCGCTCCCCATCAGGGAAGCGATGCTCTGACAACTCCTCCTCCGTCTCCGCCGGACGTGGGCGGCGCCGACCGGCCACCATCCAGCCGCCCTGGCCAGGTCCCGCCCGACCTGCACCGCGTCCACCACCTCCGTGGCCGTTGCGTCCACCAGCCCCGCGCCCACGCCCACGGCCGCCGTCTCCGCAGCCACCACCGCGGCCGCCCTGGCGTCCGCCGGCGTTGTGGCGCCCGCCCTGATAGCCTCCTCGTGCCTGACCACAGCCGCCACCGCGGCCGCCCTGGACAGCAGCGGCCTCAGGCTGCTGCGCCACTTGAGCGTAGGTCGGCTGTGAGGCATGGGCAACAGCACCCGTCGGGGTCTTAGCTGCAGAACGAGCAGGCACAGCCGCTTCTGATGCGAGGTGTTGGCGTTCCACGCCCACCGCATGCTGCCATAATTCCTCCAATGAGGTATGCTCCTCAAAAGTCGTAGGGTGGATCATGCACTGCTTACGCAGGTGTGGCAACAACCCTGCCCGGAAGTGGAAAATGCGCTGCCGTTCATGCAGCTCAGGCAGGTCTTGCAGTAATGCCTCAAAACGGTTTGCGTATGTAGTAACAGCTTAATTGGCCTCCTGCCGATACTTTAGTTCCGACAGTTGTTGCCAGGTAGTGCCGGGTATGCACCTCAGGTGCAAAGCGTTGCAACAGGGCAGCCATCAGGCCCTCAACCATGTAGTGCGGGTGTGCCTTAACGTACTTGGCATGCCAATCCTTGGCGTCACCCTCAAGGGCAAGGGAGGGCGGGGGGGAGGGAGGGAGGGCCGACAGGGAGGCAGAGGTAGACGGCATGAGGCAGGCGGTGCGAGATATGGCGGCGCAATAGACATTGGAGCTGGGTAGGGGAGCGCGAGCGACAGTGACAACGGGAGACGACGGGAGCAGCGCACGCCAGTCCTTCATCCGCCACCGCTGGCTTGCTTAGTGCTGTGCGCACGGCTGCCTGTCCAACCTCGGGGTAGGCTGGCCCCAGCAGCTTGGCTGCTCGCGCGCAGCGTTGAGCTATTGAGCTGAGCCTCCTGTGGTCCTTGAACAGTTCCAGTGTCACCAGCACCCTTTCACCGCAACCAGTACACTGCAAAAAGTCAGTGCCTGTCCCCAAAAGGCAGCTGACAACTAACACAGCTGATAAACACACTTACCATGTTTCGACCGAGACACACCCGTTGGACAGACAGCTAGCACACACCCATATGCATGGCACGTCTAACACGTCCCCCAGCATTTCCACTGGTAGCCCATGGCCCGGGCAGGACTGTGTTGCCGTTGAAACACTTGCGCAATGCCAGCACCGCCTCTCTCGGGCTAAGCGCCATACGCGACTCGGGCTCCTCATCATCACTCATCATCACGTTGGCAAGCACTTGATTGCACAACGGCTCAAAAATAGTTCGGTGGCGTCGCATGCAGTAGCCACTGGTACCGCCCTTCACCCTGTAGTGCAACACGGAGCCGACATGAAGCAAGTTCTTTGCTAAACCCTGCAGCCGGAGCAGTCGGCAGCTCGTGCCCGTCAGCTCGCCGATTTCCTAGGCACTTGGGCCGCAAGCATGTCACATGAACGAGAGCCGCCCTATCTGGTCATGACGGTCCACTGCCTGCTGATATGTCCCCCTACGGCTCAGCTTCAGGGCCCACTGCTCCGCACAGAGGGCTACGTGTGCGCGCTGGGGTGAGCCTTCACTGGGTTTGGACAGGCCGCCATGTGCGCAGGGCTTGACGAGCTGCCAGTGGTGAGGGATAGCGAACTGGCGTCAGCTGGGAAATAGGGCCAACGGCCTGGCCCGCCCCGGCCCGCCACGTTTACGACGACCTCTGGCGCTGCCCTTCCCTGTCGCCAAGTCAAACTCCGCCACGCACACTTTGCAGCACGCTCAGCAGCAGTCGACATTGCGCCGAGAGCCATCAAGATCCGGTCGCTTCACTCAGGTGATTGTGAACGTGAGAATTTGCACAGCTGGAATGAGCCTGTGTCACGCCAACTAACGTGGTGCTGTCTAGCTGATGTGGCTAACTGGCATTGAGAGTGAGTCGTGTCACGCGCGATCGCCTCGAGCACGCGGGCCCCAGGCCCTATCTACGGGAGTCAAGCTCTCGTTCATCAGCAAGAACTAGGCCCCAGGCCTTTTCGTGTATTTACGTCTCACGGGCCCAAGGCCTGTTACGAGGCTCAAGATCGCCACTGTGCTCGCCACTTCCGCAGTGTCTGAGAAGCTCCGCGCCGCGAAGTCTCTCGAGGAGCACATCAAGCAGGACGGCAAGAGGCGCATCCCGGCCCCCGAGCAGGCGCCCAAGGCGCCTAAGCCCAGCAAGCCGTTTCTGCCGCCTCGCTTCCAGGTCCGCGACGAGGGAGTGCTGGTCGAGGGCTGCCCCATTCACGGAAAGGGCAGCCATCCGGTGCACCAGTGCGAGGCGATCCGTGACCAGGCAGTACTGTTCCAG
>LSYV01000012.1:1742138-1761042 GCA_001584585.1 Gonium pectorale | reverse complement strand
CTATACAGTAGCACACGCGCACCCTATAGGAACAGTCTTGGGGCCTAGGGCTCACTCATGAAATGTCGACGTGCATGGGTGTGGTGGGGTGGCGTCGGGTTGGTGGGGCCGAGAACCCCTGGTTATGGGCGGCATGTTTTGTGCTATAATCTTTCGGCGGGGCGTCCGTTCGTGGACGGTGACCAGGTGTGCGAAACGTACGCAACCGAGCGGGAGCTTTATGTTTTGGGTGAAAATACATTGGTCGTGTGTGGACACGCCCTTGTACGGCAAGCACGGTATGGCAAATTGCGAATCATCTTCCTAGCACCGGACCGTGGCAGGCCCCAAGAGGGGCTCAGACAGACAGACTTCGTTACAGTACCTCCGATGCTCGGGGCATTGGCCTGCCACCGGGAAATCTCTGCGAGGAGAGTACGGGCAGCAAGCCAGCACCAGCAGACAAACCAAGCAATGAAACAATCGCCTAGTGCTTAACCCAGTCAGGGGGCCCGTGGTAGGGTGTGCAAAACCGCGCACACGGGCCGTGCACAATAGAGGTCCGCCACCCAACAAGCGTAACCATGTCGGTGGAGTCGCCAACCCGCGCCATCCCGGAGTCGGTCCCGACCACGAGCGGCAGCAAGGGTCCACAGGGTCGACAGGCCTACACACAGGTACAAGCGATCAAGTAAACAAGAACGAGGGAGAAAACAAGGAAACCACTGAGTCGCTTGACACTCAGCCAGAGGTGCGAGCGCGGCACCGGACAGTGGCACCCGTCCTCTACCACAGTACACAACCTGACGGCTATGGGGCACAGGGGCAGGCCCAGAAATGGTGCATGCGCGAGGAGTCCTCGGGCCCCATAGGCACACCGTTCTCGCGGCACTGTGGGCAAGCGCGAATTACCCGGCATCGGAATCCCGTCAACGATAAGCCGCCAGAACACTTCCTTGTGCTTGGGCTCCCACTTGACTTGACGCCGGAGGCGCGGGAAGGCATATCGACCCGGGCGGTAGCCCCAAAGTCTCCCGGACGTACGCAGCATGGCAGCCCCCCTGCTGCCGCGCCAGGTCCCCAAGCTGCAGCTGGGTGTCGGCCCTGCCCGTAAAGGTCGCGAGGCGCATCACCGTGTCACCAAACAGCCGCCAGCCCAGGCGAGGGAGGAGGAGGGCAGCTACCTCGTCCGGGGAAGGTGGGGGTGCAGGCGGCGGCCCAGGCACGGCGCGATGATCCAGGATGAGGCGGGCGGCAGCGAGCCAGGCCGGGGAGATGTCAGAGAGAAGGACAAGACGGCTGCGCGCGCATAGGTGCGGTCCGGTAGGGCGCCGTGCGCGACCCCGGAGGGCGCGAGCTCGCGGCGCAGCAGAGCACCCCAGCGGCTAGCCTGCACTGCCAAGATACAGAAACCGGCCTCGGCGGCCAGAGCCTGGCGGCGCTCCTGCTCGAACACGGACAGAGCCGCGTCCACCCGCATAGCGTCGCCGACGGTGAGCAGGCAACGGCAGCCGGAGCTCATTGCGGGTCTGTGGCTCCTTTCCCAGCCTCGGAAGATTATTCGCAAGGGGTGTTATGACCCCTGAAAGTTTGGCCTGTCCTGGACTCAGCCCAGACCGGGAGGGTCCCCGGGTGCCTGTGTCGCTACCCGTGCATGGGTTCTGCTACCGCCGCCTCTATCCTCCACCGTGCGTACTGACCTGCCGCCACCATCACGTCACACAGCTCTGTGCATCGCCTCGTACAGCGGAGCGAGGCTGTAAACACCCAAAGGCTGGGTGGTGCCCCCGCCATCGGCCTCAGCTCCTGAAGGGCCCCACCCTAACTCGGTCACTTGCAACACCCTTCGTGCACGTGCACTTGCGCCCGGTTGCCTACCCGGCAATGGCAGCATAATGTTGGAAGGAAACCTACGCTGTGAGAACAGGCGGCCGCAGACATAGAGTCTGAAGACTACTGCAAGCTTGGGGAATGTACCCATTCTCAGGGCTGCCTTCCAAGTGCAGGAATGTGATTAGCACGTCTCCATGACATGGCTGGCACTAGGGTGCACCAGGAATGCACGGCAATGAGTGTCTTTTGGTCGTGGTGCCGTGGCTGGCTGAAGAAGGCCATACACGTTTCCAATTGCAGAGGTGATCCTGAGCGCATTCGGAGACAACGCGTTGCACGCACTCTGTGCAAGCAGCATTGCGGCGCTGTGCACGCCCCTGCCTCGCTCATTAGTCTTGTGACACAAGTTCACAACTGGAAATCTATCTTTCTTAGGGGCCAGGGGCGAGCTATGAGCTCCTGGGTCCCAATTCGCACAGCGGCGCCCCCCGAGCCGCTTTGCGCACCTTCCACTAGCTATGCAGCTCCAAGCCAATTGACCCATAGGAGGTGAATTGGTTGGCTCTCTGCAGCTGACGGTCTTGGGCGCGTGGCCTTCGATAGGATAGGCCTCTAACGCCAGCGGTGGCCGCAGGTGCCGGACCGGAGCTAGCAGGTGGAAGGGACGGACTCTTCATCCCTGCGTCTGCTCAGCGTCTCAGGTAAAGGCTTTCCTGGCGTGAAGGCATCGCCTCGCTTGCATGCCCGAGGGAAGGTCACCTACCTGCCTCCGGGGCTTATTAAACGAGGTGATTTGCGCACCCGTTTGAAACAAAACACAAGCGGGAGGCGACGGTTCGCCTGTTACCCCGTGGGCCCCGTGACCGTTAACTCGGCGTGCAGCGGCGTCCCTCGTTCGCTCCCCGCTGCACTCACGCTTGTTCGTACACCACCATTTCGCCCTTCCAGGCCCTACATTCGTATCACAATGCCTACAAGCTGCTGCACCAGCCCGGGCGGGCCCCGGACGCGGGGGCGCCTGGGCAGCGGCCGGTGCAGCCAGCCTCCGCCCCGCCAGCCCAGAAGGTACAGGCGGAGGTGGTTGCCATACAGCCAACGTTGCAGCAATTAGAAGGGAGCCCTGGCACGCTGGAAGCGGCGCTCAGCGACCTTCTAGGGTCTGACGGCTTGCCTGCTGGAGGCATGCCTCCCGCGAACGGCACGAGGGTCGTCCGCACGTCCCTGGTCGGCGCCGCTGCTGCGGGACCCGAAGCGCTTCTCTCGTCGTCGGACGCCTCCGCGTCTGCACTCAGCCGCAAAGGGCGACGATCAGGTCCCGCGCGCGGTGTCGGTGCAAGCACCACCCCTGCGACGCCGGCGGAGCCGGACTTGCGGCCACTGACCCCCCACACACCCGACCTGACGCTGTGGCAGCCGCCGCCGAGCAGTCTGCATGCGCGCACTGCCCTGACGCGCGCCATCGCGACGGCGCCCTCCTACACGCGCCTGCACGCCTTGATAGCTGACCACGCGTCAGACTTCAACACGCACCACGCCTGCGCGGCGCTCAACCGCATGCTGGTGCTCCACCGAGCGGGCTTCACGCCGCGGGAGGCGCGACTCTTCAAGGAGGGCTGCTCTGCGGTGCAGGTGCGGGCTGAGGAGCGGCAAGGTTAGGTCGCAGCTGGGGCAGCGTGGTGGAATCCGCTGGCGCGCATGCAGCCCAGGCCGGCGTCGCCTGTCGTGCTCACAACTTGACTGCCTCTCTTTCATTACATCCGTACATCCATGCATCCATGCACCATCACTACCTGATGGCCACTCTTCCCTCCCACCCGTGCCCCGCTCCAGTCTGCGCTGCGGCGGCTGGTGGGCGAGCTGGAGCCCCGCTCGGTGGTGGCTGTGGCGTACGGGCTGGCGCGGCTGGAGCTGCCGGACCGGGAGCTGTTGGCGGGGCTACTGGAGGCGAGCCAGCAGCAGCTGAGCAAAATGAAGGTACGCGGAGGCATGTCTAAGGCATGCGACGTCACTGGGGGCCTTTGCGTGATGCACATATTGCAGGGGGCGCGCGACTGGGGCCCGAGGTGGACAGGTTACGGACACATTTGTGAACTATGCTAGCGGCGATGGCAAATCGGTAGTGGGGACGTGCACAGTCGTGTCCTGGCCAGTGGATTGGGACGGCGTTTCAGGAGCTGGAGGTCAGCTACAGGCCTGGTATTGCTGGCCGGGGCTGTGACGCTTGCGCCACGGCTGGGTGCTGCAACGTGCCCAACATGCCGCTGCGGATGCATGAAGTTCAAGTTGTGGGTGGCCCGTACGTAAGAGGCAGACGCCAGAGCGACACGCACTCGCACCACCCAGGTGCGTCCAGGCCCGGTAACCCACCTATGTAATCTTGGGCTCCCTTGTTACCGGACCCACAGCCGCAAGGCCTGGCGTCGCTGCTCTGGTCCTTCTCGCGCCTCAATGTCCAGCCGCCTGCTAAGTGGATGGATGCTTTCCTGTCCGCGTGCGCGTCCGAGCTGGATGGGTTCGGGCCCAGGGACCTGTCGACCCTTTTCCTCTGCTTTGCGCGCCTGCGCTACAAGGTCGCGCCACCGCGGCTGCGGCTGCTGCTGGATCGGTCAAAGGTGCGGCACACGAGCTTCGGCAATCGGGTGGGAGGACCACATATGAGGGGGAGCGGGTTACTGAGGCAGCCGCCGTGCACTTGTATGGGGTTTCATGCAGGGCCCGCAGGTGGGGGACTGGAGCCGCCACGCCGACTGAACTGTTGCAGACACATCGTATGATCGCATAGGCGCTGCTTCACTTCAGGGCTTTGTGCCCCAACTTTGCCGCGCCCGCCCCCGCCTGTTCCCTGCAGTCCCAACTGGGCTTCTTCTGTGGTCGCAGCCTGTCAAGTGCGGTCAACTCACTTGCGCACTGCCACGAGGACCCGGGGCACGAATGGCTGGACGCAGTTCAGGCGCGGGCGGTGCAACTGGGGCCAGATGCCTTCACGCCGCAGGTGGGGCAGGTCGGGATGCGCGTTGTCTTCGGCTCTGAGGGTTGTCTTGGTCACATGGTTCGCTTAAATTGGGGAGCGGACCGAACCCGCAGCAAAGCGCAACCGGGACATGTGGAGATGCACTCTTCCCCTCGCTTCTCCCTATATATGTGCTCTTCCATGCCAATTTTCGCAGGGCCTAACGCAACTCATTTGGGGGCTTGCCCGACTCCGTGCGGCGCCAACGCCCGCCCTGCTCTCCTTGACGTATCGCCACGCGGAGCCACGCCTGCCCCGCCGAGGCGACTCCACCACTCCTGCGGCTGCCTCTGTCGCCTCGGCACCCGCGATATGGGACCCCGACGGGGCTGCGCCGGGCCCGGGCTACCGGCAGCTCCGCGGGCCATACGGCAGATCGAAGTGGGTGGCTGCGTACAAGGGCATGGACCTTGCCGTACTGCTGTACGTGCTGGCCGTGTGGGGAGTACGGCTGCAGCCCGCGTTTGGGAGACAGCTTCTGGCGGCAGTGCAGGTGCGCATGGAGCAGGGGCGGACGCGGCAAGTCTGGGATTTGAGTAGCGCGTGCAGAGAATGCGAACGGCGTGCGTGAATATCGTAGCGGCCTGCAAGCAGGCGCAAACCAGACAAGAACAGTGTGTGTGGTGGGGGGGGGGCAGGCATTGGGCCGGAACCAGCGCGAGGCCGAGGGCTGGAGGGAGTACCCGGCCCACGTCGTGCAGGTCGCAGTGAGTTGCTGGTGGCTAGCGGTGAGGACCCTCGTTGACCAGGAATCCTGCTTGGCCGACCAGTACCGACGCCGCGTTTTGTTGCGGCCTGAGCTTCTCCCAACGTCCCAATGCCACCCTTCCTTCAACGCCCTGCAGATGAAGCTGCCTGAGCTGGAGCCCAACCAGCTCTGCAACTGCCTGTGGGCTTGCGCCCGACTACGGCTGTTCCCCACCCGCAGCTGGCTGGTGGTGTTCTTCCACGCGTCGTTCCGCTCACTGAGGCTCTTTAAGCCGGGGGACCTTGCACAGGTGCGCCCCGTCCATTGGCGCAATCATGGGTAATGGTTGTGAGGGTGTGACCGGCATGGACGGCCTGGGCGACTAGTATCGCTCTGGTTCGAGGCGTGAATAGGCGTCCTTAACCCTCCCACTAACCCTTCTCACCCCGCTTCGACTGTAACGAGGCAATTCCGCCCAAGCCGCAATGCTCGAAATGCCCCACATGACCACCTCTCTGCCCCTCCCCGCAGTGCCTGTGGGCGCTGGGCCGCCTGCAGTCTCACCCGCCTGCCGAATGGCTGGCCGCGGTCCTCACCCGCCTGCAGCTCACCGCCAGCATGTTCAGCCCCGTCGAGGTGGCCACCACAATGTGGGCCCTCGCCGCACTGGGCGTCCGCGGGCAACAGCTGCCCGGCGAGGTCCTGGCCCTCTGGTTCATAGCAACCGACCGCCGCCTCTCTAGCTTCCGGCCCGCCGAGCTCGTCTCGATGGTGTGGGCGCTCGCGAGGATGGGCCGCCGCCCAGACAAGGAGTGGAGCGCAGAACTGCTCAAAGTGACGTACCACAAGCTGGGGGCCATGAACGGCTGGTGCCTGGGGGTGCTGGCATGGTCGCTGGCGGAGCTGGGGCTCGCGCCGCCGCCCGCGTGGGTGTACAGCTTCGTGAACGCTGCCCGGGCGCTGCTTGAGGCCACGCCGCTGCCGGCGGCGCAGGCGGCGGCCGAGGGGCAGCCGCAGGAGCTGCCGCAAGAGCAGCCGGCGGAGGCGGAGCCGAAGAACAGGCGGGAGCGGCGGCGGCTCCGGCAGCAGGCGGTTGCAGCAGCAACGGCGCGGCGGCTTGAGCACGAGAAGCTGGAGCTGGCGGGAGCGGCCTACGACCTGCTCTCGCTGCCGCCGCTATCGCCGTCGCCACAACCTGTGGTGGCCGCCGCAGGCGTCTCGCAAGGCTCGCAGCCCGCTGCCGGCCTGGCCGCTGCGGCCAGTGCGACGGATAGCTTCACGTTTGCAGTCGGCGGGCTGCCGCAGGCCGGCGGCGGTCTGACGGCACTTGATCTGGGTCAGATCATTCTGGGGCTTCGCCGCCTCAACAGCCGCAGCGGCGCAGGGCTGGCCAAAGTTGACGCCTTCCTGGAGGAGGCGGAGGCCCGGTTGCGGGAGATGGAGGCGGGCGGGGGCCTGTACGCGGCGGGCCAGCTGCGTGCCTTTCTTCGTATGAACTGCAAGCAGGCGGGTCTGCCGGGAGCACCGGCGTCGGTGGCGGCTGAGGTGGAGGAGGCGCACTCTGCGGAGGGCGTCATGCCGCCGCTGGCGGCGGAGCGGTCACACCGCGGCGGGGCCGAGCGGCTAGGCGCACAGCAGCCCGTAGCTGCTGGGGCGCCGGCCGCGCGCATAAACGGCGGCGGCGCCGGCGGCGCGCGCGTCACGCTGTCGGCGGCGACTGAGGTGCAGCTGGAGTTAGGGGAGCTCAGTGTTGGGTTCACGTCGGGAGGTACTGCTGCCGAGGCGCTGTCGCCGTCGTCATGGGTGGCACAAGCCCCGTCCGCCGGCACTGCGCCGGCAACGAATGGAGCTGAGGCTGGCGGTGTTGGGGCGCACAATGGCGCAGCGGGCGGCGGCGAGGAGACCGGGCAACTGGCAGCGGAGATAAAGCGGAAGCTAATGGCTGTGCCGTGAGCCTGTGGTGGCCTCGCACAGCTTGGTCCCTGCAACCGGTTTCAGCCCGTCACCACTCATGAAGCGCATGCGCGTGCCGTAGGTAGAGCGGGATTGCTTGATTGTCCGTTGGTGCCCACGGAGGCTTTGGTGGGAGTATGGTAAGTTGGGCTCAGTGAACCATGGCGTAGTGCAGGCATCGAGGGATGTTGCGTCACAAATGGTTTTGCCCTCAAGCCCGCGTCCTAGTGTGCCCACTATTGCGGTTAGGGACTTGTTCCAGTTGCAAGTGCAGGAGAGAGGCACCGAAGGACGCTGCTCGAAGGTGCTAGTGCTATGGGGCAAGGTTGACACGGGGTTGCAAGCTCGATCTTGAGAAAGGTGACCCGGGCGGGCGGAGTACCCAGAGCTACTCGAGGACTAACAGGAACAGTGCAGTGCGAGTTCCCCGTAGCCGACGCCCCGTCGCAGCCACTACATGGCTGTTGGGGTCCAGCCAGACCTTCATAGAGTATAGGAGGAGGACATCCCCAGCATCGGGCGATGCAGGGTTAGTAGTACGGTTTTGATTGGAATGCTGTCGCTAACGGGCCGCGTGTACGTGATGCGCCGCTGTCTGCCGGTCGTTCGAGGGCGCCGCATGGACCTGCGTGCGTTCATCTGCAATGTAAGGGATGATTCATGCTTCCGCTGGCGACAAGGCCGCAACCCGCCTGGGTTGCGGATCGCAGCCAAGCCATCTGTGCAGCTAGAGCTTCATCTGCTACTAGCTCCGGTCAGTTTCCTGCGACGGGAGCTGCGACCAATCCTGCTACACAATTGCTAAATGGAAACGCAGCAATTGGGGAGGACATACGCACCCAAATTGCTACACACAGGAGGCCTTACGGAACTATCGCCGAGAAACACTGAAGGCACACACTTGCAAAGGGTTTCACTGTAGCAGACTGGGCGGACCACGCTACAGATCGCATCTTTGGAACAAGCATGAGGAAAGCCTCCCTCACGCGTTTCATTTCTCCTAGGCAATGTCTTGCGGGAGCGGCCTACGCGAGCGCCGGCCTCATGCATATCAGCATATGTGACAAAGCATTTACCCACACACCTTGCCCATGCTCAGGGGAGCCCATGCTCGTACCTGAAGGGTCTAACGGCATGAGCCTTCGCACACAGCCGCGAGAAGGCGCAAGAACACAGTCGCAGTGCGTGACGTGCATCGGTGCGAAACGCACCCGCGGTAAGCGTGCCGGGATGCTAGAATCCTCAATCGCCCAGTGCAAGGGGCCTTCCATACAAGTAGAAATTTGCGTCATGGCCCTCGGCGGCAGGACCATCCGCGACGCGGTTGAACACCCGCAGAGTGCAGCCCTCCGCGACCATGATGCCCAGCCCGCCGTGACTCTCGCATTTGTTAAGACTAGCCAAGGCCCTTCGACCTTCTGTTCTGCAGGGGCTGGCACACACAACCACCTCGCGCCTGCCAGGTTCCCGAGCTCCGCCAAAACGAGGTGCAAGCAGGTCACGATTGCTCCATGCACCGCAATGAATGCTAGCTAACTGTTTCCTTTACGCTGGCACGCCGTTCAATACGGGAGCTTGACCCGAACAGTTATGGAGACACCAGGGGAGACACACGGAGGAAAAGGAGAGATCTGCAGCTCGAGGCTGCAGGTGCGGACGCATGTTATAGTGGTCTGCAAGGTTGAACACCTCCACATGCCACAACATGTTGCGGCTGGCTGCTGGGCCCCATAGCTCCCGGCTTGCAAACAAGGAAGGCGAGGGCACGCTCACCTGCTGTCCTCCAGGGTCCGCCGCAGCCACCTCCGCACTGCGCTACGCCACGCCATGTGGCGCCTGGGAAGTAAGAGGATATAACCATATCCTATACTAGGTACGCTTGGACCAGCCACGCGTGGACCAGCCCTTGCAGGTTCATTGCATGCGAGATGCGACCAAGTCCAAGAGTCATGTCCCACCAAATCCGTGTGTACCTACTCTAGTGTAACCGAATTTTCGTAGGTCTACAATGCTGAAATGACTCTAAACAACGAACGCCGAAGCTTCTGATCCACCAACCACCATAAAGACGGTACGTTGCAGCTCCTTGCGATACTTGGCATACCTATTGATTTTCTCCCGCTGTTTCAGAAACCATACCTGTGATACCATTGTATTTGGAATGAGCGCAATGGTTGCAGCCGTTGCCCATAGTCGCACGCCGCTCTGGGTACACTACGCAGTGCCGGCCGTTTGCGCTGCATCATCGTATCTGATTTGGTGCAAACGAACGTGAGCAATGTCGGGTCTGCACCAAAATATGACTGGCTCAGCGTGGCTCACTCTTGCGTCAACGATTTTCCAACGTGTTTCCCTCTGGACATGAGTACGATGATAGATGTACCCAATTCCTTCTTGTAAAGGCGACCAGCGGCGGTCGCACTCAACCATACCCGCCAACCCTCGACCACCCCTCCCTTCCCTCACGCCGCACGATAGCACCTCAATTACGCAATCATGTCCCTTCCCACCCTTCCCAACGCCCTCAGCCAACTACTCACCTGGTTCTATGACAGCATCGCGAGGGCATCGCGGCCCTCCATGTCGGGCAAGGCCTACCTCTCCGGGAATTTCGCCCCTGTGGACGAGGAGCTCTTCGAGGAGGAGCTGCAGGTGGAGAACGGAGAGCTGCCGGAGGGCCTCGAGGGCGTCTACGTGCGCACCGGTCCCAACCCCTTTTTCAAGCCTGTTGCCGGCTACCACTGGTGAGGGCCTCTGTTTCAATGGAGAAGGTACTGTCTCCCGTCGATGTCCTGGCTACCGAAGCCTCCTCCAATGCCGCTTATGTGCGTGCCATGGGGCAGGGGGCCCTCAACAGCGAGTCAGAGGCGTCCACAGGATGGGCACGTCGGGTAGTCCGTGAGCCCTAGTTTGTGTAGTTTCGCATAGTTGCGCGCAGGAGTTCCCTGGCTGCAGCACCGTCAACGCCTCCTATGCGCCCTGACGTCCCGAGTGCAGGTTTGACGGCGACGGCATGCTTCACGCGGTACGGCTGCGCGGCGGCAAGGCCTCCTACTGCAACCGCTTCGTGAAGACGGAGCGCCTTGCGCAGGTTGACTAGGGCTTCGGCTGTGGCTGCGGGAGTCGCGGTTAGCGACTGTTATTCCCAGGGTAGATGATGCCGTCGACGGGCCGCTAATGGATACGTGACGCAGTTGGTGCGTGAACAGCAGCTGCAGTTCTCGCGATTTGTATGCTATGCCTAGAGTTGACTCGGCCATTCCTCTGTGCTTGGGCCGCACGAAACAACAGGAGCGCGCCGCTGGCCGTCCGCTCTTCAACAAGCTGGGCGACCTGTACGGCAAGAGGGGCCTGGCGCTGCTGCTCCTCCAGAAGTACGGCAGGCTCCACGGGAAAGGGGTTGGGGTCACCCGATGTGCGGCAGCGGGGCGTGCTGAGTAGATGGGCGGGGGGCACCGTCGGCCACCTTCTTGCACTTGGTGGTCCGCTGTATGACAACCCTACCGCTTAAGGGAACGCGAGGGCCCCCGGTCCTTAGAATGGAGAGTCTGCTCCTCAGCGCTTGCCGTGTGCACCAAACCGGCCTTCTGTAATGCTTGCTCCCCGCTCGCGCCCTCCGCACCGCAGGCTGTTCCGCAGCCTGGGCGTGGTGCGCACCGAGAACGGCGCCGGCACCGCGAACACCGCGCTCGCCTTCCACGCGGGGCGGCTGCTGGCTCTGCACGAGGGAGACCTGCCGTATGGGGTGAGTAACGTGCGCACCGTACAATGGGGGCAATTGCGTCCAACTTGCGTGTTATCGTCAACGTGCGCAACTCCGACCTGGCCAGCGTACGCCTCCAGGTTCGTGTCGCAGCTATTACGGTACCTTAATCATGTGCCGGGCCGTGCCGTCCACAGGTCCGCGTGCTGTGCAACGGCCTCATCGAGACCATGGGCCGCATGCGGTTGAGCAGCTCCTGGAAGACCTCCTTTACCGCGCATCCCAAGATTGACCCAGTCAACGGTAAGGCGGTCGGTAGGCGTGTTTCATGGGCGCCGGGCTGGGTTGGGTGACGGCTGTTGACCATTGGATGTTTCTGCTCGTCGGTTCTGGGTGGCGATGGTGAGCTGCAGGGCCAGGGACTGGTATGCAGCGAGGCGCACGCCAGGGGCAGCGCACGCTTCCTTCCACGAAACAAGGCGCGTTCGATTTCTGAGCTGCGCTCGTACCGCACCACACTGGGATCGGGATGGCATACGCCTCCGCCTTGTCTTTACGATTGCCGCCCGACCCGTTCGCCCACGCAGGCGAGATGTTGTTCCTGGGATACCAGTTCGAGAGCAACCCCTATGTTTCGGCCGGGATCCTGGACGAGCACGGCAACCTCGTACGGCAGTGGGGCGTGGAGCTGCCGTACCCGGTCATGATGCACGACATGGCGGCCACGGAGAACTACCTGGTGCTCATGCACCTGCCGCTCTGCTTCGACCCGCAGGTGTTGCGGGAACAGGACCCACGCGGTGTCAGCTGGCTGTTTGGGGGAAGCTTACGGGTACAAGGGTTAACGTGTGAGATGGCAATACGCACGGGATGCCGGCGCAATCTCTATAGCTCGAATCGAAGGGGGAGGTCGTGATCTAGATATAGATAGGCTTCAGGAGGAAACGCGTTCAGGAGGTTGTATGCTTCCCACGCAAGGTGCTCAGACACTCCGCCTGACCGTGCGCTGACAAACCTCACCAGGTATGAACGTCCTGCAGGTTCGCTTCCCACACTTGGTTCACTCCCGATCATCCCCGCTCCATGAACCCAGCTCCGACACCCCCGCTTAACAGGCCATGGTCAAGGACAACACGGTGCCGTTCAGGCTGCGCCGCGAGCTCACTTCCCGCATCGGTGAGTGTGGTGCACAGCAAGGGAGCAGCCGTAGAGGCACCTGAAAACCACTCCGTCCCCTAGCCACCGCAACAAACCCCTCAACCCCTCCGGCGCCAGCGTCTCCTTTCCCCACCCCTTCCACCACCCCGCCCGGGCCGTTTCTTTCCCCTGCATCTGCTCGCGTTGACCCAGGCCTGCTGCGCCGCGACCAAGCTAGCTGCCCCGCGGGCGGCGCCGAGGTGGCCTGGTTCGACATCCCCGGGCCGGGCTTCATGGCCTTCCACGTGGCGACGGCATTCGAGGACGCGCACGGCAATGTCAAGGTACGTAGGACGGCTTGGGCCTAGAGCCCAGCCTAGCTCTGCGCAGTATCGCGTGCAAGTTGCGGGTATGGTGCTGCTCCGAGCGACAGGCGTTTGCTACAGCTGGGCGAGGTAATTACCGCCAGCCTGGGACCCTGGGGAACGCCCCTGTGCCATGGCCGGGCAGTTGTCCCCCGAACGGCTATGTCCCAACCGACGTGTTGAGCATCGTGTCGACCGCCGCACCACATCCGCCCAGGTGTACGCGTGTCAGCAGGACAACATCAACCTGGACCTGGATGCCATCCTGTGCAGCGAGGTAAAGAAAGGGATGGGGCGATCCGTGGGTCGTTCTGGGCGTGGCCCAAAGGGGGATTCGTATCCAGAGCGCTGTCGCCAACATGGCGGCGTCCTCCGCCTCATGTTTCGTTCGTCCGGGCCCCTCTTCATGCCACTCCTACGCCCTCTGGCCCCGCCGGGACTCGTTTGTTTGTGATCAACCCTTCAGGAGCTGGCCCGCCTGACCGAGTACACTCTGGTGCCCGCAAGCGGGGCCGCGTCCAGCCGCCGCCTGAGCAGCGTGGTTGGCGACTTCCCCGTGGTGCACCCGGGCAAGGTGCGGAGGGGACGGCTGGGCGCGCGGGGGCGGGCTGGGACAACTACATTTGGTGGCTGGGGCTGGGATGAGAGGCCGGACGCATGCGCTGGGCTGGGCTTGGCGACTTCCGCGTGGCGCCCCTGCCCGCGTGCGGCGCAGAAAGGCTACAATGAGGTGGGGTTGACAGAGCTCGCTATGGGGAAGCTCGGGGAGAAGTGCCTCCCAGAAGGGTTTGGCGCGCGGGATCGGAGGCATGGCGGAAGCGTGTGGGCGATGCGTAGACGCGACTCGGAAGGGCATGGCGCAAGGTGTGGGCTTGGTGAGTGAAGGGCGGGTCTGGGTACAGAATCCGGGCGGCACGTTGCGGGCGGCCGGACTCGGGTTCACACACGCAGTCCTCACCCCGAGCCCTGTACCGCAAAATTCAAACTCTTGCAGGCCACGCGCCCGTGCCGCTGGGCGTGGCTCGCCACCATGGAGACCTCCGCCACCTGCAAGTGAGTGCCCTAACTAGACACGGGCAGCGGAAGTAGGAGGCTGCTTTGGACGGGTCGGCCGGTTCGTGTTGCGCCGCCTCTCTGCGTGCCTCAGGCCGCGTGTATGCCTGCGCCGCGGACTCCCCTTGGCACGCAGCTGCTTGAGCGAGGCCCTCCATGCAGAGGCGCGTCGCTGCCGCTGGTCGCCGTCACTGCTGCCAACCCGACCTTGTGCAGTGCCTTCTGTGTGCCCGTTGCTCTGTATCCCGCTCTCTGACCTGACTGACACCGCTTTCCCGCTACACAACACAGCACGCCCTCCTTCACTGGCATCGCCAAGATGGACCTTACCGCCCAGCCCGGCACCGACGCCTGCGCCGGCTGCATCGCCTACCCGGCCGGCACGTACGGCGGCGAGGCCGTGTTCGTTCCGCGCACCGCCGCCGCCGCCGCCGAGGATGACGGCTACCTGGTGGTGTACGTGTACGACACACTGGCCGACGCGTCATACTTTCACGTGTACGACGCCGTCAAGATGGGCTCTGAGCCGCTGGCGCGCATCCGCATGCCGCGCCGCGTGCCCTATGGCTTCCACGGCACCTGGGTCAGCGAGCAGCAGCTGAAGAGCCAGGTCATGTGGGTGTGAAGGGCATCTGGTTGGGTGGTTTGGAGATTGCCACGATGAAGCCAGTGGGCGGAGGATGGAGTCAAGTGTAGGCTGAACCCACGGAAGGTATGTTCAGTATTATTCACCCTTGTGCGCGGGCGCAAGGGTAAGGGTCACGGTGGCGGCCGTGGCGGTGCAAGACGACGCTTGTGTTCAGGTTCTGCGCCCCTTTTGCCGGTTTTGGATGCGGTTTGCGGTGCGCTGGTGGCTGCGGTCCATAATCACGGCGGCACCGTTGGATAGGTGCGCGGCGTGGACGCTGCCGGCTTGCACTGTGTTGCTGTTTAGGGATAGGGGCGAAGGCGGGAAGGGGGCGGTTTGGGTGTTCAGGGGTGGCCTCCTTGTACATGGTGGGGATCATACCATGCGAACTTGGATGCACGGGTGCCAATGATGAGAAATATCGTCTTTGTTGTGCCACCTGGATCGCTGTACAACAAACGTACCAGACGTCGGCGGGCAGGAGAGGTGAGTCCTGAGAGGCGAGCACGCGTGAATTCATGCTTTTTTTCCTCACCGAAGAATCTTGGAGAAGGCAGTAAGTATGATGTATATCTTTTGGTAGAGCTCGAGGGCCGGCAGACGAAGAATGCCCGAGATTCATGGCTTGACGCGACTGCTGAACGTACGAGGTGTGCTGCCCTCAAGACGTGCCGGAGTGGAGACCCGAGGGCCCGGGCCGGGCTTGGATATATCAGAGGGGACCGCCATGCATGGCGCGCGTGCATGCGCTTATTGACATTTAGCGAGAGGCAAGAGAGTGCCGAAGCGAGGCACATGAACTGTCGAGCCTCAGCTGGCTGCACGACGTGGATGTTGCGAGGCGCTGCCTGCAGTTGAGGGTCGGGTGATGCCGCCATGCTGCATCGCCGAGTATGGTTCTGACTTGTCACATGCGCTTTGAAGTGCCATTTAGGTCTAATGAAATCAAAGTTACTGTCGACTGGGGAGGCGGCGCAGATTGCCGTCATGCTGGGCCAGCTTTCCGGAGTGCTAAGTTTGTTAGGAGGGAGTGCAAAGTTGGACAACGAGTTGCCGCAGTTGCTGAGACGCAGACGCTTACCCTGCCAGGACTGGTGCAAGGGAAGCGCAAGCAACAACGCAATGAATGCATTAGGGCTCCATGGAACCGGAATGTACGGCTGACTCTTTTTCTTGGTCCCGTAGTGACGTGTGTACCCACCCATGCCGAGCTGGTGCATGTTGGACCCTACTTGGAAAGCTCCTGAAATGACGGGGCCATTCCCAGTCTCACGAAGTAACCCAAATGGAAACACGTTTGCACATCCGGTCAGTCGGCCTGCGTGCGTGTGTGTGACGGCACCGGTCGATAGATACAGATTACAGGCTCCCCAGAGGGGCTGCAAGCCACACGAGCCGATTGGCTCCCGACCCGCCATAGCAGAGTGGGTGAAACACCCGTTGCCTTAACCGTTGCCACCGCGAAAAGCGCGCTGCAAACCTATGCAACCATGTCCGCTTTTCGCTGGCTTTGACCGTACCGGTAGTACAATAAGCGCGCTTTTCCCATGAAGGCTGGCCTGCGAAGTGCTCAGGTTCTGGCTCCTGGGGCGGGGCTTTAGGCCGTCTGACGGCAGGTGCATAGCCGGCGCATGTGGCTGCCCTGCAGCGTCGTACGGCCTGTCATACTTCATTCTTATGCCTCACATCGCATGGATGGCATCCGACCTATGTACAACAGTGCATTCTGGGTTTGATGCGGCGTTTGCGGCATTAATGGACCGGGTCAGGGGAGACCTCCCCTGGACCGGGTGGATGGGCTAGCTGGCTCACATGCGCCACGAGCGGTTCCCCCCCCCCCAAACGGCCCTATCTTAGCTTTCCCATGCTTTTATGCAGCAACGCATGCGTTTTCAGCGTCCAGGCAGACCCGCCAGACTCAGCCGCGAGCCCCCAACAACCACCACACTACTCCGCCGCCTCTGCGTGTCAGCGACTGCCGAATGGCCTTATCGGCCAGACGTACGGCAGAGGGCGTGCCATCGGTCCCGCCCGTCTCGCTCCCCGCTCCACCCGCCACGCCGCCCCGGCCCACCCCCGGCCCCTTCCAAGGGGCCGCCTACCGAAGGCCCAGGAGTTACCTAGGGTGGGCACCTGGGGGGTGCCAGAGATGATTTCCCAGTGCCCACACGGGCACTGGGGGGGTGGGTCAGAGGAATAACTTCCTACGTGCCCATCCTCCGGTACCGAATTACTTTTGCAGTGCCCACCTGGGCACTAGTGCCCATCTCCCGAAACACTGCCTGCGGTCCGCATCAGCGCTAAGCCCCGATCCCAATCTCTGTCTAGTCCCACACTCCTCCTGGTGAGCGCGAGAGAAGACCAGCCTGGACGCTGGGCACGGAGCCCAAAGCGCCCCGGACGAGCTCCGCTGAAAAGGAAGAGATATGAATGGCTATTCGCAACTGTGGAGGTGGGACTGCCAACCACCCGCAGCCGATGTACAGGCCGCGGGCGCATGACCGCGACCTTTACATAGGTATACCTCCTCAAGTGCAAAAACTTCGTGTACAAAGCCAACGTCACGTGCCACTCCAAAAGCCAACGACCCTGCCTCGTTAGATTAGTGAACGCGCTCTGTTGCCCTGCCTTCCACCTGTAGTACTTGTTGTAAGCAAATTATCGTGATGCTTCAATACCTCGAGCACATTCGCACCAACGCGACGAGTCGGACGGGGTGAGCGAGAGTAATGGCAGTTGTAGGGGACTTTCCGTACTGCGATAATCGAGAAGCTCGCTTGTAGGCGCTCGAGCAGTGAATTGTAAACTACCGCAGAGGCTTTAAGGCATTGTCACAAATCTTCGCGCCAACTACTATCCCGCCGTCCCTACCTATTCAATTTTCGCGCCTTGCCGGCATGCTTCGGAGTAACCCCTTGGAGTCATAGCTGCATCATTCAGCAAGGGACCGACTTTCCCGGCTTTCGGGATGAAGCATAGCTATATGTGGCCGCACGTCCATAACCATGCCTCGCGGCGGACTGACATTATGCTTCTGGCCATAAGCCTCATGGCTGTCATCGGCGGAGATGCGCAGGGTGAGTGGGGATGCGGCGGGGCATGTATGCGCCGCCGCTGCAATAATGTCGCCAGCCGCAAGAGGGCTTCATCGGTACGCTGGCCAAACATTCAATTACCGAACTCGTGACACGTGTGCGTCTGTGAACCGTCCCGCTACCATCGATCCCGCAAACAAGTTTCGCGTTTGCAACGCCCGCCTTTTGCAAGCCGGCCTGCCCCTGCGCATGCGATGGACTTCTACATCAGAAAATGGAAATCGGGTCTTGGGGTCCCCGGGTCCTTCAGCCTGACCCGGGCTTCTCTCGCTGGCTTCTCTCCGCCTCCCCGCTTCCCAGGTCGCAATCACGCACCAGCTCAATAGACTATGCGCCCCATCATGATCCCTCCCGTTCTCAGTCATTGCCCCTCTCCCCCCAACACGCATACAAACACACGAACATGCGCAGCATGACCCTGACGCTACTTTGAGCACAAAGCTGGTTTCATGTAGCACGTACGTTAGTCAGGCGCCGCAGCACGCCGCTCCGACGCAGTTCGTGCCGCTCACAATCGCATCCCGCACGCCCCTCTGCCTATCCCTTTCTCGCCGTGGCTACGTTCTTGCAGCGTGTTTCCGCCCAAGCTGGTGGTGCACACACGGGGGTTCCACCCTCCGGTCGTTGGACTGCAACAGGTGGGTGGGTTGCATCGGGCGGTTGCTGGTTGATCGTTGACAATTGGACCGTTGGGACCACCGCTTCCGTCCCGTGCAAAAGATTCTGGTGCTACCGTCGTGCCCTGCTACGCGGTCGCGCTTTGCATGTAACGGTTGGCAGTTTCAGGTTTCTTTACAATGGGATGCATGCCTCCTCGAGGGAATGGCCAGAGCAGATCGGGCATTCATGCGTGGGTCTGGTTGCGGTCTTGCAGAGGCCGCGACCCGAGGTTTAGCCAACCGAGGTGACTGAAGCGAGCCCCTCGCCCCTCGTCACGAAGTGCGAGAGAGTACGTCGCGCCGCCCGGTCAGGCTGTACTGCTGTACGGCTGTACGGTGCACCGACCGGGCTTGCAGATGGGAGGCCCCGGTGCAGGGGACAAGCACTTCCGCCGCGCCGCCGTACAACCGCCCAATGACCAAACCGCCTAAAGATGCCCCGACGAACCCGTCTCCCACTCGGCAGCCCACTGGCGCGGTGGCCTAGCTAGCCGCGCATCCGCCTGCCAACCCGCCATACGGCACCAAGGGACTCTGGGTGGTACCCCTCCCACTCCCCAAGTCCCCAACACCCCTCAACCCGCATGTCGCCCATGCCCTCGCCCTTCCCCACACACGCGGGAAACAGGCGAGCCCATGTCCGTCAGCGGCCTCCCATCCACCCCCGGTGCTCTGAACGCCCATCGTCGCTCGGCGCACCGGGCGCTGCGCAGCGCGCACCGAGCAGCTGCGATTATGTCGACCGCCCCTGCCCCCTGCCTCCCTGCCTCCCTGCCTCCCTGCCTCCCTGCCTCCCTGTTT
>LSYV01000012.1:1714237-1730813 GCA_001584585.1 Gonium pectorale | reverse complement strand
CGGGTAAGATTATGGTGTTGGCGGAGAACTTAGAGTGAGGTTAGTGTGGTAGAGCAAAGGCACCCCGTAGTGAGGCAGTGCGGACCTGCCTGCGTGCGGGAGGGCTGTCTTCGCGTCCGTTACCGCATGACCACCTTCTCTGCAGCACTGCAGCCGCAGGGGAGCGGTGCCACAGGCGCATGTGCGCATTCGTGCGAACGTGCGCGAGTGGTTGATCTGGGCGGGGCTGCTCAGGGCCGGGCTTTGCAGCTTGCGGTGATGGGGCCGTGCCCCAGAGGGGAGGTATTGCGCCCCCGGGGCAGTGCATGAGGTGTCCGCTCGTGAATGAAGTGCCGCAAACCGTGGCCACCCTCGTCTCTTGTGCGCGGACGCCCTCTCCTGCTTCGAAGTGTACGCCAAACGGTCAAATGCTTGTGTCGCAGCTCGTTGCGGTTATCGGAACGGAATGCAAGTATGGAACATGTGGCGAAAGGCAATTTCGCTGGACCCTTTCTGGCACATGCCGCTGCCGGAAAGGGAGCCCGCAGAGGCCTCTCCCTGCCCCTCAAATCTTCAACGGGGATGAACGCCTGCCCGTGTGTGTTTTTGCCCGTGTGTGTTTTGCGTCGGGAAGGTTGGGCGGAGCAGGTTTTGTATTCGGTGTTTTGCTTTGGAACGGATCCGCCACCGTTTCGGGAGCTCCACTGCACTAACTAACAAAGGGGCCCTCCATGGCACCTCTGGCTGCGCGTGACGGGCCCAGGGGCTTCTTTTGTTACGCCGATCTTAAGAGGCCCCCATGCAATTTTGTTTGTCGCGGCATAAACAGGCTGCTTGGAGGTGGAGGGCTTCGTTGGGGCCTACGGAATGGACCACATTGGCGACGACATCCAGAACGTCGGGAGCTTTGCGATGGCCGCCAGTCTGTGCGGAACCGACCCCGCCTGCTTGGCCTTCAACAGCAACGGCTGGATCAAGCGGTTCGGCAACCCGAATATCGATGCGACGGGGGTGTGCATCTACCGGAGGACCCCCACAGGTGCGCAAGGCCAAGGGCTTGGCTCGGCGGCCGTGGTTGCATCAGCGCCCTTCGGTTGGCACATTCCGATGGGCACCTGCCGGTGAGCAAAGGCAGCAAAATGAAACCTAGCCCCTTAACCCCCTCTGCTCTCCCGCCGCTGCAGTCTGCCCTTCGGTTGCTGGCTACGAGGCCAGCACAACGGATGCGGAAATGGACGGTGACATCATCCAGTCCGCCTACGGTGGTGTTCTGGACGAGTGGGGCGCCAAAGACACGTGCGACATGGCTGCAAACTGCGTCGCCTTCTCCACGAGCGGCCAGGTGTACAGCTCGGTCGGCGGCCCGGCCAACGATGCAGCGGGCCTGTGCTTCTACAGGAAGTTACCGAGTGAGTGGTGCCAATACGGTAGACCGTGAAGGGATTTGTGCTCTGTTACGAGTGAATGAGTGTGAAAGCAAGGGGCCGCCTTGGACTTATGTTGCGTGCCGCTGTATCCTGGCCTCACACTCTGACGTTGCCGGCCCTTAACCTTTAGCGTCCGTGATGGCCTATTCGCGCAGGCCCACCCTCGCCGCCGCCGTCTCCCCCACCCAAGCCAAGCCCACCGCCCCCGGCGCCGCCCGGCATCGCGCTTGTGGCCACGGCCATGTCCGCGGACTTCACCAACGTCAGCATCACGCTGTCCGGCGACACCTCGGACAAGGACGCCGTCAGCGACTTCATCACCAACTTCAAGCAGTCCATCGCCGACACGTACGGCATCCCGATCACCAGCGTCGTCATTACGGCCTTCTCCGTGGGCGGTCAGCCTATTGCCGTCCGCCGGCGGGGCCTGGCCGAGGGCGCCACCGCCTCGATTGGCAGCGAGGGCCTGCGGCATTCGCACCGCAAGCTCCCGGCCGTGACGACGAGCGGCATCGAGGGCCTGTCGTCGGTGGAGATGCTCGGCGAGCGCCTAGTAACCAGCCCCGATGAGCTCCTTGGGGCGCAGCTGCACGAGGAGGCCCTGGTGCAGCGCGTTGCAGCGGCGCTGTCGCAGGACCGTCGCATGCTGGCGGGCTCGGGAGTGAACCTGGAGTTCGACTTGTTCGTGACGGTCCAGGTGCCGCTGCCGCCCTCGCCGCCGCCCAAGCCGCCAAACGCCCCGGGTGTGGTCGAGTCGCCCAGCCCGCCGCCACCGCCGCCCTTCCCGCCGTCGACGCCGCCGGTGACGGCTGACTCGCTTGCGGCTGCTACAGGGGCCGCTGTCAAGGAATTTATTAGGCGTAAGTGCGCTGTAAGACATATTTGCGCGTAAATAATTACACAGTTTGAACATGGTGCAATTTATATGAAACACTTTGGTGAACCAACTAAGCTATCGCGGGCGCACTTTGCTCATTGAGACCGGGATTCACTGATTATGGTTGAGGTCCAGGCTCATGAGTTTGCCCATCCCTGACTTTGCCGGACACAGCGCCATCACCACCGCCGCCGCCACCTTCACCCCGCCGCCGTCGCCGAGGCCACCCAGGCCGTCGCCACCCCGCCATCGCCCCCACCGTCGCCACCTCCTCCACCGCCACTCTCCAAACCGCCGTCGCCGCGCCCGCACCCCGCCACCACGTCCCCGCCGCCACCGTCGCCGCCACCACCGTCCCCGCCGCCACCGTCGCCGCCACCACCGTCGCCCAAGCCGCCGTCGCCCCCGCCACCATCGCCCAAGCCGCCCAAGCCACCGTCGCCGCCGCCGCCCTCACCCAAGCCGCCGTCGCCCCCACCGTCACCGCCCAAGCACCCATCCCCGCCGCCAGGTGCGCTCTGCCCTGAGAGGTCTTCTTGTCCACGCCCAATCTAGGCTCCGCTCCTTACGTATCACCACTCGGTAAGTGCTGACATGCTGCCCACTCGTTCTTGCGCCTCGCGTACCCACAGGCTGTGTGCAGTACGAGGGCTTCAACATCTCCATCGGCTTGGACCACTTTGGCGACGACATCGCGAGGTTTGCCAACCCCCGCTTGGCGGCCGCAAACTGCACTCTGGACCCGAACTGCGACGGCTTCAACACTGATGGGTGGACCAAGTACTACACGGCGCCAACGCGATTCGGTGTCCCCAAGTGCCTGTGGCGCAAGACCAAGACGGGTGAGATAGCCTGCCTGATGTGGTGCTCCCTTGCTCACACCTGAACCGAGCTGACCGTATTCCACTGCCCCGCTCATCGCGCACTTGTCTCGTCCTTGCGGCTCCGCTTGTGGATTTTGTCAGCGTGAAACACGAAAAGTCCTCTCAGAAGCCCTCTTAGTCCAAGTCGAGTCAGCACTTGATCCTCTGCATGTCGTTTCCCCCGTGCCTTGCCCCCTGCAGTCTGCCCCCCCATCTCCGGCTACACCGCTGTGGTGGACCACCAGCGCCAGGCCACGCTGCTGGGCGTCTCCAGCCGCACCACCGTCCTGCGCAGGTTCGGAAACGTGGTGCTCTGCAACGCCAACCCCAAGTGCAAGGCCCTCACCAGCGATGGGCGCTACTTCAGCGTTTCCGACACCTCCACCAACACCACAGCGACCGGCCTGTGCTGGTACGACAAGAATGCTTGTAAGTGCCGTTCCATCGTCGTACGTTGGGTAGGCGCGTTCTGCTGTTTGGAGATTCCTTAGCATTTCCCATTGGATCGCGTGGGAGGGCCCGCCCTACCTACTGCTTGCCACTGACCCCGGTCATCCTGTACGATCGCTGCAATCTTCCTACTGCGCTTGCTACGGGCTCCTTGCTCGGGCTACGTACTGAACGTGCCCCCCCCCCCCGACTCTCCAAGGCCCTAAATATTGCGTTACCAATCTCCATGCCGTCGCGTGCAGGATGATGATGGCCTTGTAGTTGGGCAACTGCTGGCATCGGCATGCCATCGATGTTAATTTCTCCGACCTCTGGGATGTGCGCTGGCAAATGCCTGGACTGCCGTCGTCTGGACTGCCAGCAGCTGTTAGACCGAGCTCGTCCTTACGCGTGCGGACGCCTGGCTCGTAAGTAATCTGAAGTCTGATTTTTCTTGCAAACCCAAATATAAGATGCATGGTGTCAGAGCACCTGACCCCATGTGCAAACCAGGGTGCGAACTCCCCTGGTGCGAACTGTGCTTCGCTTTGGTCGTTCTGCGTCGTGGTCATGCTGGATCTGTGATACTGTATTGCTGTCGAGCCCCATGGCTTGACGTGATTACTTGGCCCTCCAACGTGTGCCTGGATACTCCAGCGTGCTCGTTTCGTGTCTCGTACATATGTTTACCGGCTGCAGCTAGCTTCCTTTCCATTTGCCTCTCGAGTTGTTCTCTTGATCTCTTTCGCGCGGCGTCTTATTTCCGTACATTCCCAGTAGTGCCAAATATACAGCAAAGCGGGGGTTGGGACTCATGCGTGCGTGTTGCGGGAGTTGATGGATTGTGGGTAGGTGCATACTTTGCCTCAGGGGAGGCTCCCCTGCTTTGCCTGGCTTCTGAGAACCACGCACACATCGCAGCCATGTGCATTTTATGAACAACAATCACATTGCCAAATACTTGGTTGCCTCACGTTCTGCACATATGATTGCAGCAGGCTGCTGTGCATGTAGCAGCTAGCTGCCTCATGTACGCCTTGCGCGCCTGCATGGCTGAGACACGCACACGTTTGCACACACATGGCACATTGTGCTCGCCATCCGTCGTCATCCATCGTCATTGCTATGTGCCACGTTTCGCACGGAAACGTTGTGTAAATAGTCTGGTCCTGTACGGTACATGTCCCTGATGCAAGAACTCCGGCATGCGTCAGCATGCCAGCAGCAACTTATCGCCTCTCCGCCTGTAACATTTCCACAGAAGGAAAACCGCATAATTGTGTCCCGAGCCTGGTTAGTTCCAATGGCGCGTGCTGCCCAGCTGGATGGCGCCGCAGAGGCCACAGCAGCTTGGAAGCAATCAACCTGGGAGTTTGGTAGGAGTCGAGTCTGAGTCGCACCTATCTTGGGCAAACCTGCGTGCACGTTTTCGGCAGTATTGGCAGCTTAGCAATCGTCCAATGTTCATGGCCTTGGGATCCCTAGCCAGTTTAGGGGCATGTGGAGATGCGACTGCCGCGCGGTGGCTATGACATACCCGCGCACACAGGAATGCGTGCCCGCGGCTCCTCGTCCTGTCGGCCATGCTGCTGCTCAGCTGCTGGCTCGTCGCCTAGAGCAGGTGCTCACTGTGTGCTCCACTTCTTCATACGCAACCATGATGCAAGGACGCGTGGCAAGTGTTCATGACGATCGAGCCCGTGCATGAATGCGCGCGGTTGTTGGCGCCGCGCACCGCATCAACGATCAATCAGCCGTGCAAAGGCACACGGATTGTACCAAGTATGTCATGGTACAGTAGGATTATGCCACATGTGTTGGAACTGAACTCTGTCAGCAAACCGCCGCCACGGGGACCGCTTGTCAGGGGTCATCAGTGACCCATGGGCCATTTTCGAGTGACTAGGTTATGTCTGTGCCCGTTCGATTCCTACCGTACGGCATAACCATAGCTCGTTGTGCAGCGCAGTCGAATGCACATGATCATATGCATGTAATCAGTATGTCTTGCGATAGGCATGTCGAGTTTTTGCCGGCTAGGGCAAGAACAATAACGAGACGCGGCAATGCGCGAGCCCACCCGGAAAGCCGGGTACTCCGTCCAAAACAATTAGGTGAGTATTAGAGGAATGCTTTGTGCATTGCCTGTACCCTTTGTTGCGATTGGTTGACAGCACAGAGTATAGGGCTCAGCAAGTGTTCGTTGTACGGGACGCTCTCGGACGAGACCACGACGCTACGGGCCGGTGGACCCGCAACGGAGTCGGATGATTCTGCCGCTGACACCTCTAACCAGGTCGAGCCAGGGAACAAGCGATACACTGGTAACGAGCAGGTTTCTCCGGGACGGAGGGCCTGCCTGCTCAATTGCATTGCCCGCCTTGTTCGGTACCAGCCGTTACCAGCCAGCCCCACTGCTGGTAACGGCGAGCCTTTCATGTCTCCAGGTAGGCCAAACAGGCCTGCGTACAAGCCTGAACACGCTCGGATACAGCATGGCGTCTATTCGTCCAACTAACCGCTCACGCCATGACGTGCTCTCCAGTCCTGCCATCCGCACCGCTTCCAGGCCAAGCCTCCTGGCCTTCTGTGGACAAGATAGGGCAAACAACGCGCCCAGTAGAGCAGCACCATAACAATACTGTAGAAGTGATCGCTCGAGAGAACTCTTAAGACCATGAAAGGAACGATCGCGGACCCACGTGTCACCCATGTCGTACCCTATTCTATAGCGTCCTTAACAGGAAAAGAACTAGCTAGCAGATGCCATTCTTAGACATTGACTGCTATACATCATGTACACACGCACAGCTCCAAACAGCTCAAGAACCTGCAAGCAGAGAAAGCGTTCCTATTCACCGCAGGGAACGCCTGGGTGGTGTTATCCCGAGGGCCTAAAACGGAAGCTTTCCAGGCCTCTAGGACCTCGGAACAAGCACCTACGCAGCTACGCTGTAATTGGCGAAAATAGCCTATACAGATTTCACACCTCCATTCAGACACAACAGCCGTATGGGTGCACTCCCGACGAACGCAGGAAACCTCGGTCTCCATAAACTACGCTACGCTCTTAGCTCCGTAAGGAAGCCGTGGAGTTGTACCGTACTTGCACCCAAACCCCTCCTGCAAAATTTTCATGATGAATACAGCAACCCAGGCATGTACGCTAATGATCCCGTCTTCATCGGCCCTGCAGCGTGTAGAGCACTTCGTTCATGTTAGGGATCCGGGGTGTGGCGCTGGATAAGTCACCCAGCAGCTGCCGAGCGTGCGCCTGCAAATGGGGAGCGGGGCGATTGTCGATGGGCACGCAAATGCGTTCGTTGACAAGCCGTCCTTCGACCACCACCTGGGCCGATACCAGCCACAGAACCCACACGCGATGCTCCTCCGCGGCTCCGCCACCACCGCCGCCGACGATACATTACCCGCGCCCAAGCGCCCACCTCCGCCCACCTCCGCGCACCTCCGCGCAACCCCGACCTCACATACGCACCTGCAGCTGGGCCCACTCGGGCCCCATGCGCGCCGTGTTGACCCCGTGGGCAGTCGCAGCGCCGCGCAGCGCGCACAGGCTCCGCTCAAGACCGCCCAGTATCCCGGTCAAGGCGGCCATGGCTGCGTTGTCATCCGCAATGAAAGACGACAGCGAACCTGCCGCGCCGCCAGCCGCTGGCCCGGCGGTCGGGCCGGCGGGCGCACTGGGCCAGGACGCGGCGTGTGGCTGTTGCTGATGATGTGAGACGCACGCCTCATGGTTTGTGTGGGGGGCCGCAGGTGCCTCCTGTGCGGGGTGAACAGGGTGACAAGGCAACGCTTGGGAACTTCCTGAAGGAGCTGATCCACACAGGGAGGCCGGTCTTTATGGGGCGATCACCTAGGTGCCGCATCAGTGCGGTCATCAGTAGGAACAGGCCATGTAAGGGGACCGGACAGAGGCGCGGATAAACCGTAAGGCTGCCCACGGCCCGGCCGGCCCGGGTGTAGGCACCCTGGCGTCGCGGAACGCTTGGAACTGCCAGGGAGCAATCCAACAGCGTCCCAAACAAACGCCTGACCCCAACTCGCAACCGGTGCCTTGTGAACTGTCCCTGGCGCCCGTGTCCCGTTTGTGGCAGTCCCACGTGTAAACTGCCGCAGCCTCACCAGAGGCTCCGCGACGTGCAAGCGCCCGTCGTCGTCAACAGTAGCCGACCACATGAGGTGGAGGGAGGCCTGGCGGGCGGGGGCGTCGGAGCAGTGGCCAGCGAGCGGGCTGATGCACTTGGCTCGCGCCAGGCAGCGACTTTTCCATTGCCTGCCGGGGGGGCCCCCAGGCGCACACGGTCTCCCGCACCCAGGCTTGATCCCAATCACGACCTCCTAAAAGTGTCATCGGTGCACTTAGCGGCATCCCTCGTATGCAGTGTCTTCTGGACTTTGCCGCCCATGGACCCGGCTTGTGCTCATCATGCGCGTCTGTCCGACGGACCGATGCCGCAGAGCACGTTGACCTCCGGGTCCCTGACCAGGCGAGTCATGTGCGATTTGAAGACGAGTGGAGTGTGCGCTGGCGGCACCGCTGTCAGCGGCGCCGCCACCGCGTTCATGGCGTCGGGGCTCGTATCCGGACCCTCCGCACGCCCGATGCGTATTATTGGGGTAATGTGCTGTACAGGTGCACCTGGCTTTGCAGCGCAGCGTGTAGGACTGTTGGAAGGGCGTGTGGAAGAGCGCCTGCGGAAGAGGAAGGAGCCGGTGGTGAAGACTGGGAAGGTGCTCGCATACGGTACACTCGCATACCCCGCCCCCCCCCCCCACATGCGGCGCTGAGGCTGTCCAGTGACTACCGGTATGTTGCAATATACTGCCCTCCAGCTACGGGTCGCGGCATTGTACACCGTTTGTCGACTGCGTAGCTCAGGTGGACGAGCAGGACACCGCATCAAACCGCCCACATGCCCGCCCTCGAAACCCACCTCCAGAGGCGGCGAGTTGCAGTACGCTGCCACCGCCGCCACGTCGGCGGCTGCCGCCGGCCCCGCCTGCTGTGCCTGCCGTGTCAATGCGGGGGCAGCTGCCGCCAGCACCGGCGGCGGGAGGCAGTCCGCGGCACACGCGAGCAGCTGGACTGCGGCGTGCACGACCGGACCGGCCGCGATGCATGACAGGTGCGGCCCAGTGCTGCTCGCAGCACCGTTGGCGTTGTCTGGACAGGCAGCCTGAAAGGTGTGGGCTGGCAGCCGGTCAGATGGTAAACGGTACAAAGTCGCAGCCGAGATCGTGCACGGTGAGAAGCCGTATGGCTTCAACCCAGAAGGACTGGAAAGGGGGTGATCGGTCCGCGTTCAGCGTCGAGGTCAATAAAATGCTCGAGGACAAACAAGCAATTTCCATGCAGACGGAGAACAGGAGGCGGGAACATGATCCCCATGCCGCATACCTACCTGACCTCCCTCGCTAGCGCCGACCCAGATCGCCTCTGCCATAGCACGTCCCATGTACAGCTACTCGTGTACTTTTCTGTGTCCGGCTTTCGGTGTTTGAGACACGACTAGGGCCCACCGCACCGCCGAGGGTGCTTGGCAACCCCGTTGCCCCCATCTTCATTACCCCGTAGCCCATTTCTTACAACGCGGCCGACTATCCACAGACCTGGTGCTGGAAGCTGGCGCGTGTGCAGCACTGTGACACCCAGGCAGCCCACCAGCTCTGCGAGCCACAGCCCACAGGCTGTCGCACGATGGGACCGTCAGTAGGTTCGGACACCCAGCAAAGGTGACCCCGGAAAGGAAACCACGCAGACCGTGGGAAACAGAGCCTACCTCATCGGCCTTGCAGCATGCCGAACGTGGGATACAGATTCACAGCACCATGTAGCACCATGTGTGCCTGACCATGGCCTTGAGAAGGGACCCTAGGGAGAGCCCCACTGGGCTGTGCCCACACACGAGAGTCCCGCAGGTGTGCGGCTGCGTATAGCAGGTGTGTCGCATTCCGTTAGGTTTTCTCCGGGATAATAGCACTTTGCAACGGCCCATGCAACACCAAAACACACACCGCATCCTCACTACAGGTCGGGGGTACATGGACTAAAGATAAGAGGCAAATGAGGGGACAATCTATATGTGCGTTTCAAGGTTAGTGCGCGTTCAGCACGTTCAGCATATGCACACGAGTGGCGCTCCGAGACCATTTGCGATTTGCGCGGGCACGGGACTTCAGTCGGCCTGCGTACAGCGACAACAATTTTGTTTCACCCAGAGAGATGCCCTTGAGCGATGGAAGCTTCAGCAGCGCAGCAGCTGTTTGGTGCGACGGACGGAGGAGAGCGGCTCTTGCATTCCGGCCTGGTCTCGACTGTGGAAGAACGGCTTCGCGCTCTGGACTTGGCGGCAGCGGACCCAATTGGTGCCGCTGAGGTGCTGGGCGTCCTCGCGGGCGTGCTGCAGAACGCCTGTGCGGGCCATTTGGGACCTGAGTACAGCGATAATGTGCCAGCGGCGATGCAGGTGGGTATCGCGGAGCACCACTGGCATGCCTGTCAATACATGTGGGGGAGACATACTCGGCATCTGTGTTGCTGACTTGCAGGACTGCGTCCGCCTGGCCGGTTCTGCTGTGGCGTGGATGGCGCAGGGGGGCGCTATTGCTCTCGCGTCCTCCGGCCCCTCCACATGCTCCAGTCTCAAGGTGGGCAAACGGCCATGGTACACAACGACAAGGCGGTTGGAGACGCAGGGCAGTGCCAAGCGGTAGGGCGCACAGATGAGCATGAGGCTGTAAGCCAAGCTAACCATCGGAGGGGGCTCGCTCTGCCTGCCGCCCGATACCCGGTTTGCACCCTCCTGCCCTAGCCCCCGCCCTGGCCCCTCAATGTGACCGTTCTTGCCTGCCTCCTCTACAGGAGTTTCTGTCTGCGGCGCTTGAACTGGCATCACACGCATTCTTTTCCCCAGAGTAAGCCAGGCCGGACGGCTATCACTTTGTGTCCGCAGCGTCTTTGTCTGGTGCGGGGTCTACTCCCCATAGCCAGGAGGCCATGCACAGACCGCAACCGGCTTTACCAATGGAGCCCGACCGGCGTCGCACGGCGAATAGCGCTCCTCCCTCGTGCCCATCTTGACAAAAGCCCTGCGGGTTCATGCCCCTTCGCACACAACCCAGGTGGTACAACAAGCTGGGTCCCGGCCCGTACGTGGCGGCAGGCAATGCAGTCCGGGGCTACATGCGAGACCTGGCGCCCGCAGCGCTGGATGCCACGGAAGCATGCTGGCGAGGTGGGTTACGGGTTGAGAGGTTGTGCACGGCCAGAAGGGGAGGGAGGGTACAACGGAAACGGGAACGGAGTCGGGTTGGACGGCACGGAGTGAGTGTGGGGCGCGCCGTGCCTGTGTCAACTTAACGAGGGGTGGACGCAAACCGCAAAGTCGTTCCTGCGGAGTCATGGCGTCGGGCCCAGTGCCATGCGTTTCCTCGCGTCCTCACCTCCAGTCCATGCTTCGTCTCCACATGCCGAACTGTGTTGCCCCGTACTGTCCCAACCCATACGCAATCACAAACTCTCCGCAGCGGTGGAGCAGCAGCTCGGTAGCGGCGAGCCGGGAGGCGAGGAGCTTCTGCACGCGTGCAGAGCCCTCTTTGGAGCGCTGTTTGAGGGACTGCGGCACCTTGGTGGGTTTAGGGTCAGCGGGTTGATGGGGGAAGTGGGCCGGGGGACACGACCCCGCGTAAGGAACAGACGACGCTCACGGGGGAGCGGGCGGGCGAGGACCATGTGGCCGTGCAGCAGACACCGGCACCATGCTTGTGGCCTGCCGTGGCAAGCCCCACGCGCGCCCGCACGGCTTGACCCCGCCACGCCCCAGCGGTGCCTTGCCGTTTATTCCCGCGCCCTTCCCTGCCCTGGCGCGACGTAGGCACCACCTCTGCGGAGCGCATCAATGACCCAGCGGTGCCCCGCGAGATGCGCTCCTTCGCGGGCCTCAACATCCTGTGGACCGGCCTCTCGCGCGTCATGACCGCCCTGCCGCCAGAGGCGCTGCAGCAGCTTCTCAGCGGTGAGCTCCGTTGCGAATGGTGGCAGATGCTCTAACCGCTTCGTTGTCCCAGTGGCGGCGTTAATGTAGCCGATGCCAAACCGCTTCAGCCGCTGCGTTTCGACTTTCACTTCATTACATACTATGTCAGGCCGTCTCCTGCCTGTAGCAGCTTCTTAGCCACCCTCTTAGGCATCAGGCCCTATCCGCATTCCCGGCAATGAACCGTCCCTTTGACCACTCTTCCAGGCAGCGCCGTGCAGAGCGTGCTCCGCTCGCTCCTGCGCTACCTGGCAGCGGAGGCACGGGCGCTGGCGGCCAGCCAGCATAGCGACTACGAGACCCGCCTAAAGGTGAGAGTGGAGGACGCCTTGATAGGGTGACGGGGATACGGATTGGGAGGCCTGGTGGCATTGTGCGCTAAGATGCAAAGCGGTGACGGGGAGACCCAACTCAGGCAGAGCAGGTCCATGGTGACAGGACAAGACAGGAAAGGCATTGCGCTCCTACCGTTATGTGATACTGCACACAGTGCATCGTATGCTAGGGCCACGGCGCTCCTCATCGAGGAGGCCACGTGTCGCGACATCACTGGCACCCTCAACGCGGCCGGAGCGCCATATGTCTTTCTTTGTCGTACTGCATTGCGGTCGCTTCAGCCTTGCTTCAACGGCTTGTCGTTCGTTGTCCCTGAGTATCGTGCTAGAGACATGAGCTCCCTGCTGCTTTTTCCGTGCCATGCAGGTGTCGCGCTTCTGGCTGCAGCACGCAGCGCGGGTCGCACAGGCGCACCCGTGCGCCGCTGGTGCCTGCTGGGACGAGCTGACGGCGGCGGCGGCGGAGGTGTACGGCCATATCGCCAGCTGCGCCTCTGCCGCCGTGGCCGCGGAGGCGGAGGCCCTGCCGGCAAACTTCTCCACCGCCGCCGGCGCGACGCAGCGGCCCCCCGGCAGGCAGAACCAGCAGCTCATGGCGCGAAAGGCCCGTGACCTTGATGCAGCTGTGGCCCTGAAGCTGACGTCTGTCCTGGCAGTGGTGCTGGACGCGGGAGTGCCCGCGACGGGCGGTCCTGGAGGAGAAGCGGGTGCAGCTGCCGGTGGAGAGGGGCCCGCAAGTCCACAGCAGCTCGAGGTGGGTACCATTAGAAGTATGTGTTGCTAACGGCATATGCGTCCGCGTTTGCTATTCTTCGAAACCTTCTAGTCCAGGCACCTTGACTTCTATTGTGACGGAATGACGGCTTATCCTGCTAATCTTGCCTGGTAAGTGGCCGCAGGCAAGGCTGTCTAGGCTCGAATCTATGCTTCATGAGGCCGCGACAGCTGCCGTAATGGCGATGGTCCCTTCGGGCATGGCTCCGCCCGCTGGAACAGCGCCAGCCGCAGCGGCGGCTCCGGGTGCGGGCGCAGCGCTGCTGAGCTTGGCACTGCTGCAGCGATCGGCGCATGTCAGCCCGCACGCGCGCGCCGTCATGATGTCGAGGCTGCTGCCCGCGGCGGGGATAGCTGCGGCGACGTCCCTGTATGGCATGGTACGGGGCGTTCCTCCCTTTTGCGATCGAGTAGGCAAGCCCTCCGGTCCCGAAGGGACCAGCATATAACTAGTGTGCCGCTGTCACCTGGCTCGAACTTTTGTAGGGTACCCGTCTGCGCTAAACCCAGGTTGCATCTCACGCTATCGTGTTCAGGAGCTGACCCTGGCATCCAGTGCCAAATCAACAGCAGTGCACGGTGGCCCTGTGGTTCGATCCCCACTGACACTGGAGCAGTCTGAGTGCAGCCGGACGTGGGCTGCTGGCATCTACATCCTTCACCTCGTGCACCATGTGACCGTCCCCGTTAAGAGCACATGCTCGCCCCCTCACCACTCGCTGTGAAACTCCTCCCATGTTCGCTGACCGTGCATCGCTTCCCTGTCCCAACTCGGACCCGTCCTCGCTGAGTCAGGCGCTGGACCGCTGCGGCATGGCGTCAGTGGCCCCCAGCCTGGACGTTCCCCATCAGCTGGCGGCGGCCGCGCTGGCGCTGCTGGCGGCTTGCGCCGAGCAGCAGGCTGGCGGCCGAGACGCTGACTCCTTCACCGCCGGTTGCGCGCTCCTGTGCAGCTGGGGTGAGCGGCCAGGCTGGCGTGCTGCATGCCTGCCCGGTAGCTGTCCATTTCCTGGTCCTCACGCCTTTGCCCAGCTGATCACACTCCCAGGTCCCGCCATGTAACCCTGAGCACTTGGGGTCCCTGCCTCCCCCGCGGCTTCCGACCTCCGCCTTCGATTGCTCACCTGGGGGATTGTCGCCCGATCGTAACACTGCCCTTCAATGTCGCATGGCAAAGAGCCGCAAACAAGGCTCGTGCACCGTGGCTTCCCGATTGCAGGATCCAGCGCCCACCCGCTCCTCTCCACCACCGCCGCCGACGTCTTAACCACGCTCGCGCAACACTGCGAGCCGGCGCTGGGAAAGCGCATGGTCGGCGCGGTGGCGCGCCTAACGGCGCTTGCCGCTGCCGCCGAGGCCGTGGCGGCGCTGACGCTGGCGGAGGATGGGGCAGGCGCGCCGAGAGGCGCAGGAAGCCAGGGCGCCGGGGAAGGCGTCCGGGGCGGCGAGGCGTCCCAACGAGGGGCCGCCGCGAGGCTTGAGAGGCTGCTGGCAGAGATGCTATCGGTGGGCCGCAGGGTGGTGCGGGCAGGCGGAAAACTAATGACGACATTGGGGCCCGAGGGCGATCCGCACATTGGGCATAGGCGGCTCGGGAATCCCATGCGGGATGCTCTGCCATCAGGGGAGCCAACTGGCGCAACAGACAGCGGGATGGAAAGAGGGCGTAGAGGGCTTGGCTGGCACCGAGTACCAGACCCGTGCGCGTCGCGTGGGCAAGGTGCCTTCAACTGGCGCAAGGGAGGTTGACGTTGGGCAGTGCCATCGTCTGCAAGTAACGCCCAGCCGCAGCTCATCTTGGGGCGTTTCGTGCACGTCCTCTTCCGCAGAACAGTCTTGTATACTAAGCTGTCCACTCCCTGCCGCTATCTTCCTGCCATCCGCCTGCGCCACATGCAGGCGGCGCCACCAGACGCAGCGACGGCGTGGCTTGAGGCTTTGGCCGAGGTGATGCCGGCGCCCCACGACGACCAAATCACGGCTGCTCGCAACCCCAGTCAGCCCGACTGCTACTCACCAGTGTCCTTGGACCTGTGCGCTGCCGCTGCCGCCAGGGCGCTGTGGGGTGCCGCCGCCGCGGCAGCAAGAGTGCAGGCGGCGGCCGCCCATGCAACACGGGGAGGGGCGCCACCGGTAGCAGGGGCATTGGAGCAGGAGCTCGGGGCAAGGCTGAGGCAGCTCCTGGCGTCCGTTCGGCAGGTGGGTGGGATACCAGGTAGTGAAGGCGAAATGGTGTTCTGGTGTTGCATAAACGTTGCAGAGTGCTTTGCTTCCAAATAGGAGCTACTGAAATGCGACACAGCTGCTGTAAGCTCGCCTGCGGGATACTGATGGGCGGACACAGGACCGGCATCCTGTAAGGCAGATAAGGCTCTCTTTCCAATGGTCGGCGTGGTTTTGATTTCGGTCACCTTTGCTTGGTGTCCATTCCCTAACCCATTGCTGTCCCATAGGCTATCGCAGTTGTGGAGAGCTGCGTCAGCGGCTCTGCAACTGATGAGTCAGTCGTGACGGCGCCGGCGATCGCCGTGGCCCGGCAGTGGCTCGCAGAGCTGGTGGGCTGCCTGGGTGTCACAGTGCTGCACACGCGCCAGGTTCCAGCACCAGGTGTGTGGATAGTCGGCCGCGTTGTAAGAAGTGGGCTATGGGATCCTGACTGGTATGGAGGTGCGCGGCATGGAGATCACGCGGTTTCCACACTGAACGCTGAAAGCAGGGGAGTGCACCGACAGCTGCAGAGAGAGGGGTGCTAGTGCGATCTGGGTCAGCAATGCTATGGTAAATCGTGTGCCCCTTTCCACTCTATCGATCGTCCTTGAACCCCGCTGATTGCCCTGGCTGCTGGCGGCTTCCTCAGAGGCGCTGCAGTCGCTGGTCTCGGAGGCAGCCGTTGCCGGGTTGGAGATGCTTCGGGTGCGCCCAAGGGACTTGGGATGGCGCTGGGCAGGGACTGGAGTCGTATTTTCGGATGGGTCCGCCATTATGCAATCCATGGTGCTCCGCAGAAGTTTCGCTCATGGCCCCTGCTCACCATTTACAGTCCTTCTGGGTTGAAGCCATACGGCTTCTCACCGTGCACGATCTCGGCTGCGACTTTGTACCGTTTACCATCTGACCGGCTGCCAGCCCACACCTTTCAGGCTGCCTGTCCAGACAACGCCAACGGTGCTGCGAGCAGCAGTGGGCCGCACCTGTCATGCATCGCGGCCGGTCCGGTCGTGCATGCCGCAGTCCAGCTGCTCGCGTGCGCAGCGGACTGCCTCCCGCCGCCGGTGCTGGCGGCAGCTGCCCCCGCATTGACACGGCTGGCACAGCAGGCGGGGCCGGCGGCAGCCGCCGACGTGGCGGCGGTGGCAGCGCACTGCAACTCGCCGCCTCCAGAGGTGGGTTTTCATGGCGGGTATGTCGGCGATTTGACGCGGTGTCGCTGGTGCCTGGCAGGTGCGCTGGACCGGTCGGATGTGTGGTCCACCTGCCTTCAGCTACTGCCATGGCAGCTACTGCCATCGCGCGACCGAAGCTGATGGGTAGTAATCGCAACATAATCGCTGGATAGCCTCAGCGCCGCACTGGGAGGCGGGGTGCCACGCCCACTCCAAGCTCCTTTTCCTGCTAGTCCTTATTACCCTCCTGCGGGCACCTTCGCAGTCTTCACCACCTGCTTCCTCCTCTTCCACAGGCGCTCTTCCACGCGCTTCTCCGAAGCCAGCATCCGACTGTACTACACGCTGCGCTGCAGAGCCAGGTGCACGTTTGCCGTACAGTACCCCAACAATACGCATCGGGCGTACGGAGGCTCTTCCCGCCGGATACGAGCCCCGCTGCCATGGAC
>LSYV01000012.1:1690226-1704766 GCA_001584585.1 Gonium pectorale | reverse complement strand
TCTGGCGGGTTACATTCCCATCATTCCCACCACGGTAACGGTCAACCGCCCCCGAGTTGCACTCCCCTCTCCCCTGGTCAAAGTCGGGGGGCCCTGGACGAAATGAGAGTGGTGGGGTGGGTCAAAGGGTCATTAATGCCGCCTCTACCCCGCTTCAGCGCCTGGCGCCGAAGTATGGCGTGCCTAGTGTCCCAGGCAGCCTGCCAGTAGGCTGTCACCTTAGCAGGTTGGGCCTCCTTCATAATCGTTGTCATGTCCCGGCGCTATACGGTTAACGGGTCGTCGCCGCACGCTAAACGACAGGGCTTGACTTGGGGTCGGAACTACAGGGAGTTGCAAAGTGATTGGCAGCTTCCGGGGGGCGCCGGGGGCCCCGATTGCAATCGGCCAGCAATCGGGGCGCTCGAGCAATCGGGGAGATTATTGCCGTACCCCGCTCGGCGGTGGCCCAAACGGTGGCCCAAACACATGTGCTAGCTTCCCATTCGCACAGGCAGTCCTTAGCCTATTGTTTCCTTGCCTAAGGCGGTCAAACTGCCTCGAATTTCCTTGTTGAGGGAGGCGCGAGAAGCCTGCTGCCCCCCTTGCAGTACAATTTCAATCGGGACGCGCGACCCCGGTCGAAACTTTTTTCAATCGGGCTCCAATCGGGAAGCTGCCAATCACTTTGCAACTCCCTGTATTGACCAGTCGACTGCAAGACCACATACGTAACCAGCACATCGAGAACTAGAGGCGAGGGTCCAGAGCGTTCACTTCGCCCAAACGTGTGGCTCTGAAACGGGCAACCACAGCCGTGAAAGAATTACGCCCATTGAGCTCCTTGCAAGCCTCTAGGGCATGTGCGAGTGCGCCTGGAGTTCACCCGCTGCTGCGCAAACTGTAGCCGTTGCCAAGCGCAGGGAAAAAGTTTGGCATTATACTGTATACTGCATGTTTTGTGTTTTCCCAAGACTCCGTACATCAGTAACGCTTTTTGGTTCCTTTGTAAAGGTCCCTCCACGCAAGGGTCGCTCACTCAGTACTGCGCACACAATATTTGCGGCGCGTGGCCTCCATTCCTCTGAATTCGTCGCCGCGCACCGCTTATACGCCTAACCGCAAGTGTCGTTGTCTGGCTACCATGACTGGCAGCCTTTACGACCGGCTCGGCGGGCTAGCCGCAATCGAAGCAGCGGTAGGAGTCTTTTACAAGCGCATCATTTCGGACCCCGAGCTGTCGCCATTTTTCGAGGGTGTTGATATGCGGAAACAAGAGCGCAAGCAGGTGAGGCCAGGTAAATGTATCGCCACGTAGTCTGTATGCCCCATAACCACCGGCACACCCGCCCAGATGGCGTTCATGACCTACGTCTTCGGCGGCGCTGGCGAGTACCAGGGCCGCGACCTTGCGGCAGCCCATAAGCGTTTGATTCTGGAAAAGGGGCTGAACGAGGGGCATTTTGACAAGGTGGCGGTACACCTTGAGGAGACGCTACGCTCGCTCGGCGTGCCCGAGGTGCGCTTGTCTCGGCCTTGCGGAGGTTGGCAGTGTTGATGGCTGGGAACCCGCATGCCCGAACCGGTATTTGACTCAGGCTCCGAGCATGATGAATATTGCATACACCCAGCAGTACATGCGCCCGTGCCGTACCTAGGTTACCCTCACCCAGCACGCGTGCCTTCCATGTTGCTACCCTTGGCAGGACTTGGTGGGCGAGGCCATGACGATTGTGGCGACGGCGAAGCCGGCAATCTTCGGGAGCGCCTAACAGAGGAGCATTTTCAAGGGAGCTTCAGATACTTGTGAGGAAGCAGACGCGGGCATACGAACTGCCTTTGCACATCCGCCGTAGACCAACACGCTTGCAGTGTAGTAATTTCAATTTGCACGATGCTAGTATGTTCATGGCAGAGGATACTCAGTTCTGGCCCTTTCTACTCCTTTGTACTTACGTAATGGCTGCGACGCTGTTGTGCTGCGTATTACGCGTCCTTATGACCGGTCAATGAGCCCAAACATTCCGCGAGCGGGCCCCTGTCCCTGTGTTGTAAGTGCTGCATGAGGAGGGATTCCTTTACTTCGGAAGGGCGAGCGAAAGCAAGAATGCTGCTTCTGTGGCAGAGACAGCTGAGGTGTGGTAGGATCAAGACTCGATGTTCCGCTTCTGATCAACCACATGAATGAACGCGGAATACACGCCATGCGGCTCCGGCTTTCTGGCTCGTGCTATCTATGCGTATGTACCAATCCCTGCTTGGATTCCGTGTGTGCCTTGCGATGTAGTACGGCTCTCAACGACGGGCGAAACGTCCGAGCCATCAGCGGACTATGGCACGCGAGTGCTCCTCCGCATGTAACTTCCGATTGTGAGCTCAACTGGTAAGCGCCGTGAGTGATGGGCGGTGCTGAAAGAAATCAAGCCTTGCTGTTTCGGTTGTTATAGAATTCACAGCTTACCAAATGTGCCTGACGCAACTGTAGTAAACCCCAATATGTATGCGTCACACCCAATAGCTGGCTACTTACGTTTAAAGGGTGTGAATACTTGGCCGTAAGTGCCTCGAAACGGCCAGAAGCCGCTGCACCTGTACCAGGCATAGTGAGTAGCCATAGTTTCCTCTCTCTGACTGACGGTTGGTTCGCACCTGGCTAATATCAGTTGTGACGCGCTCAATTTCCGCTCAAAAGGCTTGCAGACACGCAGGATGATCAAACGTGTCACAAACCGACCGAACGATCGACCGACCGAGCCAAGCCTAAGCCAAAGCCAAAACTCATAACGTAAAATTCATGGGGGCATGGCGACGTCAGAACTTTCAAACGTAGGCCTTCGCCAAGCCCTTCACTGGCCCAAGCCTTCAAGGCGGGCCATTAAAGGGTGATCCCCAAGGCCAGCCGCGCGCAGCGCCACCGCCAGCCGCAGCCTCGCAGCGCCTTGGGCAGACGATTGGCCCCATCTGTCGTCGCCGGCCAGGGCAGCCGCCATCAGGCGATCCGCTAGAGCGCTCAACGTCGAAGCGCCGCCCTCCGGCATGGGCAGCACCGCCAGGCTTTGCAGAATGAAAAAGGTCTCGCGATCCGTTAGGCCACCCGCGCCCAGCAGCGCCGCCACCCGCGCGTGAGCGGCGGTGACAAATCCGGCATCCAGTACCAGCGCTGGCACCGGCACCGGCGGCACCGATGCGCGGGCCTGCGCTTCAGCTGGAGCCGCCGGCTCCGGGGCCGAAACGGCCACGCCATCGGCGGCGCTGGCGCGGAAAGCGTGGTAGAAGGCCCCTAGCAGGCGACCGAGGCTGCCTCCGTCCATACGGGGCAGCTCGGGGAGGGAGGCTGCCGCCACCTGCTGCCAAAAGGCCCCATCCGAGTGCTCCAGCAATGCCAATGCCAGCACAATCGAAGGGTAGTCCCGGTTGCCAAACTTCGTGGGGCCGCGTAGGAGTACCATGTCCGCCAGTAGCCGAGGTAACGCGCCAAACGAGTGCCGCTGCACAAAGGTAGCTGACATGGCAGGAGTCGCTCCCGCTCCAACGTCCTCAGCCGCCGCTGCCGCTGCAGCGCCGTGTGCCTTGGCGAGCGCCGCCGCGACGCATGTGGCCTTGTTGCTGGACAAGGACGGCAGCCGTGGCACGAGAGCATCGCAAAGCGGCCGCAGCGCCTGCCGCGCGGCCTCCGCGGTGGCGACCGCGCCGGCCGCCCCCGATGACGCAGTGGCCAGCCCCGCAACGGCGAGCGTCAGGTCCGTGAGAGCCTCCGCATCCAGCTCCGCCAGCCGAGGCTGGAGTACTCCCCAGATCGCCTCCAGCAGGCCCTCCCGCCCGCCGTCCAGGGCGGCGCCGCCCGCCATGGCATACGAGCGCAGTACGGCAGCGGCGACTGCGGGCTGAAGCTCACCGGCGTGGCGGGCGGCAAGGCGCGCTGCGGCGCTCCAGACGCCGGGGTGGCTCTCATGGGCCTGCGAAAGCGCCTTGCAGATGGATCGGAGTACGGCCTGCGAGGGAAGAAATGAGCAGGGCGACGGCAGGGGAGAGAGGTCACCGGTGCGGCGAGAGCTGATAGAAACAGAGAAGGAGACGGGCAGCCGCACAATGTGCATGCCGTTGTGAGGTCTCCCGCCGCTTGCTTCGGTGGAGCAGAGCTTCCACTGTGCGGCCCACACACGCGAGATGCTGCACACAACCGCCTGGCTCACCCCTACCCACGAATCGGGTTCTAGGTGCCCGTACAGCGGCTGCCCTGCGTGCGCATCCCCAACCGCCTCCAGCCTCAACTGCACTGCTTTCAGTGCGCATGCATGCGGATTGGTACTCGCTGGAGCGGCGCAGGGCACACCTGCGGTATCGAGTCGTCCACCTCTGGCCCATCCTCGCCGCCCACGGGTACCGCAGGGGCTCCGTGCGGCTCCTCGCCCAGCGCTCGCAGGAGCTTGGACTCCGCCGCCGACAGCAGCGCCGGCCACAGCTCCTCCCTCAACACGTCGCCCCCATTCTTCGGGCCGGCCTCTCCCTCCCCCGCTACCGCCGCTGGCGCGGGCACCGAGCTCCCTGCGCCGGCGCCGCTGTGCTGTGCCTGGGAGAGGTTGGGCCCCTCCGCCTGCGCCTGCCGCTGCGCCTGCATCATGCGGCCAGTCGCGTGCAGGAGGGAGGAGAGGGCGCGTGGGTCCGACTCCAGGATCGCGCGCCCGCCTCGTGGGCTGCGCGCCACCAAGCGCTGCGTGACCACCGCAAGAAGAGCTTGCCCCGGCGCGATGCCGCAGTCCGAGAGGCCGGAGAGCGCAGCCCCTAGGTTGGAGGCCTTGGTCTCATGGATACGCTCCTGGCAGGACGGGAATGCGGGACCACGAGGTGCGCTGTGGGTTCATAATTCGGATTTGCTTAGCATTAGCAGGGCAGACTGGCAGGCAAGCGGCAACGTCGCACACAGTTCCATAAGCACAGGCGTGACACGGCGCAATTCAAGCAGCGAAATGACGTGATGAATAGGTTGCCATTCTCCTGCAGATGGATGGCTGTCGGCAGCGAACGTCAACACAAGCCTTACGCTTCAATCGGAGTGAGGCGTGTGCTGATGCATGTGCAGCTCACAGCTAGGAACGTTGAGCAGGCCGTGTACCTGGAGGCGAGGCATCAGCAACTCCGCGATGCGGCGAGCCAGCGCCCCTGGAGCCGCCGCATCGGGCGTGGCCTGCCCAGGCGTAAACAGGCCAGCGCCTTAGTACAGCAACGGCTTTGATTACGGCAAACTCTTCTAGATAAAACAAATTGTTTCGGGCCTAGACAATCCAAAACGCCGCACCCCGTCACACTGGTACACTTTCACCTGCCAACACATCACATGCATACTTTCGGGACCTTTCCCGCGGATCCACGACTGTTTTCGGCCCCGACGACTGCCCGCCTGCTGGAGAGCCGCAGCTCGATTCCTACACAGCCCCCCTCCCAGGTCCTACCGACACACCTGCTTCAGCTTGTGAAGGCGGGAAAGGGCGACGCACAGCACCGGGCCGCTCATGTCTCGCCCGCACTCACGGACCACTACCTGCAGAGGGTGGGTGTAAGTGCATTGGAGGGCGTCCTCAGTGGCGAAGTTGGAGGCGCTGCGGGTGCGCGGGGAAGCGAGCGAACGTCAACGCGTCTGCAGGGCTGCTGCTGGCGGGGTCGCGCGCTGGTAGACGGAGGGCGGATTAACACACCAATTGCACAAGCTGGTTATGGCAGCGATGTCCTCCGGCCCTGGGCAGGAATGGCTTCTGGGAGGGGCGGCAGGACCAGGCTGTCCTTGCACCGGCGCACAGTCGGCAGCCCGTATGCCCAATGTGTGCCCAACGAGCTTCCTGACGGTCGTGCGTCCTCCCACAGCACCGCCCTCCGTGTTCAACCTTGCAAGAGTACCGGTAAGAAAAACCGAAACAACGGCATCGGGCAGCGGCCAATGCCGTGCTGGAGTATGCCACCTCAACATCGCAGGCAAAACACGCGCCGAGGGTCGTGCGACCATCGCAAGACCCCACGACGCTACGACCGCATCGCACATCGCCGTGCACCAACAGCCACCCGCCAGCACGCCCCGCCGACCTGCAGCTCGAGCAGGTCCCGGCACTCCATCAGCAGCGTCCATAGCTCGCCCATAGCGCCCTGAGGCGCGCCGCTGCCGCCGCTGCGACGCGAGGGCCGGCCCGCGCCGGCCCCCTCGCGTAGGATCTCCTGCGCCACTCGGACGTCCCGGCCGCTCTCCCGCCACCGCTGTGACGTGGATTGCGGGCGCCAATGGGCAAGCGCGGGACACGTTGACAGACGGGCAGCACTTGCGCAGGCGGGCAGCAAGCCAAGGGGTCGTAACGCACGACCGCGGTGCGCGCTGCAATCCGTTCGTGCGTTCGCATGTACAAGGGTCCCCACCGATGCGCCCCGACGCCCTAGGATCGAAAGGGAAAACGCTAGAGGCCAGCCGTCATCAGGAAGGCGATAGCCGCTGTCACAGTGAGACAGGCGGAGGCACATGCGGGCGTGCATCGCACACCTGGAAGTTGTCCCGGTTGGCAACTTTGTTCTTCGCATAGCGTGTAAGATTCGACTTGAACCTGCACGGGGCCACAGGCAAGGCAGCAGGGGGTTACAAGAAGGATAGGTCCGGACGGGTCCACGGGCAATGGCGCATGCCAACTGACAGTCTGTTGCTCATCAAATACCGTCGTCACAACTGGGTTGCTGGGTGCCGGTGCATCCAAAACTCATGGCAGAGCTCTTAGCTTTACCCCCGGGTGCAATAGCCCCAGCGACCTCCCAGGCACCCGCTGATGCCGAGCCTGGACCCGCACCCACTCGTAGGACGTGCTGGCTGTCATGGAGACGGCGCGCGCCTGCAGCAGTCTCAGCACATCAGATTGTAGCCCTCCAATCACGCCCGCTCGCCCAGAGCTGCAGGGCCGGCCATTGCTATGATTGCTAGAGCTGCAGCCGCTGCCGCGGGGGCTGCTTCTAGGGTAGCCCACCCCCGCCGGCCCGTCCGCTTGCGTCTGGTACCCCTCGGCTTGCACCCCAGAAGCTCCTTGGCAGCTAAATGGGTCCGCAAGCCGCGAGTGCAGGGCGGCGTGCTGCAACAGGGACACGGCACCGCAGAGCGAGCCGCCAGCAGCACCACGAGAGCCTGTGAGGAGCGCAGATCGGTAATGTCAAAGCGCACGGCTCCTTGGTTTTCCGTAAAGCTGCTCTCACGCGCTGTAAAATAGCAGATGTGTGCGATGATCGCCGAGACGCCGCTCAAGCCCTATCGCTGACAGAAGGCACAAGCAGATGATGCCAGTAGGTCTCTTTTCGTGCTTACCGGCGCTCTCGAGGAGGATGCTTGAGAGCATCCTGCGCCGTGCCTTTCTTAGCCGTCGGGTTAGCGTCAAAAAACAGGCTTAAAGCAGGGAGTGTTTGATGTCACGTAGAGGTAGACTGTACGTGTGCGTCGTGGTGCGCAGCCGCTGGGGAGACGGCTTATGAAATTGTGGCCGCTGATAGCCAAAATCCCAGTATCAATGTAAGCTCTCTTGCGACCATGTGCGATGTCCATCAGCTATGCATGGCGCCCATACATGTATTACGGTAGTGGGTTGCCAGTTGGTTGGCGAGTTCCCCTGTGCACATTGATACCATTGCTGCATACCGACTGACTCCTGCATTCCGCGCTATCAATTGCGGCCTTTTTGTACTGGTTGCTGTGGCTCCATGACAGCAGAGCGGAAACAATAGTCTCTGGTCAGGCACTCGTATACAAAGCGTTTCCTGTTAGCAGCTGGAGCCATGGTTTACAAAACACAGCCTGCGGCTTGTGGCGCCGCACATCCATTTGCGCGGCACGCCCCGCGCTGCGTCCTCAGCGGCGCGAGTTTACTGCTTCGGAGTCCCTGCCGAGAAGCCCCTGTGGCACTGGCATCGGCGTGCCATGCAGGTGCGCCACGGCGTAGGCCTCCCTCCGCCCCGCACCCCCAGCTCTGTGCTGTTACCCCTTGCGCCCCAAGTTCAACACCCGATCCCGGCACCATGTTTCCCTGTTGCTGAGTGATCCTAGCAAAGCTCGAACCCCCTTGACCTTACCTGCCCTGCCCGTCAGCCCCAGCAGCCCCGGTAGTCGAAACCCCGTGGCGGGCACCGAACCGTGCGGCATTCCGCTTTGCTGGCGTCGCAGCCGCAGCTGGCAATCGCCTCGCCGGTGCCAGCGAACCTCCAGCTCAGCAACTATCGCAAGACGCCCTGACCGCCGCCAGCACGGCGGCTGCAACCAGCTCCGTCCCACAGGCGGCTCCATCGCCAGGGCAACAGAGACCACCGCTGGTGGTCCTTGGGATCGAGAGCAGCTGTGACGACACGGGCGTCGCGGTGGTGACGTCATATGGGCAGGTGCTAGGCGAGGCGATCGCGACACAGGCGGACATTCACGCGCAGTGGGGTGAGTCACGGGTTCGGAGTCGGCGGGATTTGCCCAACCCGTGAGCCGGGCGGGCGGCGGCCGTCAGGGACGCCAGCTGCCAAGCGCAACACAGATCTCGATGCAAATTCATGATTGCGCATGCCATAACGAGCAGGGGGGTGAAAGCCAGCGCCGTTGGCAGGGCCTCAACTTGCGTGTACAGGCTGCGGTCCTGACGGTCCTTGCGAAGAAGGAATGACGGATTGCTTCTGCCGGTCGTAGGCCCGGATTCAACCCATGCTGGCAGCTCACCTCTCCGAGGACGAGGAGCCTCCACCAGTCCCGGCCGTCAAATACAGATCATACCAAACCAATCTACCCCCGCCCTATGCTTGCGCCGGCCCTCTGCTCGCAGGCGGCGTGGTGCCCAACCTGGCTCGCGACGCGCATGCGGCCGCCATAGACGCTGTGGTGGACCGCGCGCTGGCGGCGGCGGGGCTGAGGCCGCAGCAGCTGAGCGCCATCGCGGTCACCATCGGCCCGGGGCTGGGACTGTGCTTGCGGGTGGGTTGTGAGCGGTCTGGTAGGGACAGGAAGCTGCGACAGGAGCCTTCTTCAGGTGGAGAAGGCCAGGCATGTTGCACTTGCTGCATGGTCGCTGGCCGCTTGCCGGGCTGCCGCAGTTGCTTCCGGTGGTGCGTACAACGAGCGGGTCCGCACGGCATGAGTGCGCTGCCGTGCGTTGCGCCGGGAGCGGGGCGTCCCCACGGTGGCGTGATCGCACCGTATGTCTGAGGGTGCGTGTGCAGGTCGTACGTCGCTTGGATCCGTGCTGCACAAAGTGCACGTGGAAGGCGTTACCGTGTTGGATAGCTTCCCTTTCCGCTGCTGACGGATCCGACTCCCCACTCCGCATCGGCCTTCGCTCCTGCGCCCCTTGGGCAGGTGGGCGCTGCGAAGGCGCGGGATCTCGCACGACAGTACGGCATTCCCCTTGTTTCCGTACACCACATGGAGGCACACGCGCTCGTCGCGCGGCTGCCGCCGGCTGCCGCAGCGGTGGCGGCGCCCGCTGTGCGACTCTCTGCGACGCGCGCCCCCCCAGCCGCAGCCCCGGCGGCCGACGGAGAGCAGTCGCAGGAGGTGCTACTAGTCCAGGAGCCGCAGCAGGCCAGGCGATTGTTGGAGAGCGGGCATCCGGTCCCTGGGCCTTCGGAACGGGACCCAGTGGCAGGGGCAGGGTCAGAGGTGGCCGCATCACGTCAGCCAGCCAGCTACGAGCCCCAGGCCGCACCGGCCCCGTACACCGCTGCGGGACAGGCTTCGGCGTCGTTCTCGGGATGCACGACGCTCAATGGAGTCCCCGCAGAGCAGGCCTCTTCCTCCAACCGCAGCAGCAGCAGCGGCAATAACGGCACCAGCGACGAGCGTAACGGGGACCTCAGCCATACCGCTGACAGAAGCACTGGCGGCGCCGGTAGCTCAGCGCCGATGCCGGATGCGTCGGCGGTTGCTTCCGACGTGTTTCGCTGCGCCTCGGTGCCCTTCCCGTTTCTATGCCTTCTGGTGTCGGGAGGGCACAATCTCCTGGTCCTCGTGCGTGGCGTGGGGGACTACGTGCAGCTCGGGACCACGGTGGACGACGCCCTGGGTGAGTGACTGGACGGGTCGATATTGAAATGGTGGTGCTTGGCCGATGAAAAGCGCGGCGCGAACAATGTGAACTTATTCGGACATAAAAATGCGAAACGGCGAGGGGAGCGCCCCGTGGCATAAGGCCCCGCGAATCCATCCTTGCGCCACTGACCCTTGGGCCACCGTCTCTGCACAGCGTTGGATCCGCCGGCGTTCCTGCACTCGCTTTCGGGCCTTGGTCACCCGGTCACCTTCCCAAATCCCATCCAATTCATGTGAGGCGCACACCCGGAGGGTGCGGCAATGCATATTTGGCACCTAAACGGCGTGCGCCCCGCGACCTGCCCTCACTTGTACCTGCACCGGCTCCCCCCGCGGCCATGGTACCGACCGCGCCGTGCAGGTGAGGCGTACGACAAGGTGGCGCGGCTACTGGAGCTGGAGTTGCGCCCGCACGGTGGGGCAGCCCTGGAGGCGCTGGCTCGGGATGGCGATCCCAGGGCCTTCAGGTGCGGAAGGACGAAAGAGGTTGGCTGCCATGAGGGCGGGCAGACAAGGCTGCGTTTCTGCCTCTCCGACACAAACGTTACTATGCCTGGGGGGTTTCAGTAGCATTCGCGGAGTCTGGCCGTACGAATCTGCGTCGCTCCACGTCTGGTCGGGTCGCAATGGGCCGGCGGGGAGCTGCTGCCGCCACGCGACATGGGCTGGGCTCTGCTGCTGCCTCTGATCATGTTATCCGCGGATAAACAGCGGCAAAGCTATGTCTGGGCTGCACCCCTGGCAGCTTCGGGGCTAGCTTGAAAGTCAGCCTTGCCGGTCCACCCTCCCGAGCAGGTTCGCGGTTCCAATGCGGAAATACGCAACGTGCGACTTTTCGTTCGCCGGCCTCAAGACCAGCTCTCGCCTGGCCATTGAGCAGCGGCTGGCGCCCGCGCTGACACAGCATCTGACAGCTCAGGAGGTGTACAAGGTGGGTCCAGCACAAGTGGACTTCGGGCGTGCAGCGCTCTGGCCCGGAGACGGCTCCGGCCCGACCTGCCGCGGCGCGTGACTCGCGCTGGGAGGTGGTGCACGGGAAGGCCGGGAAGGCTGGGGACCGTATGGGAGGTCTGGGACCTGCTTCGGAACGGGCGAGGGAGTGGTAAGGTTGGGAGCGATGGAGCGACTGCGCTCTAGTCAGAGCTGTGCGGCCTGCGGACACCATCTTGGACCTGGCGTTCCGCCTATACTGCATGGTATCAAGGGACTCTTCTTGCCGGGCCCTCGCAGCTGGAGGTCGGCATGCGCCTCTCCCTTCTCAACCGGCTTATGTTCGCCCCAGGCAATGGATGTCTCTCTCCATGCTTGGCAACGACGTGCTGCTGCATCACGTTAGGCTGCCATGCAGTTAGGATCCTATTTCTTGCCGAGCTCCTATCTTTACCTCTTTGCTCGCCATTGCCCGTTGTCCGTCCGGACGCACCCCTCAGCTCGAGGCCTCGGCGGTGCCTGTCCACCCTGCTCACGTCTTGGCCCCCTTGCCTCACGCCCACCACGCCCACCGCAGCTCAAGGCCGACATCGCGGCGTCCTTCCAGTCGGTGGCTGTGACTCATTTGATGGAGAAGACGCGCCGCGGCGTGACGTGGGCGCGCGAGCTGGCCCCCGGGCTGCGGCACCTGGTGGTAGCGGGCGGCGTGGCGTGCAACAAGGTCGTCCGCGCCAGCCTTCAGGACCTCACAGGTGACGCGAGTCCCGCCAGGGGGCTGCGGGCAAAGCGTCGTAATGTTCTTCAGTGCTGCGCGAGGCTTCTGAGGCGCTGTTCGTAATGTCACCCCCCCCCCCCCGTGCTTCTGGGCCCCCAGCCCCTTCGGCCGGGTGGTACATAAATGCGACGGGCCACCGGGAGTTGCGACGTTGGGCCACGAAACACCGGGAGCCCAGTCCACCCTCAGCGCTCAGCCTGTTGTTTCGGTGGTCGGGAGAGGAATGCGCCCCAGGGATTATCTACTGAGAATGCCTTCCGACCTACTCCCCCCCAGTGCTTCTAAGGCGCTCGCGCCTGCCACAAGTCCTGCCGCACCCTGACTTGTCGTTGTCCCTGAGCCCCCCCTTTCCCCCACGCCGTGGTCCTGCGCTTCGCAGGGTCGGAGGGCCTGGAGCTGGTGCTGCCCCCGCCCCGTTGGTGCACGGACAACGGAGTCATGGTGGCCTGGGCGGGCATCGAGCGCATCGCCTGCGGGTGGGCGGAGCCGCCGCCGCCGCCCCTGCCACTTGGGGACGCTGCCACAGAAGCCGCGGCTGCGGGCACCGGAGCGACCGAGGCGGGAGCTGCACCTTCGCCGGGGCTGGGCGCGGGGGCGGGGTCTGGGGCGGGGGCGGAGTGGATCGAGCTGAAGCCGCGGTGGCCGTTGACGAGCGAGCTGCACCCAAAGAGCGAGGCAGCACGACGGGAGGAGCGGCGGTCCGTTAAAAAGGTCCGCATGTTCACGGCGCTGAGTGACCTAGTGCCCCCGGCCGCGTCCGGCGTGACGCCGTCGGCAACGGGAGTGGGGCCCAGCGGCGGCGGCGGTGAAGGTGGCGAGGGTGAGAGCGGCAGCCAGGCAGCCCTGCCGGTGGTCGAGGCTGGCGCGATGGCCCTCGCACAGTGACACAGGATGGGCGGGGGACGCGAGAAGGAGGCTGCAGGGGCGGGGGACGCCGTTTAGTGCCATGCCGCTGAAGGCTCGCGCCGGGGCCCCCTCGACGTATGCCGCGACTGGCCAGGGGGCGGTCTGTAAGGAAAACAATATTCCACCCATACTATGGAACTATGACCCTGCTACGGTGTGGTCGCAAGTTCGCAATCTGAAGGACATGAGAAGACACAGGAGACAGGGGGTGCCAGACACGACGCCAGCGCCCGCCCACCATCTCTGTCCACCACCGACCAGTGCTCCCGTGCCCCGATGACCATACTGCAGCGCCATGAGCTCTCCAATCAGCACGACCAGCCTGCCTGCGATCGTGCACTTCAGCCAGGTGGTAGGACGTGTGATGTACGGCACTTCAGAGGATGCCAACTGCCAAACGAACCCTACCAACCACCAACAATCGCTTCGTGTAGAACTTGTGACTTCTGAGAAGTGCAGGCGAAGTGCCCATGGACAGAAGCAATGTCTTCGCACAGACACAGCGCGGGGCCAACAATCATCTTCTTTAGCTCCAGTGCTTGTCCAACATGCCAAAAGCTGTCAGGCGATGTTAATCAGGTCAGGATTTGACCTGCGATTACGGTGCATGCGTTGACGCCTGACAAGTGACACGGCTGACCGACTCTTGCATCAAAAGGTAGCACGTCAACGACACGACCTCACAATCCTTCGCGTGGATGCCGACAAGGAATCTGAATGGGCCCCAGAGGTGTGGCAGACCATCGCCTGGCACGCCATCGTGCTGTGCTTGCACGTGCCTTGTTTATCCTCTGCGTGTTCGGGATTTCTGCTTATGCGCCATGCTGGGGCTACTGGGTGCATTGGTATCACCTTAAGGTCGGATGCCTGCCGCTGATTCCTGTTCAAGAAAGAGAAATCTGCAGTCCGCCTCTACGGTCATGCACGCCCGAAGGCGCGACGTTTCCACGGGTACAAAGCAAGCCATGTGACGCTCGTCCCGCCCTTTTACTATCCCCTTGTGCTGTAGCTCTTGCACTACAAGATCACACGAGTGCCTGCATTTGTGTTGCTAGATGGCCAAGGTATGATCACCCGCCAGCTACGGGCTACCACGGTCGCAGCATGTCACGCCGCTTCAGATACGCGGGAACATGGTTTCCATCAGGCTGCAATCCATCCTCCCCAAGTTGCTCGCCTGCGGGCTCAGACCCTGGCCGCGTCCCCCTACCATTCAGGCCGGGCTGCTGCATCTGCAACCCAGCCCCAACCCTACGACCAGATGCGTGGCATACTACATTCGCTGGTGGCCCGAACGACGCCGCCGCGGTAGACAGCAGGCTATATGGACACTCCGCCAACCAACTTCAATTTTGAAGTAGGAGGCCATCTACGAGGATGCGCTGGCTTCCGCGATGATCGTACGCAATGTGTCTACCGAGCGTCGCGGTGGCTTGGCAATCCACCTTTTTACCCACTATGTCAAGTCGCCAACTATGCACGTTCTTTTGTATGTGCCGTTGTGCGCCCGCCGAAGTGCCAGTACGGTATTGGGCCGGCCTACGCTGATGACGGGGAAATCCATGCTGACGATGACGTCTGGAGGCCTGGTTGGGACGGGATTGGGGGTAATACGGAATGGGAAACGGGTCGCGGGACACCGAATCGCATACTCAGTAGGAGGAGGAACGGCGGTCTTGGTAGAGGTGAAGGCAACCTGCAAAACTCCGATGTCAGCGAGCAAAGGCCCAGCGTCGTGCGCATTGTTTGTGCAAGGGTGTAGTTAGCGGGAAGAAACGTTATGTCACGGGCGCTGCCGCTGCTCCGCCGCTAAAAAAGAGAACCAAAAACGGGGAAGGCAGCCTCTGCGGACATACACACGAGGGTGTGATGTTTCCA
>LSYV01000012.1:1636019-1680511 GCA_001584585.1 Gonium pectorale | reverse complement strand
GAAGGGCAATACAAGCCAACAGAGGTCCAACTACAAACAAGCACTGCGATGCGTCACCAACTCGGGCTCCAGGGGTAGGATCACTACCAACTGCGTATTACAAACTGATGGCCAGGGTCCGGTGAACCAGGGCGGCCACGACCCAGGTACGCTGATGACAATCGGTTAGCTGCACCAAGCTTAGAACGACCAGGGAACGACCAGAGGACGACCAGATGTATACCAGAGGTGCCGCTGCAACCTCTCAGAACGATGGCTGCCAGCTACCGGAGGCCTCCTTGCCTCGAGGGCTGCGCTGGAACTCCTTCAGCCTATCGGGTAAACGACCAGTAGTGCAGTAGTCGCGCAGCCAACTAACGTAGCAACGCCCGGACCTGCGGCACCTCGCAGGTCCGCGGCCTAACACCGGGGCCAAACATAAGGCCCTCACACCATGACAAGTACCACGAGCGCTGCTCTCAGCACGCTAGCTGGATACACGATACCAAGATACATCCAATGTGACACCAAACACAGGTGATACTCACGCAGATATGACACGTGGCAACTACCGACTGACACGGCGTGCCAAACCCAGGGTACCCCGAGCACTAACGATACCCACGGAACGTACTACATCACGGAACCTATTATCTCCTGACACCCGTACGCACGGGGCCATTACCTGCCGCCTGGTGATTCCGCGCCGTAGCAAACAGATTGTACGCAGCAAGGCACCAAATGCGTCACCAGCCTAGGCCATCACCTCTCTGTAGTGCCGGCGCCGCTAGGTCCTGTCCCGCTTCCATTATTCCGCACAGTTTATTGCAATAAGGGGTGGGCCAGGCTTGGGGCACAGCATACGCACGCCAAGGGTTGTACCGGCTACCACTTTATGCACGCAAGACGGTGGCATGCACGAGCAAACGAAGTAGGCAGGGATTTACAAGCTGCAGCGGGGTCTGGCGGCAGCACAATGCCGCTCTGTACAGCATGCCACCGCAAGGCAGTGGGAGGGGGAGGGGGGATAGTCTCCATAACGTAGAATCCTCCGTACATAATAAAAAACCAGTGCCAAGGCCTTGAATGGCTATGGTCCAGGACAGCATGTAGTAGCCAGGCACATGCTCCTGGTCCACTTTCGTCCGTGCGGCCTTGCTTCGCAATCCATTGCTTCATACAGTCCTTGCAGTCCACAGCATGTGATTGCAGAGGGATGCGTGGGTGGGGGAGGGAGAGGGGTGAGCATCCACGCATGAGAAATGCTCTGCCGATGGGCCAATTATAGCCAGTTTACCGCTAAGACAAAGTAATCACATGCCCCACTTGCATATGACTTGCCTGTCCATGCTTTTCATGGGATGGAAACAATCTCCCATGGGCACTCACGGTGCACAGCATGCCAATGGAAGGTGGAAGGAGAGATGTCATGACATAATAGGTTCCGTGATGATGTAGTACGTTCCGTGGGTTCCGGTAGCACTTGGGTTGCCCTGGGTTTGGCACGCCGGTCAATTGGTAGTTGCCGTGGCCTGATTCTGAGTAAGCGTCTGCCTGCTACTGAGTTACCGTTGGCATATCTTGGAGACGTGTATTGTGCTTATGTCGTGGTGTTAGCTGCGCCATTGCCTTATCCAGTGCCGTGCAGAGGCCCTACGATTGGCCCGGCTTGGATTCACTCTCGACATGCAAGAAAGCCGGACCGGATATCGGCGCAGCGACTGATGGGATTGGATCGGGACGCTCAATGCTGCTACGACCTGCACAACCAAGCCGTACATTCCCTGAATGACAGTGTCTACCTCAGAAGGCAGCTGGAACGCAGGCGGTTTCCTCATCCGATAACCCTGCTGGGACGTGGATCGAAGTTTCCCACCAAAGGCCTTCACAACTGCGGTGGTGGGCGGTGTATAGGACTCCCCCAAAAAGAGAAATCTGGAGACTCTGACATGCACCAGAGTCCTCACCACAGCAGCGCCACAGCCCGCCCCCATTATTATTGCTAAACTAAAATGCGGTTTGAGGAGGGAAAGCGCAGGGCGAAGTGTGTCATTCAGTACTTGGGTTATTGCAGTCACGGCGTGTCGTAGGCCTCCCTGGAGTGTAGTGCCAGGCGGTAGCCGTTTGGCAGGGCGCCGCGCCTGCCCACTTGCTTGCTCTTTCCGGGGCCTAAGCCCGGTTTGTGTGTGATCCCGGCCAGTGTTTGCACACCCACCCACCATCCCTCTTTACGGCGCAATTCTTGGCGGTTTCCCATCCCTTGGTGTTGTTCTTTGGGTACGTTTCCCGGTGTATGTCCTCCGGGCGCGGGGGGCGTTGTACTGCGGGAGGCGCCCGCTGAGGCGGGGCCACGCAGCTTTTCGGCAGTAGGCCCTCGTCGGCCAGAGACGAAGACGGTTGATTGCATAGCCGGTCGAGGGTGGCGACTGCCAAGCCCCATACTCGAGTTACATCCCTCGCGAGGTGCACTGTAATATGGTGCACCATCGCGCCTTTTGCCGGTAGGCGGTAGCACGTAGCGACTCAACTCACTCACACAGGCGGGCATGGCAAGGCAACCTGGAATTCGACCTTAAAATGGTACAAAAAAGAGAACCAGAAACGGGGAAGGCAGCCTCGGTACGCGATGATGGCGGCCATTTCACGGCAACTAACAGCAGTCCCAAAGGACGACGCGCCTGTGACGGCAAAAGGGGGGAAACCGATAAAAACACCAACCCGACTTTTTGTGTGTGGGGCTGGGTAGCCTAACCGGCTGCTGCTGTCTAAACCCAGGCGCTGGCTCAGGCGGACCAGACAGAAAGACTTCGTTACAGTACCCCCGACGCTGGGGGACCCGGCCTGCCACCGGGACATTACTGCGAAAGGCGGACCAGACGTGCAGCAGAGCCGTGTACGGCAGCTACATATATCCCAACCCTGAAGGGCTCCTGCGATCTCGAGTAAGCCTTTTCGCGCTGTTGCAAGACGCCTCCCATTGTGTGAGGACAGACCGGAGGGCGTTGCTGCCGTCGTACGGATGGCGGCGGTTGGCTGCTGCTGATGCTAGAGTTGGATTACTGCCGGTCAGGCTCAGGACTCCCTTGCATGAACCCAAGCCGCCGCTGCTACGGTGTCTTGCCTGGCCACTCAAGCCTATTCCCAGACGCAGGAGCCCCCAAGGGAAGCAACTGATGCGCTGCAAAGGGCTACGGGGATGACGGGCCCGGACCCGGCACGTCAACGGTCTGCCTGCGGCGCCGGCCGACTTACGGACGTAGGGACGACGTCTGTATGTTCGGGCTTCAGAAACAGTGCGGGAATGACGGGCCCTGTCCCAGAACCCCAAAGGCCTGCCTGCAGCTCGCTCTAGCCGACTTACGGCCTTATGGTCAACGTATGAGTGTTCTCAACCCTTGTGACGGGCGCTCCTTATATAGGGGCCCCATGCTCGTCCAATTGTGCAACGCAATGCTCCCTTCCGAGACCTTGTCCGAGACTCGTTTCCGAGACCCTTCAGAAGCTCAACTCGCCTCCGGCTAGCTCGTCCTAAAACCGAAGAGCCGTCAACCGCCTATTAATTGAACCTATCAGAGCAACCGTAACGGCATGTGCATCATCGCTCCGTCCGACTCCGCGAGTCATTTCGCGAACGAGCCTCACGGTGCCAGGTCGAAGCCCACAACAGCTACTACTTTGCCCACTTGATACCGCCTTTACGCTCCGAAAATCTCCCGCAACAAGCCCGTCAACAATCTAAGCATTCTCGGTTGCCTCAGCCCGGCGCCTTAACAGACTTATCCACATACTACTCCAAGCCTTAGGCCTGCCGCTAGCCGCAGCCAACCTCATGCATTGTCAGTCCTAAGAATAATCAACGGGGATCTCGCCTTCACACGCCTCTGTACACGCTGCTGACTGGTGGACGAGACTGGTGGACGATGTGACCCAAACGTGTCCGAGCATTACTCACACAGGCGGCCATGGCAAGGCAAGCTGGACCCCGACCTTTGGCTGGTACGCGGAGATGGCGGCCATTTCATGGTAACAGCAGTCCCACACGCGCCTCTGTACACGCTGACTGATGGTCTGAAGTCCGCGCGCCCTTACTCGCCGTGTGCTAACATGCTGATGATATGCATGGTCAAGTTCCGTACTTACTTTGCAGTAGCAGTGGCAAACAATATCTGAGACTGCGGAGGTACCTACGCACCTGTGCAGTGCAAAGATTGGAATGGCGCGCAGTGCGACGTCAAACCATGGACGATTAGAGCATGTCGCAATCATGTGGCCCAAATGAGCAGTTCGGGCTTTGCTTCGGTCAGGTGTACCGGACGAAAGGCAGGCAGCCGTAAGCCACGCCCTAATAATACTGCGCCGCATTGACTTGCCTAGTTAAGAAGTACCTCTCCGTTATCAAAAATGGAGGACAGCAGCGGTGGAATGCACATTTCGGTCGCGGCGTTTCAGGACGTCTTCGGACGTCCTAACCGCTCAACCGCGACCCCGGGACCCCAGTTCTGCAAAAATACTGTGATATCTCACGTAAAACAGTGTATCAAAGCTGGCCTTGGAGGGAGGCAACTGGCATAGCACTATTGGAATCCCCTCTCCTTGCCTCAATTAATTCCAAATATTCAATCGATCCTTAATTGGCTTGAGTTTGTTTGCAGTGCGCATGGTAACGAACGTCCACTCCGTACTTCCAGACGCTTTGAGACGTCCAACGTACATAGGGCTGCGACTACATAAGGGCAGAGAGATCAACTGATGTCGAAAGGATTATAGGTGGTACTTTCTCGGCGCTTCAGGTCAGCGCCGAACTGCTACTACTGTCATAGTTGGTTGCGCAACACCCTGCCGCCGTGTTCAATGTAACCTTCTATTGATGCGAACGCAGGTCGATCGCACCAAGTAGTCGCATCCAGCCCAGGCTGCGCTCCAGCATGCGGCCCTTCGGCCGCGCGCAGGCTGCGCGCCAGGCTCGCGGCATCACACTGAGTGCAGCGTTCCTACTGGCACTTGCTACGAGTGTCGACGCACAATGTAAGTTCCATGGGTGCGCGACGGCGGTAGGTACGGTCGGCAGCAGCGTGCGTCGGCTTGCTTGGCTCCCAGTGTTACTGCCAGGGTCGCTTACACGTTGTATTTGCAATCGCAACGGGCACCTTGTATTTGCTGCTGAGTAAGGGGCTGGGCTGTCGGGTTGCAAAGGCTCGCTACGTTATTAGGTAGGCTTGCGGCAACCCACGCCCACGCATGCACGCAGCACACAGATAGCACGATTGCTGCGATTGCCCTTGCCGAAGCCTAGGCATGTGCGGACCACACATGGTACACACGTACCATATCATCGGTTACTGGTCGAGGCGTACAATCGCTGCGCGCAAGCGCAATGAGAGTGGAGCCACTGGGCCGGTGGGATGGTTGGGCCTGCTGACGGAGGGCGCGTCCATCCGTCCGTGTACCGTTTTGCATCGTGACTCTTGTCAAACGGAGTCGCGGTTGTATACAAAGCCGAATCTCCTGGCGCGAGTGTATGCGGCTAATGCCCGATCACGTGCAGCACTGCACAAAAAAAGTATGGCGCTGATGCCCGATCACGTGTAGCACTGCGTCGGTCGGACGTGTCGGTTACTTGCTACCGGTCATTTGCGGTGATGTACGCTGCATGCCACTAGCTGTTTCCCACACACGTGCCTCACGCCCGCCCCTGCGCCGCTCCATCCCACGCACATAGCTGCTTGCGTCGTTGTCATGCAGTTCATAGATCATTGACTCGATGGGAACCCGTGTGTACCTCCCGTAAAATCCCCTCAGGCAGCACCATCGCAGGCTACTCGGTCACCCCCAACTTTGACGTAAGGGACTCGGGCGGGGTCCCGGGGTTTGGGGGAATAGCCTTCGGCTGCTGCGCTATCCCTGTTAGCAGCCCACTTCCTCGAGCTCCAGCCATTCGCTCTGCCAGGGCTCCCGCGGCATGCTGATTCTCGCCACGGCAGTGGCGTTCACTTGTGATGGACGGACGGAAGGGCAAAGGGTACCGGATTGCAAGTCAGCAAGGGGATTAGGCGAGCCTGCTTGGCATCTTTTGTGAAGTATCCGGATAGAAACCACAAAGTGAGTGAGTCTCTACGTCACGCCTACACAATGCCTGGACCGTCCCTGTCCACTGACATTGCCCGCTACATTGGCGTCCCCGATGCGTTTGTTGCTTACATACGTGCAGCACACTGGAGATGACCTCGGGATCAGGGGCACCAGCCTTTCCGACGCCCAGGCCAAGTGCAACGCTGAGGCGAACTGCGCGGGTTTCAGTGTTCCTGGTTACAGTTTGAAGAGGTTCGCCACGCCAACCAACTACCCGTTTGGCGGTTACTGCCTCTACCAGAAGCAACCGACGGGTGAGCGCTGATTATCCTCCGTGCGCACGCACACCCTGTTATCGGAGGCCCAGAAAGGTTGATTGGTCACTAGACGCGGCGGGACAATGGCACTGCTCCGAAGATCGACCCTGTCTGTCACATTCGCCTGATTCCTGTCGGGCCTGCCCGTACTTCAGATTTGTGCCCGTATACCTCGTGGTCCATACAATCGCCAATGCGCAACGCGTGCTTGTACGCTGTGCTTTGCAGTGTGTCCTTCGGTGGACGGGTTCCGCGCGGTCGTCAATGCGGACGGCAGCGGTACAGTCGGGCCAGTGTACTACAACAACTATGCGACTGTGGACGCCGCGTTTACAGCCTGTCGCGCCAGCACCAAGTGCCTGGCAGTTAGCGGTTCCAAGTTCACATACGACAAGGTCGTGCAAACTGTCCTAAGCGGCAACTGTCTATACTACAAGTCGGGTAGGTTCCAGGGCGCTGCCCAAGGAGTGCTATGCTTGGTGGATGGCATCGCTTGCAAATAATAACGCGGGAGCGGATACCTTGTTTGTCTGCGTGGATGACATGGTCTACACTCAACTGCTGCCATTTAACGCATGGACACGCACGTGTGCGTCTGGATGGGCCTGCAGTCTCTTCACCGCCGCCGCCGCCCTCACCGCCGCCGCCACCTCCCTCTCCACCGCCACCGATGCCCGTAAACCGTAAGTCACCACCACAATAGTGTAAACCCAGTTTCAATCATTCACCTGCAAGTTGCGCCTACACTGAGGCAGAGGCGGCCAGCAGACTTCCAGTCAAAAGATGGGCACGTTTGCCACGGGCTTTTTTATTGAGTTGCACGTGATGTATTAAGCGGGTTTCGTTCTTGTATAGTTTGCATCGTAGAAAGGAAATAAGTGTATGTGCAGCAGTAGCCCTTTGTACGAGTCGCAAGCAAGGGCGCTTGGGCACGCGCGTTGCATGCGCTTCACCACGCACGAATTTCCCCTGGCACCCTGCCGCCCTGTCCTTACCCGCCGCTCTACCTGCTGCGTGCGTTCACTCGACTGTCCGGCCGCAGTCACGGAGCGCCTGGACACCGCCATGTGCGGAGCCCTGGCCGAGCAGTACGGCGTCCGCCTCACCTCCTCCACCGGCGCCAGCTGGGGCAGCCTGCCCGCGGAGCTCCAACCGGTGTGGAACAACAACGCCTGCAACCCCAAGGTCTGCCTCTACATGGTGCAACGGTACGGCGTCGTACCAGGTGTCACGTACGGCAGCCTGCCAGTTGACTGGCAGCCTTCCTGGGGCAACGCCGGATGCCACAGCATCGCCATCAGTAAGTGGCCCGCATACGTGTGTGCCGGCGTGCTTGTTGCGGTCTCGCACCAGATTCTAAGTTGACCATGGAACACAGAGAATGCAGAGAATGCGATGATGGGAAAGACTTCCCAGCAGGCAGGCATAGATGAAGGTTGGTGCGTGAGCATGCTTTGGATACACCGAGCCGGAACCTTGGCTGCCTTCCCTACCAATTCGCCCACAGACTGCCCTGTGAACACGGGCTACTTGTCCACGCCCGACTCGGACCACGTTGCCGACGACATTGGCAACGGCGGGGCGACCGCCGTGGTCACCTGCACCGCCAACGACAAGTGCTGGGGCGTTAACTCAAACGGCTGGATGAAAACCAGCGGCGTGGTCAATCGCGACAGCCAGGGGTCCTGCTGGTGGACGAAGCTCTCAAGTACGCCCTCGGATCCCCTGTTTTCCGTCCCGGCTTTATAATGATGGTGCTCGTTGGATGGGCCCGCCCTAGCATTGCGTTCACGCATGCGCTGGTACTTTGTCTGCTGACTGGTGCTGCTCTTAAGGTCGTTGGTTCCTACCTGCCCCTTGCCTCGCTGATTCCTGCAGCAACGGCCCTTCTGGACTCGAATGCCTGTGGCGCTCTGGCCGAGCAGTACGGCGTGCGCGCGGCCAGCACTTGGGGCAGCCTGCCCGCTAACCTGCAGACGCTTTACACCGCCAGCGGCTGCGATCAGAAGATGTGTTACTACATGGCGGGCCGCTACGGCACCATCGAGGGTGTAACATGGGGCTCCCTGCCCACTGACTGGCAGGCATCATGGGGCAACGCAGGATGCCCCGCACTGTACAGGGGTGAGTCGGAAACAATGTAGAAGCGGTTCCATCCTTGTTGCCTCAATTCCCTTCCTATTTACCTAGGAATGAATTTTCCGCATGCTTTACACACGGGACCTCGCCCCGTGAACGCTGACCCTACTTGCCATGCGAGCAGCCCCCAAGTGCCCCTTCGTCACCGGCTACGTGGCTACCCCCGACATGGACCACAAGCTGGACGAGCTGGGGTACTACCCAATCAACCCCGCCGCAAAGTGCACCGCAACCGCTGGCTGCAAGGGCTTCGGCAGCAACGGCTTCCTCAAGAGCAGCGGCACTGCCAACACCTACAAGCCCGGAGCGTGCTTCTACAGCAAGGCCACGTGTGAGTGGTTGCCGTGTGTCTCCATCCGCGGGGCCAAATGACATCACCATGTCTTGCGTGATCTGTGCCCGCCGTAGCGGTTAGCTTTCTCACAACAGCTCTGCCCGTAGAGCATACACGCCATACCGTCGTGTCAAGACCGTGCCGTCCTGCCATGCCGTTAAGTGCCCACACACCCTGCCACGCTCGTGGTATGCGTTGTTTCATATCAACACGCTGCCAACTTGTCCCGCTCCCCGACAGCCTGCCCCCAACTCGTGGGATTCACGCTCTATGAGGACGTCGACATTGGCGGTTATGATATTGCGTCAGTTACAACTATTCAGCAGGCCGCGTCGAGCTGCCTGTCAAATGCAAACTGCAACTCCTTGAACTGGATTACGTTCTGGAGCCCGATGTCCGGCTTCACCAAGACGGTCAAGTACACAGCCAGCTCCGCTACTGCATACAAGGGCATCTGCTTCTACGCCAGGAGTAAGTGGGCATAGTGGTCTGCCTTCCGAATGAGCAAGACGGTGCGGTTTATGTGCAGAATGGGCCAATGAAGGGCATGTTGGTCAGAATAGACGCAGACCAGCTGTCCTGGATCCGACAGGGTAGCACATATAGTCCCACTGCCCCTGACGAGCGAGCACATAGTCAAGTAGGGGTGTTTGTATACCGATCAATCGTAGGCGGGCAGGGCAAGGGGCAGGGTATTTGGTTCAGCGCCATCCTCAGTTTTGTTTCTGCATTGAAGACGGTCAGCAGAAAACTGACAGTGATACGCTAACTTTGCGTTAACAAATGCCGCTTTCTCCGCCCGTCATGCAGTTCCGTCGGCGCCGCCACCGCCATCGCCTCCGCCTCCGCCTCCGCCATCGCCGCCGCCGCCTCCGCCACCCCCGCCCCCTTCACCGCCTCCGTCGCCGCCCCCTCCGCCACCCCCGCCCCCTTCACCGCCTCCGCCGCCACCAGGTTGGTTGACACCCGTCATTGTGCGTATCATGGTAAAAATGCCTGCATGGGCCTAGCTTTCTTCTGCCATGCATCGGGTGCACACTTACAACTCCAAACCTAAAGCTATCGTGACGCACTCCGTCAATGAAGCCCACTGGATGGGCCAACGTAGCCGCATGCTTGCACCAGCCATGAGCGCCGGGAATGTACGTATGCACACTTCAATGTAAATAATGCGTGTGCCTGCCTCGTGGCGCTCGCTCCGGCATGCAGGCTGCGTGAGGGGAACCTGGTGCACCCATGGAGGCAGCATCCCACGAACTGCGGATTGCGATGGCGATGGCAGGCAAGCGGGTCCCAAGCATGCCCCTGTCGATTTCCGTGAATACTCTCCATCCGCATGCAACACCCTACGCACCGCCGGTTGATCCTAGGCCCAAGGGAACGCATGGGAGGCGGGAGCGAGACAGTCGGACTGCCTTGAAAGGGTCCTTGCTTTCAGCCTGCTCTGAGTTATGTAACCCCCAGGATGAAATAAAGAGGTGGCGAGAGGGAGCGTGCGAACGGACATGACCGTTCAATCTACATCACAGACGATCCCTTCATGCCGTACCGCCTGCATTTTCCTGACATACACCCCGCGCCCTTGGCTTCGCTTGCCGCTACTCCCGAGACCAGACCCTATCTGACGCGCGCGTGTGGTATGCACTGCACTGTACGGCAGGCCTGACTGGACTTGCACGGACACAGGTGGCAACAGGGGCACCTTGCTCACGACCCAGAACTGTGTTAGTAACTGGCCCACTGCAACGATCGCCTCCTGTCCGGCGGGCTTCGGTGGGTGGATCGTACGTCAAGCGTTCTCCGTTTGCCGGTTGTCCTCCCCACCCTGCGCGCGACGGAATGAAATACGACGTGGCTCCTACCTCCATATAATCCGTCCCATGTCAGCACGCGGTCGTCCTTCGTTTGCCATTGCGATTGCCATGCCATGGTGTCCTGAGAATCTACATGCCACGCACTTCTTGGCCCAAAGGTTGCTTGCTTGTAATGCAACCGTGTAACATTATTTGTGTTATCCGCGGCCGCAGGTTGTGTGAATGTCCCCGGCTACATTGCGTACTACGGAGTGGACATCGGAGGCTATGACATCGCCCGCATCGCCTCCGTCACGGACGCGGCCGCCGCATGCGATGCGAACCCGTCCTGCAACTCGTTCAACTTTGCGCCCTACCTGAACTACGGCTACACGAAGACCATCGCCTACACCGCGGCCCGGGCGGCCTCTTCCGCGAATGCCTGCTTCTACTCAAAGTGTAAGGGCGTTTGAGGCATGCTTTCCCGCGTGTTCGGTTGGCGTGCCACGCACGACGTGTCGCCTTTGCTTGACTCCTCTGGTCAAGCACGCCCGCCCCGCCCCACCAAGGCGCCTACGTGGCTTGTTCTCCTGTACGATGACTCGTGCACTAGCCCGGCGCTGTGTTACCCTCGGCCACTCTCTCGGCCCCTGCCCCGCACAGCGCGCCTGGACTCCTCCGCGTGCGGCGCCCTGGCGGAGCAGTACGGCCTGCGTCCCACCAAGACCTCCATTGGCGGAACCCTGCCGGCCGATGTCCAGAAGCTGTGGGACGCCAACGGCTGCACGCCCAAGGTCTGCACCTACCTTGTCGACAAGTACTCTGTGATAGAGGGCGTGTCGTGGGGCAACCTGCCGGAGAACTGGAAGCCGTCGTGGATCAACATTCCCTGTTCACCCGGCCCGGCCAACCGTAAGTTTTCTGCCCGCGGCCGGTACCGGTACCAAAGCCATCGGGGTATCGAGGGCGCGCGATGTTGCTGAGGGCTACATCTCTAGCTCCATCCCTCTATGTTGTCTGCTCCAACTTGTTTGGGTACGGCATCGCATCCAGCCCTGTGCTGCAGCAAGGCCTGTCGTCAGCTCGCCCTACTGAGGCGTTCAGGCGACACCCAGGTTGTATGATTGACTGAACGCATTCACATGCATTTATGTTACAGACGCAGTGCAACGGCCATTACCTAAGAGCTTGCCGAGTGCATTCCGCATGTAGCTAAGCCCATTCGGCATCGTTTGTTTCCCGCCGGCGCAGGCTGCCTGCCGTCCGCCGGCTACCTCCCAACCCCCAACGATAACCACGATGGGGACGACATCGGCAAGGGGACCACCATCGCGGCCGCCGCCACGTCTTGCACGGCGGACAAGACGTGCTGGGGTTACAACTACAACGGGTGGTACAAGACCTCCAACGTCCTTACTATCACCAACGCGATCGCGAACGACTGCTACTACATGAAGCTCTCAGGTGCGGGATTGGGCATGTGGTATTGGGACTATTGCAGGGGTATGGGACTGACGAGAAGTACTCAAAGCGACGCAGGCAAGTGCTGCAGGTATGTAAGCGTTGGGCGCAGACCTGCTAGGTGTCAAAACCATGTCAGGGTAGCAAATATGTGGTGCATGTGCCTCCATGCCAGCGAGGCGGCCATGCTGCAGGCAGAACTTGCCATGGGTACCTGGCGACCGTGATCATTGTTATAAGGCCCAGGAGCCTTATCGGTGTCTGTCGCGCCCCTGCGAGATGCAATTCGCTTGGGCACAACGCGGTGTTTAGGAGCCGCTCGACAGCTTGGTATTTCTGACGTCCTGTTCTGACGGAGTAGCTCAAATCCCCGACTCATCAAAGCGGGTCGCCCCGCCTCCTCGCAGCCAACGTGCTGGATGCGCTCGCATGCGGCAACATTGCGGAGCAGGTGAGATGGAGCCCGTCTGCCCGACGGCGATCGCTGTTTTGGCCACGCCTAGGTGGGGATCGCGAGGTGTATGCGCACCAAACTTTGGGGACGAAGCCGTTGATAGTTCTTGCACGATTTTATTGCGGTACATATCCCTGCGCCTGCAGTACGGTCTGCGGCCGAACGTGGCCTGGGGCAGCACTCCGAGCGACGTCCAGAGGCTCTGGACTGATAATGGCTGCGACCCCAAGGTCTGCGCCTTCCTGGACGCCAAGTACGGCAGCGCGGCCATTCCGGCAACATGGCAGACGTCGTGGAGCGCGACAGGGTGTCCGAGCGTTGTCGCTGGTGCGTACGGGCGACAGTAAGGCCCCCTCTTTGAGCGCGGCAAGGGCTGCGTTTACGCGCTCGACCGTCCGTTAGCAGACCCGGGATGTCACCATCACTGGCTTGCACACCCGTGTCGCCGTCGCTATTCAAGATCTGTCCGTGTGCATCCACATATATGCCGTCTGTGCGTGCGAATGGAATTTGCCTCATGTATGTGCGAAGCTAGCCAAGCTTGACGAAATATAACCCATGGTACCCTGACCTGTCCTGGGCCTTTGCCTCCGCAGCTCTCCAGGCGACGTGTCCCAAGGTGGCGGGTTACGTGGCCACGCAGAACGTGGACCGCAAGACGCCCGCGGACGAGCTGGGTTTCTTCCCGGCCAATGCCTCCGCCACCTGCACCAACAATGCCAAGTGCCAGGCCTTCACTGGTGAGGACCACGAAACTGCTCGCACATCCAGCGAGGCGCCAAGCATTCTCACAACAAATCATGCTGCTGGCGGGTATCTGATGTGTTCCCCGCACGCCCGCCCGTATGACGGACTGGTAATTACGTGAAACTTCCATTCATCCCTCGGCGTCTGACCTGGTAATGCGCAGGTGACGGTTGGCTGAAGGCCAACGCCCGGCCCAACATTGTGCGCCCCGGCACCTGCTGGTACACCAAGATGCCAGGTGCGCTGGCTCAATCGCGGCGTCACTGACTGCGTCATCAACTGTACGCACTGCGCTGCCCCCCACGACTCATCTTCCGCAGCAATACCGGGTACACCGGAGATACGGCAACATCACTGGCCAACTGCGGCACAGGACATCTTCCTGACCCAACACCTGGAAACCGGCTTCCGACGCTCTGCCTACTTCGTTGCAAAACATACGCGCGCACGAGTGCAGGCTGCGGTGGGGTAATTCACATAACCTTACCTCGCTCCTCGCTCACTCTCCGGTACAGTGCCGTCTCCGCCTCCACCGCCGTCTCCGCCTCCACCGCCGCCGCCGCCGTCACCGCCGCCTTCGCCTCCCCCTCCGCCTCCCCCTTCACCTCCCCCTTCGCCTCCCCCGCCCCCGCCACCGTCGCCTCCACCGCCGCCACGTGAGTAGTGCAGTTGGCAGATTAGGAATGCTTTGAGTTTTGTCACCTCTGCGCTGTGGGCGCTCCAACCTCGTGTGATTGCGTTCACGTGTGACAGCGTGGAGCTGTTGTGTATGCAGTAGTGTAGTACAGCTGCACGGCACCCTCGTCAACACATGTATATCTGCTCTCGTTGTTCCTCTCCGGCGGCCCTTGCAGCCTGTGCCCAGTTCCCTGGCTTCACCCTCTACGAAAACGTCGATATCGCAAACGTAGGTTCGTCACGTGCCCCGCATGAAGCTTCCACTTTGTTTTTGTTAACGGTTGCCCGCTGACCATGTCGTTAACTTTGCTGCTAATTGCTGACCAGTAGCTAGGCCACAGCCCTTTTATGGACGGGCTTTTGTCGAATCGTCCGGGCAACACCGTCGAACCCTTTCCGCTGTATACGCATAGCGCCTTGCTTCAGCTGCCCTCCACACGCGCGCCCATCCACATCCGCAGTACGACCTCGTCAGATTCACTTACAACATCACGGCAGCCATGGAGTATTGTCTCAAGACCCCGTCCTGCAACTCTTTCAACTGGGTTTCTAGCTTCAACCCGCCGCAAGGCTACACCAAAACGGTCGTCTTCAACAGGGCGCTTTCGTACACATTTGCGGGGATGTGCTTCTATGCCAAAAGTAAGCAAGAGGTTTTTGCCCATGGCTTACCAGGCGTGCACTTGATGAAGCATTGAGAAGCATCGACACGTGTGTCCTATGACTCACCTACATGACCACGTTCCCTAATTGAACTCCGTTCCTTCTCCTCCTCTCCCTCAGTTCCGATGCCGCCGCCACCACCTCCAGCGCCGTCTCCTCCGCCGCCAGGTCCGTTGGTTCTCTGGCTGTGCCGCGATCTCGCATGCCTTGCGAAGGTTAGCCTGGAATTTCTTGCTGTGTCGTTATGTCGATGTCGCTGTCGCTTGCCTCCTATCTGAAGGTTGGTCCGGCGCTTGCCCGCAGGTCGGTGTCATTGGTTTCATCCTACTCCGTCCATCCGCATGTTGAATATGTAGCTGCAGTCAGAAGAAAACATTGGATCCATGTACACATCGCGGCCTGGATGCCCACCCGCAGGATCCTGCGACCGCAAAGGCTATTGGTGCACCCATGCCGGCTCCACGGCCAGGGCGGCGGATTGCGACGGTGATGGCAGGCAAGCGGGCCTCTTACAAAGTCTCATGGGATTGTGGTTTGCCCTACGGTCCTACGGCGCAGTGCAGATTTCGGAAGGGCTTTGGTTGGTAGTATTGGATTTGCCCTTTGATGAAGCTGACGAGCACCGATTTGCCCTTTGCCGGTCCTTTACGCAATGTGCAATGCCCTGGCACTGTCTGTCTGTTTTGACAGGGTCGACTGGACGTGCATTGACACGTCAGGCAACCGGGGCACACTCCTCTCGAGCCAGGGCTGCGCCTCTGTGTACCCCAATGCTTTGATCTCGAGCTGTCCCGACGGATTCGGTAGGTCCATGGCGCGCACCTCCTCGCTTTGCCGTGGATAACCGGCATACAAAGCAGACGTACGGCATTGCGTGTGCGCGCCTCCACTTCCATCCCGTCCTGCGAGTCACCCGTACCACTGTATCGGTTTTCGTCTGACGTCCCATTCGGGTGATGTGCGCAGGCTGCGTGAACGTCGCGGGTTACAACGTGTACTACGGGGTTGACATCGGCGGTTTTGACATCGCCCGCATCTTCTCTGTGACCGACGCGGCCGCCGCATGCACCGCTAACCCCTCCTGCAACTCGTTCAACTATGCGCCGTACGCGAGCGCCGGCTACACCAAGACCATCGCCTACACTGCGGCCAGGGCAACCGCTTCCCCGAATGCCTGTTTCTATTCCAAGGGTACGCGCTTTCGTGCTTGCTTCACCGCGTCATGCTGAGATGCTGTAAAGGAAGTAAAGGAAGCGAAGTAAAGGAAGCGATGCAGAATGAGGTCAGATCCCAGGCAGGTTGTCTACGGATTGACCCAGGCGCCCCGTGTTGGCAGCAGCAGCGCATACCAGACACAGCGGATGGCCCACGCTGGCTACGGACCATCCATAATGATAGCGAGATGCTCGCCCGCATGTCCTGCTCGCACTGTGCATCGTACGTGACGTGCACGTCAGTTGCCTCCACCACCAAGGAGCTGCCTCGGGAGCGGATGGTCAGACTTGGATTGTAATAACCGAACTCGCTGTGCACATGTGCCTTCCCCATCCCTTTGAACCCCTATCTCAGTGGTACCGTCGCCGCCGCCATCGCCGCCGCCTTCGCCGCCGCCTCCGCTGCCGCCTCCTTCACCGCCGCCACCTTCGCCGCCGCCTCCAAGCCCTCCCCCGCCAGGTAATGATCCCGGCCGCTTGGATCAGATTGCTGTGCCAATGCAAGATAATGTACAGCTGCAAGGTGACTGTGGCGTGCGTGGCAGCTCCCAAACCCAGCAACCTTTAGAGAGTGCGGAGCAGCGGGCGGCGAGAAGTTCATTCTCTATCCGCCGTGCGCGCATCACGGCTAGATCTATATGTTTGCTTTCACCAACTTGATAGGGAGGCATTGCCAACCAAATGAACCCAACTCACGCGCAAGTAAGCGCGCTGTATATGCTCATACCTGACCACAAACATATTCCTAATCGCGTGGCCATCGAGCCCCATAGTACCGCCTTGCGATGTCGTCAGTTGATGACGTCGCTGGCCCTTTGATAACTGTCTGTCGTAGGCTGTTTGACGATCGCGGGCTACGCGGGGTCCTTTGGCGTTGACCACGCCGGGGACGACATCTTTGGCGCCGGCAGCATTGTGAACGCGGCATCCTCTTGCAACTCAAGCCCCAACTGCGGCGGTTTCAACAGTGCCGGAATGCTCAAGCGCTGGGGCACTCCAACAGTCGCGAGCGCTGGGAACTGCATTTACCGCAAGAACCCGACAGGTGCGCAACTAACAATAACGGCCAACGGCCATCCATTATACACACCCAAGATCCAACCCATCATTCACGCCAGCCGCGTGCTGAGCCTTGACCGGCTCTTGTGTGTACGGGACACCGGCCTTGCGCACTGTTAAACGGCAGCTCTGTTCACCTGCCATACGGCGCACTTGGTGCCCCTGCCCAACATGCCGTTCGAGGCGGATCATGATGAGTCACGGCGTCTGATCCCACGGTTCCGGCCCGCTGTGCTGAGTGCGACCCTATCCGTCTTGCCGCAGTATGTCCGGAAATCTCTGGCTACAAGTCGAGCGCTGACGTGGAGCTCATGGGCGCCTTCCTCTCCAAGGCGGCCAGCGGCGTGGATGCGATGAACTTGTGCAACAGCCAGCCAGCCTGCATCGCCATTGACAGCTACGGGCGGCTCTACTCCAGCGTCACCGGATCGGTCGCGTTTGCAAGCGCAGGCCTGTGCTCGTACACCAGGATTTTCCCAAGTGAGTGGCCGGTCGTTCGCGCTGCCTGAGAATCTTCGACATTCACAATGCATGTGTATCACAACATCCTTCGGCCAGACATAGCACCGTTGCTTCCATTTTGCCAGCGGTTGCCTGGCCACTTCTTGGCCTTGTTTAGTTCAGCGAACCGTACTTTGCTATTGCCGCAGGCCCTCCGCCATCCCCACCGCCGTCCCCGCCGCCTCCGCTGCCGCCTCCTTCGCCTCCTCCTCCTGCGCCTCCTCCGCCTCCTCCTCCTCCTCCTCCCAGCCCTCCGCCACCTGGTGAGACTTCTTACCGTATGGATCACGAATGTTGGGCCGGTGCACGATGATATGAAGCCGTGAGGCGGTTGTTGTGTGGCTGCTCCCAGCGTGGTGTACAACCCTTAGCCCAACACAGTTCAGAATGTGAAGTATCGGGCGGCGAAAGGTCTGTTCTGTATCGTCCGCTTGCACGCCCTTTGCATTCACCAACCTTTGATAAGGAAGAATTGCCAACCCAACGAACCCAACTAACGCGCAAGCGCGGTGTGTGTACATACCTGACGGCGCAATCGCAGCCGCCTGGCCATTGAGCCCCGTGCCATTGCGTTGCGATGCTGTGCGTTGACAAGATGGACCGGCCCCTCCTTCCTGTTGACTGTCTACCGTAGGCTGTATGACGATCGCTGGCTACACGGGATCATTTGGCGTTGACCACGCCGGGGACGACATCTTTAACACCGGCAGCATTACGAACGCGGTCTCGTCTTGCAACTCAAGCCCGAACTGCGGCGGTTTCAACAATGCCGGAATGCTCAAGCGCTGGGGTACCCCAACAATGGCAAGCTCTGGGAACTGCATTTACCGCAAGAACCCGACAGGTGCGCATCGAACAAAAACGGTCAACGGCCATCACCGGTACACACCGAACGCACCCCGCACGCCAGCCACGAACCGGTTTGTGTGTGTGCGGAATAAGGGACCCGTACACTTCTGTGCGGCAGCTCCCTTCACCTGCTGTACGGCTCACTTGGTGCCCCCGCCCATCGATGTTGCGCTCATGCATGCATGCGGCCACAGCGGCCGATTCCCTGACCCCGTGCCAGCCGTACCCCAAGATTCCGATAGGCGTGGCCAGTATGTACGGCAGTTGCTATGAACTTCCGTACCACCCGCGGTGCCCCTGCCTAGATAGTCGATCAATCAAAGTTGCCTCGCGGTCCAACCGAGCTTTAAGGTCGACCATGTCCGTGTTGCCGCAGTGTGCCCGCCAATCTCTGGGTACACGCCGAAAGCCGACGTGGAGCTTATGGGCGCCGTCCTGTCCAAGGCGGCCAGCGGCACTGACGCGTTGAACGCGTGCAACAGCCAGCCCGCCTGCATCGCCATTGACAGCTACGGGCGGACCTTCTCCAGCATCACCGGATCGGTTGCGTTCGCAGGCGCCGGCGTCTGCTCGTACACTAGGATCTTCCCTAGTGAGTGAGCTGTGTCGGAGTGGTGTTTGGGAAGGGATTTGAGTCCTGGCTCTGGCATCCGCGCAGCACATTCCTGGCATGTGAGCGGCCGGTGCGTGCTGCTTTGGCATCCTCATTATATTGTGCTTCCCGCGAAATGAGGTTTCGCAGGAATCACAATACACAATACACAATACTACGAGGATGCCAAAGCAGCACGCACGCATCAGTATGCACAGCCCCGTTGATGACCATTTTGCCAGCGGCTGTCTGGCTGACTGTTCTGAGGTTTTGCTTGCTTCGGTCGGCCTACCTTATCGCCGCAGGCCCGCCGCCATCCCCGCCGCCGTCCCCGCCGCAACCCTCTCCTCCGCCGCCGTCCCCTCCACCGCCGCCGCCCTCTCCTCCCGGCGTGGCAATGGTCACCTACACCATGTCCGCGGACTTCACCAACGTCAACCTCACCCTGTCCGGAAACACCTCGGATAAGGCGGCCGTTGACGCGTTCATAGCCGACTTCAAGGCCAAGATCTCCGCTGCGTACGGCATCCCCGCCGCCAACATTGTCATCACCGCGTTCGAGGTCAATGGCGTGCCCATCGCCCTCCGCCGGCGAGCGCTGTCAGATGACGACGGGGTCGCCAGGGCCGCTGCGGACGCAGCCTCGGGCCTGTCTGCACACCGCGAGCTGCTTGCCGTGCGCGTCGAGGGCGTGCCGAACCTCCGGGTGCACGACCGGGCTGGCGCGGCTAGCATCGGGGTCCTGGCACAGGAACAGCTGGCGGAGGAGCTGCTTCTCGAGCAGGCCGCAGCAGCGCTGGCGGCGCTCGTATCAGCACACGGCCGCCGCATCCTGCAGGGCTCAGCCGTGAGCCTCACATTCGACATCTACGTGACGGTGGATGTCCCGCTGCCGCCCTCGCCGCCGCCCAAGCCGCCGAACCCCCCGGGAGTGGTCGAGTCGCCGAGCCCGCCGCCGCCGCCCCCCCGCCCGCCGTCGCCGCCTCCGCTGACGGCCAACTCGCTGGCGTCGGTTACCGGGGCTACGGTCACGGACCTGACCAAGCGTGAGTGCGGCGTTCCTGCTTGCCCGAGGCACACGCTGCTTTTGCTGCAAGGGTGCGATTGTTGATACGCCACTGCGTATCATCTATGGTTGCTCTGCTTAGGCTGTCCGGGATCCCCCTTCAGCCAGGCCCATTCTGATGCGCACACCGCTTTCGCTTCCTCTGCGCAGCGCCCCCACCGCAACCGCCGTCGCCTCCACCACCGTCGCCCCCCCGTGAGTCGTGCGTTCAACGGGCTGCATCTGCGTGGAACTTACACCTGCAAAAGGGGCAATAGGCCAACGGCCACATGGAAAATGTACGGATAGCTTTTGCAATGCGCAGTGGTCGGTGCCCAGCCAGCTCTCCGTGCACCATGGTACGGTGCCTGTGTGCCAGCCTCTCTTTTTGGGCTCACGCAAATTCAGCTACGGACGCAAAAAGACCGCTGGTACGGAATCTGGGGCGGGCCATATCTCAGATTTGTGTGCGCCCCGACACGCTGCGCCATCTTCACGCGCACCCCGGCTTTGTGTCCCGTGCGCAGCGTCGCCCCCGCCGCCAAGCCCGAAGCCTCCGTCGCCCCCACCACCTCCGCCTCCTCCGCCGGGTGCGTTGGGTGGGATTCAAGGCACTTCGGGCAGAGGTAGCAAGGACGTTGTACAGGCACTGCGACACACGATTCTTTGCGCCTTGTATACCTGCCTTGAGGGCTTGGGCCGGCTACACGGGCAAGACACAAGATTCAGACGCACATGCTGGGTGGCGTCCCATGAAACTATGTTCTCGCAGTGCAGGAGTCGAACTCCCATTGCTTGCCAAGTAAGCCGCGTGCGCCAGGCGACGCGGCTGCTCTCAGTTGGCGATGGACTGGCGCTTAACTGGCGCTTAACTGTCGCCTCTGCACCCTACCTGGCACGCGCGCTTTGCAGGCTGCGGTAACGTACCCGGCTACACCGGCGTGTGGGACTACGACCACGGCGGCGACGACATCTTCAACCTCGGCAGCCTCAGCGCCGCGCTGTCGTCCTGCGACTCGTCCCCCCACTGCGGAGGCTTCAACAGCCTGGGCATGATCAAGCGCTTCGGCAACCCCACTGTGAAGACGCCCGGCGTGTGCATCTATACTAAGAAGCCCACAGGTGGGGGCGCGGGGGCGTTGGGTTGACTGTTGACTGAGGGCTCCCAAACTCCTCGCAGTGCTTGTTGACGGGGTGTTCTCGTCGGAAACGCTCGCGTCTGCCCTGCCGCCTGCCGCCTTCTCCGTTCGCTGCCCGCGCCGCCGCCCGCAGTGTGCCCGGAGATCCCCGGCTTCGTGGCCACGCCCGACATCGTCAAGTACGGCAGCTCCATCAGCTACAACCCCATCGACATCACCGGCGGAGCGGGCTCCTGGGCCGTGTGCCGCTCCACCCCCTCCTGCGTGGGCTTCAGCAGCAGCGGCTTTGTGTTCAGCTCTGCCAACGGCGGGCAGGGCTCCGCGCCGGGCCAGTGCTGGTACGCCCGAGTGTTCCCAAGTGAGTGCGTCGCACGGCTCCCAAGACGAGGTTTTAGCGGTGGAACGGATGGGCGCGCTTTCGTTAAGAACGTGGACTTCTTTAACGGCCGTTACGCATCTTCTCTGTCCTCAAACCGACATCCTCCTGCACTTCTGTCACTCCCAGCATTCAGCGGGGTTTCTGGCCGTCACCGTTTCAGCACACGTCCACAGTTTTTTCCTGGCCTCCTGGTTCGCAGGTCCGCCGCCGTCGCCACCCCCAAGGCCTCCGCCTCCTCCTTTACCTCCCTCTCCACCGCCGTCCCCGCCTCCACCGTCGCCGCCACCACCTTCGCCGCCACCTCCGCCATCGCCGCCACCACCGCCCCCGCCTCCATCACCACGTCCTCGTAAGTGCCGTGGGAGCGCACGCAGATGACTCTGCACGGGACTCTAGGGCCGTCGCCAATAAGAGAAAGGAAAGTCGATGTCCGCGCATTTGTTTGATTGGCGGTTGGAAGCACTGCCAATCTTTGTCTTCTTTCCCGCGCAGCTTCCCCTCCGCCGCCGCCATCACCGCCGCCGCCGTCGCCACCGCCGCCAGGTGCGCGGCTAGGACCGGTCTTCCGCGAGACTGCGACTGGGGATCCACATGTGCAGGCGCCAGCAAGCCCGTACAAATTCTAGTGACTAACGCGAGGCTGTGGCCCTTCACGGGAGTCCATAGTATAAAGGGTGGACGTCCATGCGTGCGTCCGTGCACCCTGTTGACACTATTCGTGTGCCATTGTTCCTGTTTGCATGCCCATCGCATTGAAAGCACACGTTTAGTTCTGCAGAGTTTCGAGTTTGACCTTCGCACCACGCGTCGTGTGTCACTTCGCCTGGAGGTGCACTCACGACCCCTACGCCGTACATTACCTGCTGCACCGGCCGTATCCGCCGTACCGCCTGCAGACTGCGTCAAGAGCTTCAACTACGTTTGGGATGAGAGCAAGAACGCGATAGGCGCCTCCCGCTGCGCGATCGGCGGCAGGGGGTGCGAGTGCGATGGCGCACGCACCTGCTCCTCCGCTGGCTGGTGCAGCGGCATTGCGCGCCCGAGCCCGCCGTCACCGCCGCCACCGTCGCCGCCGCCTTCCCCAAACCCGCCCCCACCATGTGCGTACGCCCATGCGCATGCATGTATGCATGTGTATGCAACTGCTGCGTGGTGCTTGAGTTTAGTGTTGTACTCTTGTGTGTACCATGCGTTGCTTGTGCCCCTGAATGGGATTTTAGGAAGACATGTGCAGCTCCTCATTCTGTTCCTCACCGCTTGCGGCTGAGCGATGCGATGGCTGCGCTGACCTGTGCCCCTGATTCCTTCCCCTGCAGCCCCGCCTCCTCCGAGCCCGCCGCCAGGTATCCGCGGGTGGACGGCTAGCAAGGGGCAGCAGGCAGGGGACTCGGGCCGGACGAGCATGTGTAAAGGCGCAATACCCGTGGATGCGCCTCGATACGGTTGGGTCGTGATGCACCATATACCACACTGCATATGCACAATAACCTCGCAGCAAGTCAGCTGGGCCGCGATGCCACCAACACAACCGCCGGAGACCGCAGCAAACATAGCCTACTGACCCGGATTGCCCCTTGTGCCAGCTGTGACGCATGCGCTGCGACCCCCCTGCCTCCCGGCCCGGCGCACATGCAGCCCCCTACCTGGACTCTTCCGCGTGCGGGTTACTGGCCGAGCAGTACGGCGTGCGGCCCAAGACCGCCACAGGCTTCGGCAGCATGCCGGTCGACCTGCAAAGGGTCTTCACGGACAACATGTGCGAGCTCAAGCTGTGCACCTACCTTGTCGACAAGTACTCCATGATCGAGGGCGTGTCGTGGGGCAGCCTGCCGGAGGACTGGAAGGCGTCGTGGTCGAGCATCTCGTGCTCGCCCATCGCCCAACGTACGGCGGGTGCTGGGGAGGTGGCTTTGGGAAGCGAACCGGGCTGCCCTGGGCCCCTGGGCTCGATTGGCGGCCCCGCTGGATCGGATCTGGTGGTTCTGGATGGGGAGCTAGTGGAGCTACGGGCGGGGGCGCATGACGGGCGCATCGTCAGGTGGACCAAGTAAAGTAATAGGCGCGCCGCATTCGACTCGAAAAAGACATCCACTTACGCTTCAAGCCGCATGCAACTGCAGACTGCCCGCCGTCCACCGGCTACTTGCCCACGCCCAACAACGACCACATGGGCGACGACATCGGCCAGTCGGGCACGCCGGCCGCCACATGCACCTCCGACAAGGCTTGCTGGGGCTACAACAAGGCCGGGTGGTACAAGAGCGCCACCGTGCTCGACACCCTCGCGTACGGAAGCTGCTTCTATACAAAGCTCTCGAGTAGGTTATGTGCGTGCGTACCGTGCAATGCTGTGTGGGCTGGCTAACTGTCCCTTCCAAGCGACGTTTGAATGGCAGAACCAACACACCTACATGCCAATAGGTGTTGTTAACGGTGCGGCCGCCCGTACAATTGGTACGGCTTCCAACATTGTAGGACGCCAGCCTGTCTGGCGCACCTGCCTGCAGACTGTAACCTGTAACCTGCAGACGCACCCTGATTGCGCATCCCTTATTGCTCACCCCTACAGCCACGCTTCTGGACGCCGTCGGATGCGGCATGCTTATGGAGACGGTACGTACGCAATGCAGTGTGCAAGCATAGGATCCAACGCTCTCTGGGAATCGGGATTTTCGGAATGGGTTTAGGGTTCAGAGATCAGGGCTTAGGGTCGAAACCGCGTCATCCAGAAGCAAGGGGAGGTTGTCGTTTACTTCGTTCGGCAACAACCAACAAGGCTCTGCTCCCATCTTTTTCTTACGGACGTCCCTTCTTGCACTGGGCATCCGCTCGCAGTACGGCATCATACCCTCCGTGACCTGGGGCAGCGCCCCGGCGGCCGTCCAGCAGCTGTGGATCGACAACAACTGCGGCCCCAAGACGTGCGCGTACCTGGACTCTCGGTACGGCAGCACGATGCCCGCCAACCTGAAGTCGAACTACGACGCCAGAGGCTGCGCCAATACTCTGGCCGGTACGTACGTACACACATACACAGCCGTACATACACAGCTGTTTCCTTTCCAATACATACACAGCCGTACGGTACGAGCGGACAAGGGACACACACTCTCGTGGCCCTCCGTGGCCGGGTTCTTTTGGCTGTTTGCTTTGCCGGCATGTTGCTGTCGCTGCGGCAACGGGCCACCCCCACTCCCGTGCAGCCTCCAAGTGCCCCAAGGTGCCCGGCTTTGCTGCCACTGAGGGCTTGGACCGCAAGAAGCCCGCCGACCAGCTGTCGTTCGTTCGTGCCGATATCGGCACCTCCTGCCTCCGGAACACCAACTGCAAGGCCTTCACCAGTGAGTGTTTCTGGGTTTTGGCCGACAGGTGGCTTCGGTGCACCTATGCATTAAGGCGGTGGTTGTTTTTCGTGCCCTTATCGCGCCCATCGGCGGCTACCGCGCTGTCTGGATTGCAACAGCGGTCCGGGGACGCTGGGCTATTGTAAAATGCTCGCGCACTCCACGTTTTACGCAGGCGACGGCTACACGAAGAAGGACGGCAGTCCCGACACCGTTAGGGCGGGCGCCTGCTGGTACAGCAAGATCGGTGGGTGCCGTGCATGGGGTGTTGCACCTTCCCCTGTCGAGTTCAGACCCAGCGGTAGGCGAGGCGTCCTACCGCGCGGCACAGGCAACGAGCCGCCGCCTCTTCTCAGCACTTCGTAAAACACGCGGGCATGCTTTCTCGGAGTCTCAGCCCTAAGCGTCATGATGTGTCACGAAACCTACCGTGTCCGCCACATGTCCCGTCCCCTCTGTCGGTTGAGCCGCGCGACTGGCGTGCGCCCCTCCTCCGCCACATCCCGACTCCTCCCGCCGCAGGCTGCCAGCCCATCGCCGGCTACACCGCCTACGCAGGCAGCGACGGCACTGGAGACATCACCGGCCAGGTCTTCGACCCCGCAGCCGCATGCAGCGCGCGCGCGGACTGCCTGGCTTTCAATCTTGGATTCCAGGTGGGCTTGACTGCACGCGGGGTCCCCGCCATCCCTCTAACCGTCACAGCAATTTGACATACCCAAGAAGCCGGGGTTCATGGTTTTGCCCGGTCAATTATTGTACCGGTTGGGTGCACCCACAACGGCTCCGGCTTCCTGGCATTCAGATGCCGGGAGGCTGGCTTCCAGAAGCGGTGCTCGCCAGCGTGCGTTCGTTGCCTCAACCCGGCTGCAGCGCCTCGCCTGGCCCTCCTGCGAACCAGAAACAGCAGCATGAGTATGAGGCTAGCCTTAACGCACCGGTACATAGTGCGTCCCCAGAGTGCTTGCAGCCGGCACTCTGCCGTATGTACGCGCTTCACTGGGGCCCCGTGCTCACACCAACCCCGCATCGACATCGCAGGGCGACTTCACCTCTGGATGGCTCAAGGGCAGCTCCGCTGTACTCGGCACGGGCTACACGGAGTTGTGTCTGTACGTAAAGAAATGTACGTTTTCACGGCTTGGCGCGGTCGGAGGACTGTGCAGATTGCAAACGGTGGTTGCACGGCCATGAACGGCGTCGCATCCCGTCACATCGTCGCCCGTGACCACACTGGTCCGTCGTAGACATGCCTTAAAGCAGCACTAGGGCAATCGTTTCGCCGTCATTGTCCCACCCCTCGACTACTTCTCGCAACAATATCGTTCCAGTTGCGGTTCTCAGAGTATTTCCGTGATGGCCCCACAGTGCCGCCGCCGCCACCCTCGCCGCCACCCTCGCCGCCACCACGGCCGCCGCCACCTCCTCCTCCATTGCCGCCGAGCCCGCCGCCGCCCGCACTGCTCCCTGGCCAGACACCGTGCTCCTGGTAAGGCCCTACCTAGTGCGCTCCGTTCTGTTCCGTTCTCTTCCGTTCCGTTCCGTTCTGATGTGTGCTGTTCCGTTCTGTTGATTTAGCAAAGTGAGTACGCCAATTTTTGCCGTACCGTCCATGTGTAGCAAAGTGAATAGCTGCACCTTGGGTTCCGGCAGTTCGGTAGGCAACTGGAACCCTAGGAACGGTCCCGCCAAATGCGTCCAATTACCCCCCTCGACCTCGAAACTCTCCACATGGGTATTAACCAGTGTTACCGGAGCCAGAGGGCTGGTAGTTTGGTGCTAGTGGACGTGGAGTGGTGAGGGCAACAGCATGCTGTTGGCGCTCGGCGCTTCAATCAGCACACCTGTGCTGCTGGCAAGCATTCCGATGTTGCTTCCTTCCACTCGCGCGCTTTCCCCTCACGCCCCACAGCGACCCGGACACCGGTACTTGCGTCATCAACCAACAAACGGTACGTATGTGCCTACGTGTCACGCGAGAACGCGACGGTCCAACCTTCGCTGCAAACATTTGCATGACCATACCATAAACGGTTTTGCGGTCTGATGATACGGCACTTTGCGCGTATAGCCGATATCGTTACCCGCCCGATAACCACCCGCTAACTGACAATTGTGCCCGTGCGCCGGTACTTGTGCGCCCGCAGGGCGACTGGACTTGCCAGTGGTACGACATGGCGTGCTGCGACGTGTTGATAGATGGGTGCTGGGAAGCTGCCGTGTTGGCACTTACATACCGAGTTGGCCTTGCCTCATGCAGCAGCCACGTGTGTACCAGCAAGTCCATGCCGCGGGCAGTCACAGACCCGTACGACGCATCCACAGGCGCTGCGTCACGCCCGAACGCTTCGTGCAGTGCCGTCAGGCCGCAGGCGCGGGGTAGCGCAGCTGTACACCCCGTGGCAAGTCTCAATATGAGTAGGATAGGCCGACATTGCCATGCGCCCCACCTGCTGCCACGTGCCAACTGCCCGCAGCAACAAATGGTCAATCTCCATCGGCCCCAAGTCGTGCATCCGTAAGTTGGACCGGACGGCGTCCGGAGCGTCTTGCGCCTGGGTTCGTCGGGACGCTCCTTTTTGCAACGGGAGGGGCCGTTGCGGAGGGGACCTCAACTACTACTGCATGCATTCACGCGGTCCCACAACCAGCTCCATGTCATAAACACTGACCGCGGCTCTCCCGCTCGTATGCCGGGCGCAGCTCTCGACATTTGCCGGGCCATCCCCTGCGGAGCCTTTCCCAACAGCTGCATCCGGGACGCCACGAAGCCGCTGGGCTACCTCTGCAAGTGCGCGCCCGGCTATCAGGAGAGGGTCGTCAATGGCATCACCCGGTGCTACGGTGGGTCCTTGGTCATGAGGCTCGGCACGTTCGCCTGTTTATGGCCGCGAGCCACGCAAGTGCCCGGCGTCCGGTAGCCAACGGAATGTCGCGTAGGCTCCTTGGCGACGCAGTGTACCCTGCGTGTGGAGCGGTGGTCGCATGCGATGCAGGGGTGCACGCAGGCCCTGAACTCGTGGGTCGCCGCGGTCGGCGGGTAGTGTGTGGCCCAAAGGGAGGGAGTGTACCCGGGGGCAGTGGGTGGATGTGTTATGGGGGGGGGCCTGACAACCGCCGCGAGCCGGTACGGCCACTTTGCACGGCAACCAGGTCGGCAGTACGGTACGCAGTTTTGACAGACGCAACGCGGATGATGCCGTACGCATCGCGTGTAGCGAGGAACTGTGCGATCTGATCGCGCAAGGCTGGCTAACCCCTCCAGTAATTCACCAACCGCCAACCACAACTGCTCCACCAACGCGACGGCTGACCTTCCTAACCTAATGCCACAGGCAACGTCGCGCGCGGCTCTATCGCGTACGGCAACTCCGTCATGAACACGTGGTATCCTCACCTGGCCATTGACGGTAGACGGGACACCTTCTTCGGCTCTGAGAACAACGGCGGAAAGTATCCTGGACAGCTGGGTCTGGACCTGCAGGTCCCGCACTACATCGACGGCTTCAAGATCGTGCTGCGCCAGGACGGGTAGGCAGGCGCAGTCTTGCTATCTTCCCTGGGGCATGACCAGGAGCCCGCGTGATTCGCACCCGCTTTAAGGGCCTGCTATGTTCAGGGAGCACATATCTCGGGGCATTTTAGTGGGGACCCGCGCATTTCCCCCTGCCCCTGGGCTGTCGTCTATTACAAACTCGCATATTTCAGCCCTGTCCCCAATTGGGAAAATATTGTCCCAAGCCCGGCCGGTTTAGATCGCCTAGTAAAGGTAGCAAGGCTGAGGCATGGCTGCGACAAGCCCTTCCCCAGACCCTGGGTTGGCAAATGGCATCGGGGCCTATGGCGCAGCACGTATGCACACCCGCGCGTGTTCATGTACCTACGCCTGGTTCCTGCATGCCGCACGTCTGACACGCAACCCTCACCCAGCTCGACCCTCGCTCTCCCTTACTCCCCGCAGAGCCGCCAGCTGGTGGGTCCAACGCCGTGGGCACTGGCACGGCAATGAGCGGCTGTGGTTTGCAGCAGTCGCTCGGGGATCCCATATGGCTACGACCCGCAGTCGCGACAGGAGGACTGGAACGTTCAATGGCTCGGTGGGGCACGAGTCGGGGATCGTTGATGTGATGCACCTGCTTGCGGAAGCACGTGCATATCTCACGGATCCCAGCGTGGAGGGTACCCTTCCGTGAGACCGCCGTCGGCCCCCGTTACCACTGCTGCAGGCATATCGGCATGCGCCTCCAGGTCAACAGCGCGCCCGCAAGGAGCTGGAACAACTACGGCGGCCTGGTGTGGACGCAGGTCACCACCTTCGCCTACTCCACGCCCGGCAAGGACCTGCTGCCGGCGGATGGGGACCCCAAAGTCATCACACCAGTGGTGCGTTGCATCCTCCATACGCTGCGCTGCGTGTCTCCCCACCCCACATGAACAGCAGATGCCTTAGCCCAGCACTCCTTTATTACTACGATAACGTGATAAGGCGGCGCCTAAGTACCGGGTGCTCAAGACCACTTCGCTGGGCCGCCATGAAGCCAATTGCAATGCCATTTCAGATACCCCTCCCTTGATGAGGCGTCCTAACTTGCCAAGGACTGGGGTGGTGGAATTTCCATGCTGCAGAGCCTGAAGCCTTTCCCGCGTCTTTTTCTGCCACGGACAATCGGAAATGACCTCAGGTCGGCCGCTGGGTGAACCTAACCAACAACAACCCGTCATGGGTTCTGAACGCGGTGCAAATCGCCGAGCTGGAGGTGTACGGCTACTCGCTGGGAGACACCAACAACCTGCCCGCACTGCCGTGGTGCGCCAAGAACCCCTGCGGTGGCGGCACCTGCCATCCCTCCGGCAGCGCCGGCGGCTACTGGTGGTGAGTAGCCTTCTGCGCTCAATGTATCATCCCCTGAAGGCTGTTTCGTTCCGTCATTATGTGCCTCGAGCCTCCAGTCCGCTTCCATCTCACCGCCGGGCCTATCGCTTGAGCCCCTGCCCAACCGCTGCGGGAACCGCATACCGTAACCGGCACCGCTGAAACGTAGCCGCCTCGCAATGGACCGCACCCCTGGCGCAGCTCTTGCCCCGAGTATTACGCCAAGATGTATGAAGGCACCCTCCGGGAGACATGCGTCAGTGAGTCATGCGGCTCATGCCTCGTGTCGCGCCCCTGCGGCGACGTGCGCCAGGGGTATGACAGCCACACATACATGGGGGAGGGGATTGCGGTGGGATGCCCGCAGCGAGCCTGAACTGGAGCCTGCGTACGGCCGCGTCGCCAGGCCCTTTGCAATGCCGGGGCCCCATCAATGAGTTGCGCGAGGGTGTTTTGATAGGCCGGGTCGCTCTGCGCACGGCGGTGCGGATTCGGCCGTTTTGTTGTTAGGCAGTTGGGTGGTTGCCATGTTGGTTCGGGCGCAGGTTTGGGTACCATGGTCGTTCCGCCGCCACAGTCAAAGCTGCTCCCGTTGGCCTTCTTTGCTGACTTCTGCTCCCTTGCTTCCATCCCTGGATTCCTTGCCCCGCCCAAAACAGAGATTGCCGACCCGTGCATGAACAACCCATGCGGAGGCACTTTCGCGTGCCGCCGCGACCCCACCTATCGCGACGAACCCCAGTGCACCTGTGGAGGAGCCTACCCCCAGGGCTATGGCCCTTGCTACCGGTCAACGGCCGCCACGTGGTTTGACCCAGCGCCCAACGCCGACCTGATGTGCCAGCCCGGTCGCGTCAACCCGTGCGGCGAGGGCCACAACTGTACGGCATTGGCCTCGTGCTCCAACTGGTACCGGTACGGCTGCACCAACACGGTGGCGTTCAAGTGCGATTGCAAGGCCGGGTACACGAGGTGCGTTCTTTTCTGTGGGGAAGGGTTGCAGGCGGAGGGCCTAGAAAGGGCAGACAGCGGGAGGAAGCGCAGTCAACGGGAGGGACAGCCCTCCCGGGCGGTTGCCGTTGGTCGGCCTGCGGGGATCCTCGGTCTGTGGTCACCTTCTTGACACCGTGCACATGGCAGCCTGTGATGTCACTTTCTGGTGTGCTGCTTCCCCTGGTTGGTTGCTCCAGCTGCTCCGCACATGCTAACCGTCGGGTAGCGTCTGCCCGACAGGATCCACATTGGCACTACGTTCGAGACGTGTGAGGACATCAACGGTGCGTGCAGCATCGCGTCGTTGCGGACTTCCGGTGGGGTTACTATGCCAGGAAAAAAAAGAGGTCCAGAAACGGGGAAGACAACCTCTACGGACATACATACCCGGGGGTGTGATGTTTCCAGCAGGGCGCCGAGAACCGGGCATGGCGGGCGAGGTAGACGAGCAGACGGGCCCTCCCGGTGTGTGTCCGGCCGGTAGGGCCGGCTATACCAATAGCCGTAGCGGACGCCGGCTGGCTGATGATGCGGCTAGCTCGCCCGATGACGCCGCGTCCCTACTTCTAGTTTTCCCGGCTGCCACCCTGCTGAGCCTGGCTCGACCGAAGTCCCCCGCCCCTCGGCTGCTGCGCGCAGAGTGCCACTCGACGTACGCGCAGAACGAGTGCAAGGCCAAGGGCCTTGTCTGCGTCAACACGCCCGGGTCGTACATCTGCGCAGGTGCGTAGCGTCATCGGTGCGGAATGTAGCACAAGGTTACGTGCCGCACATCCATACGTTCATACCGTAACATTACATTCGGGGGATGCGGAGCGGTTCATACGGGGTGAATCTCTGTGTACGGTACGGCGTGCAAGGCACCTGTGTGTGGTTACCATTGCAGTAGTTTTTAGGGGTGGGACGCCTCCTCTGGGCCGGCTTCGGTGACCTGTGACAGCCGCTACACGTTAATGTCTAGTGTGGCATGCGTGACGTTGGCGTGAGCGCGCTTGCAGCAGGGGCTTGAGCACACAGCACGCCTGAGCTCCGACCTCCCGGCCTCGAGAAGTACTAAACAGTGTGCTGTGCTGTGCATGCGCGTATGCGGCTGCACTTGCCTTTGCCCCCAGGCGCTCCGCCAGCCAGCCCGCCGCCTCCGCTTCCTCCGGGCATTGCGACGGTTACCGCCAATTATGCCGCGGACTTCAGCGGCGTCTCGCTCACGATTGGCGGAACGGCAGATGACGTGAGTCAGGATGTAAAGCGTCAGGAGTCCTTCCGCTTGGCATTGATTGGCCCTTGTGGGGTTTTCGGCAGGCAGCTCTCAACGCAAGCCAAAGGCCCATTCAGTGGGGCAAAATGCAACACCCCCTCTATCTCGCGTTCATGTGCGCGCCAACCCATCGACTCAGCTTTCAGCATCCGCGGCTCCTGCCCTTATCCCCTAACGCCCATGCCCCCTCGTACACGCCTTTGAATGCGCTTGACGCGCAGGCTGCGGTTGCAGCCTTCATCAACGATTTCAAGCAGCGTGTGTCCCAGACCTGGAAGATCCCCTTCGAGAAGGTCGTGGTCACCTCCATCACCATCAACGGCGTCGTAAAGAACCTGTCGCGCCGCCGTGCCATCGCTGAGGCTATGGAGGGCGATGACGTTGTCGTGACTCCGCAGGAGGTCATCGAGGTCAGGGATGACCACCGGCACCCGCTGCGCAGTCTGGAGGAGCTGGGCCTCGTCCGCCTGGTGCAGGTGGGCCAGCCGCGGCCCACCACTGGGGAGATGCTTGAGGAGCTGCACGGCCACGAGGCGCAGCTCCTGGGCCTCCTCAGCACCCACCACACCGACCCCAAGCTCAAAACCGCCAAGCACCGGCTCCTCGCGGGTGGCGACTCGGTTGGTCTTGACTTCAGCGTGACGAAGCAGGTGGAGGTGCCGCTGCCGCCCTCACCGCCGCCCAGGCCTCCTAACCCGCCGGGCGTCGAGGACCCGCCGAACGCCCCACCGCCGCCCACCCGCCCGCCTCGCCCGCCGCCGGATGCTCCCATGTCCCTTGGTGCGCTGGCGGCCGCCACCGGAGCCAGCGTCGCCCAGGAGCCTGATGCTCCGCCCAGCCCGCCCTTCCCGCCAGGCAATCCCTCGCCGCCGCCCCCGTCGCCACCGTCACCCAATCCTCCGGGCACTCCTATGAGGCCGCCACCTCGGCCGTTATTCCCTGGCGAGGTCCTACCACCTTCGCCTCCTCCGTCTCCCCCCGCGCCGTCACCACCCCCAGCCTTGCCAGACGCACCGCCTCCCAGCCCGCCTTTGACTCCCATGCCACCGTCGCCACCACCCTCGCCGCCGCCGTCCCCTCGGCCACCGCCCCGCCCTCCTTCCCCACCGCCGCCATCACCGCCGCCACCACCACCCTCGCCGTCACCGCCGCCACCACCGGCGACAGCAAAGTCGCCGCCACCGCCGCCCCCACCGCCACCATCTCCGAAGCCGCCATCACCGCCCCCGCCGTCGCCCAAGCCGCCTTCCCCGCCGTCACCGCCGCCGCCATCGCCCAAGCCGCCGTCACCGCCACCGCCATCGCCCAAGCCGCCCTCGCCCCCACCGTCGCCACCCAAGCCGCCAGCCCCTCCGCCAGGTGCGCTTCTCTTCTACGTAGTGTATCTGAAGTTCAGAACCGGTTCCGTGCAGCTATGAAGCCCTCTGGTTCTGCTGCGGGTCAGTACAGAAACGGTAGCTAGCACCTCGCTATGTACTTTGCTTGCTTTATGCAGAGTCCGGTCCATCTGCATACTAGATTTTGGTTCTTGCAATTTACCACAGGCTGTGTGCAGTACGACGGCTTCAACATCTCCATCGGCTTGGACCACTTTGGCGATGACATCGCGAGGTTTGCCAACCCCCGCTTGGCGGCCGCGAACTGCACTCTGGACCCGAACTGCGACGGCTTCAACACTGACGGGTGGACCAAGTCCTACACGGCGCCAACCCGCTTCGGCGTCCCCAAGTGTCTTTGGCGCAAGATCAAGACGGGTGAGATAGCCTGCCTGAGATGACGCTCCCTATCCCTAGACTATGCAACGGTGAAGCTCCGCATCCGAATGCAATAGCGCGCAATGTACACTTACGGAGCCCCTGGGCTGCAGCCCAGTGTTCCTCCCATCAGGCAGATGTCTCATCCTTTCTGCTCCACTTGTTATCCTCAGCGCGTCAACGCGACATGATCCCCTAGCTCCGCCTACATCGCGGCCCATGCCTTGTCCCCTGCAGTCTGCCCCCCCATCTCCGGCTACACCGCTGTGGTGGACCACCAGCGCCAGGCCACGCTGCTGGGCGTCTCCAGCCGCACCACCGTCCTGCGCAAATTCGGAAACGTGGTGCTCTGCAACGCCAACCCCAAGTGCAAGGCCCTCACCAGCGATGGGCGCTACTTCAGCGCCTCCGACACAGCCACCAACGCCACGGCGACCGGCCTGTGCTGGTACGACAAGAATGCTTGTAAGTGCCGTACCGTCGTCGTACATCATGGTATGCAATTAAAGGCTTCCGTAATAATAGGTGCTGTTAGGGCTCTGCAATGTCCTGCTGCTTTTGCTGGGATGGGCTTGGCTGTGTATCCGGATGAGCGTCGCAACACGTGGTCCGGTCCTGCACATGCCCATCCTCCTCTGCTATTCGGTATGAAGTCCGTCGCTCCGCTTGCTGGGGGCATGCACTTGCTACCCGACCGGCTTGTGCTGCTCGTTGGGTTGCGTGCAAAATTGGACCCGGCATGATTGCTTTCCCTCGGCCCTTTGCTGCCGGCAGGAGGATACTCTTGTCTTTCCAACCAAGCGCCATCTTCATCTGTCACCGTCGCGTCCAAGGCAGGGCCGTCAGGCCGCCGGCGCGACGTTAGGACCAAGGGTCCATTTTAGTGCGTCCCTGACGGGTGTGTTATGCCTTTATGAGCCGCCTACATGAGCTTTATTTTTGACTTGGAAGTACATACCAGGCTTGCGGTGTCATGTGCGCTCCGGTTGTCGTTCGCAAACCTTACATCAGTTGATCAGTGTATTTGGTTGCTACATACATACATACATGCACGACACATTCACGCGCGTGCGGGCATTGGCACGTCCACAAAGAGTGGAATAAGGACACTGTGGTTGGAGCGGGCCTCAACACTCCATGCGGCCTGTTGGGCATGATGGGGAGGCACGCACCGGTTCGATTTTCGTCTCCGAAACCTCGGCAAGATCCAGGCTGTCGTTGTCGACAGCCCGGTGTCTTTCTTTCTTAGCTGCCGTACCTGGTGGAGCACAGCGTTGAAACACCGAAAGGTCCACCTGTTGCGGAGCCTTTTGAACTACTGCATTGAACAGATTGCCCCCTAGGCTCGGTCACTTTTGTCTCGGCTTTCGGCGTACATACGTCACCTTGAAGCGGCCGGCACTCGGTTGATTGAGAGTGGAACTTATACTGCAAGGGTTCATGGGCCCTGCATGCAGCCAAACTCTTGAGGATTGCCCCGCCCGCCCTTTGTCTGTGGGCGTTTGCGAAAGTGCTAAAGGGCGAGGGGGGGCCGGTGCGCGTCGCAGAAACAAGCGTGTTAGCATATTCCGCACAGGTTTCGCACCAGCTGGTGGCGTATCTTGCTGACACCGTTGGGTAGTTTCTCATATAGTCGGCTTGTATTCGTCATATTGTCCGGCGTCTTGCTATTGCCACACGCCCCGTCGGGCTGGCAGTAATTATCTGTCTTTCAAGCGGCTGCAGGGACAGATGTGTAATTGTGACCAGGATTCGAGTGCGTTTCAAGGTTCCGTGCTTCGCATGACCGCTTGTTGCACGAAGTTTGACTGGCAAAGGTTGCCAAGAGGACTATGCTATGACTCTGTCGATAGTCTCAGCAGGCCAGGGACAGCAGCTGTCCAGTTCCCATCCTGCACCCTGCCGTACCCTGCCATGGTGGGTAACCGACACCACGACCCATGCGTTGATGTACGGTAGGTCCTGCAAGCCCTACCATGTGGGTGCGCACTTGAGGAACGCACGGGTCACATTCCGCCCGTTGCAGCGGTAGCGGCGAGGGCCCCCCCCAGCACCCGACTCTCAACATCGGTACATGCGCTTACGGACTGGTAATAAGATGCATGGGATGCCAGCAGGTGGCTTAAGCTTGCAAGCACACGTAAAAGGACGAAGAGGCGCCGACGTTGTGCAACGTGCCATCGCTCACATACGCGCGGACAGCCGATGAAGCTGGCGTCGGCACCGTCAGGTGACTGCGTCTCGGCTGCACGTGGTGTTACAGCAGCACAGTTTGGAGGCGAAGGGCCGCTGCCGCCGCCGTAGGGTGGAGGCAGGTGGGCATCGGGCCGCCAGCGCCGATGAAAAAGGAAGCCCTGGTAAGGGCCTGAGCCTAATGACTCACGATAGCGCCCGTTCAATTGGGGCTGCTGTTCGTGCATGCGTGCGTTCGGGATGGGCGATTGACGAATGCCGATGCATCTCGCGTGCTACTGCCCTGGAGTACGTGTTCTCACCGCGCGATGGCAGGGTGGTTGGACTGAAGGGCGGGAAACTAAAGGCTGCAACAAGGGAAGGTCATACACACCAAGGGACGCGACGTTTCCGCCTTTCCAGTGGGAAGGGCGGGGTTGTACAATTCAGGCAAAGCAAACGACAGAGGACGGAAAGCTCACCAACCATACCTACCGATCAGTGGCGTACCAGGCTGGGAACTGTTGCAGGAAAAGCCGGTGGTCAAACGGTGCCAAACTAAGGCTTTGGCAGCCAAATAAAGCCTTTCATCCACATTACCTGCATGCCGGTACCTGGACAGTCTGTGAAGAGGGTTACAGAGTAGGCTGCGAAGAAGGTTACAGGACAGCCGAGGAAGTGTGTACTTCAGTACTTGTGGTGGACCGACAGGCCGCCAAGGGCCAGGCCGCTGCATGCTGCGCCGCGGCCCAGGTCTTCAGTAGCCCCGCACGGCGGACGGTCGCCTCGAGACATGCATCACTTGTCAGAGCGCACCTGAGCGCAAGGGCGGCGGAAACGAAGCCGCAATGGCCCCTGAAACGGAATCACGCCCTCAGAAGGTAGCCGTACATCAGGTTACAGGATCGGGACTCCGGGCACCCCGTGGCAATACCCCCTTATGACAAGGCGTGGATCGCAGCCTTATTACCGGTACTGGACAAGCAGCACAAAGTCACTCAGTACTCAATGCTTGCCTTCACGGATAACTGTTTTTCAATCCCATGACAAATCACACGCCATGAAGTGCTCATGCATCAAGTGGACCGATTAAAGATACTAAGTTACTAGCAAGGCCCGACCATGACGAGGGCAATGACCGGCAGCGGCAAGCACCGCAGCGCAACTTCGAGCGCCGAACACCCAGGCCTTTTCATGGAAAAGCGTTTTGCAAGTTGGCATGAAAAGACCTACGGCCCTGCAACCCAACATGCCAACATAGCCCTTCCCTTGCAAGCCCCCTCGCCAACAACTGTCGCGACACAATACCGACCGCCCCTCCTCCATCGGAATACGTGCACGCTCAGCGTCCATGCGCATTGTCCACCCCCTTAATCCCCGCGTCCCTTTGTCCAGCACGCGCGCTCCCTTCCCGGCTGTGCGTTCCGACTGCACGCTTGCCGTACACGTGGCCGTGTTGTGACCGGCCGAACCACTTGGTCGTACCAGCCTATATATGGCGACCATAGCACAAATCAGAGGACCGTCACTTAGATACGGCTGTGCAAACTGCAAATTCGCTATCCAAATACGCGCCAGTCCGTCCGCAGAGATGCTACTCATGACCACGCGCGCGTGCCTTCGTCGAACACCATGCAGTACTATAGTGCGCGAAACCGCAGGCGCATACACATGCTATTGCTGGCAGTGGCCTTAAGCGAGAACGTTAGTGAACATATGCATGCGCCGAGTCACTAGTGCTCCATACCGTGCCAACGGTCATGCGCGCCTGCACCTTGTCAAAAACAAAGAATGTTGGGAGCTGGGGCAGCGGCCCGCAGCGAAGGCAAGCCAGGCAGCAGCCAGAGGAGTCAAGTCGTACGTGACAAACGTGGCTGTACTACACTATATGGCTGACTAGGCATGGCAACGCAGCGCTGCTGCGCGTACGATAGATTTTAGTCTTCTCTGGGCAACAATGACCAAGGCCTCTCAACTCTTGGACGGAATCCAGTACGGAACGGAATGGACCGCTTCACGGGCCGAGCCTAATCCACGCTATATTTACGTGCCGTGTGAAGGGCTGCCGCCACCTTGGCGCGCGATGTGCGGCCAGCGCTACTTGACCTTCCTGCCTCCGAGGGGCAGGGTGCGCTCCCTCTGCCGCAGGGCCGCAGCCGGCAGGGTGGAGAGCAGGCCCACCACGATGACCGCATTTGCCATGAAGTGCCGCCACACGTGGAACGCGTAGCTCCTGCGGCCGGCAGCATCATCAGTTCACTACAGAACTTCAAGAGCTGTAGTACAAGCGCGTTGCTTATGCAGGACAGGTCCGTTGGCAGGCATGCGCCCGATGACCAATAAAGCCCCTTGAGCTTGTGTGGCGAGGCCCCGAGGGCGGCATCGTATACGGTACGCATGAGCTGCAGAACGGAAGCCCCGCCCCGCTCACCACATCATGCCTCTCCGAGCCCAGAAGCGCCAGCAGAGCGCGCCCTCCAGCCCAATGGCCGCAGCTAAAGCCAGCACGAGCCTCTGCGCGATGGCGTGCCAGCGTCAAAGTGAGCGTGTCTCGCTACGAGTGCATCAAAACATTCACCATGTCATGAGACCGCCCCTGAGACCGTCATACACCCCTCGCACGAGAGTCCAGCCGACGCGCGCGAGGGGGCACGACCCACGCCTCCACGATCCGTCCTCGGTCCCCAAAGACAACACGTTTCAGTCCGCTGCGCGCCGCTACTCCAAGCCAGACCGGGAGCCCTTTATACATGTGGCTTCCACTGATGACAACCCGCTTGCTGCCCGCACCTGTTGGCCAAGCCCGAGGAAGTAGGGCATGGCAATTATTAGCTGCGCCGGGAGCCAGTAGGTCTCCTTGGCGCCATCGCCGCCGGGCACCCAGCTGTACACGTCCGTCAGCAGCTCCGCCACAGCAGCCAGGATGCCGTCACCATCCTCGGCCACATCCTGGAGCTCCCCGATCTGCGGCAAGTCAAGAAGGTGTTAAATGAAGGTGTCAGGGGTAGGTGTCGTGCCAGTAGAGGGTGTTGGACAACAGCTGACACAGAAGTGGGGCGGAAAGGCCAGGCCGGGGGAACTCGCCGAGAGTTGTGAAACCGCGGGGACCGCAGCCGGCGAGCGGCCGGGCTCGGCGACCACAACGGCGCCGCATGTGTCCGGCGGTGGTGCCCGATGGCGCTTTGCGATGCGAGACGGAGCGCCCACGGAGACCGACAGCGCGCTGCCGCCGACTGGTCCATAACCCCCCTGCCGCCCATGCGTTCCGTCCTCCCGTCCCCACGCACCTGCATGCAGCCGTAGTAGGCGAACAGCGGCACCATTAGCGCCAGCCCCAGCCTGTGCAGCAGCCGCTGGCATGCCCAGAAGATGCGCCGCGCCCACAGCCGGCGCCGCTCCGCCTGCTGCTGACGCTGCACCCGCAGCAGCTGCGCCTGCAGCTGCTGCATCACGGGGGACGGGGGCGGCGAGCGCTCCACGGGCGCTGCCCCGGCGGACGAGGTGCTGCGCGTGCGTTGGGAGTCTGCGACAATGCGTGGGAGGGTTTCCACAGCTTTTGTAGGGCATGAATGACGTCGGCCTTCCGTCTGTCCTAGAGGGCTGCAACGGAACGGAGGGAGGGCTGCATACCAGACGATGTTGCGCCTGACGCAGCGCCTTGCGCATGCGGGCCCCGATGAGACGCGATGACTCATGACAGTCTGCGACCCCAGCGGCTTCCATCCGCACAGATCTCCGTCAGCAACGCATGCCCCTAGGGCGCCCCGTACACACGACGCAGCCCTGGCTTGCCCCTGAGGCCCGTGCCTCCGCATGGCTGGACGCTGGCGGGGACGACACCCAGGGAAGGAGCCATACTGCATTGGCCCCCGCCGCATCAGCGCCTGCTCCAACCACGCTGCGCTCCCCGCGCCTCATGCACACTCACCCCAAGCCTGGCGCTGGGGTCCCCGCAGCCGTGAGGCCGCCGAGAGGCTAGACTGAGCCGTCTCCGCAACCAGTACATCGTCAAGCGAGGGCACCTCCGCGGCATCCGCCCCCGCCACCGTAGGGGCCACGCCGGGTGCTGCACGGGCAACCGCTAGAAGCGTGGCGCCAACCACCGCCAGCTCCTTCAACCGCAGCAGCTGCACATGCTCACCCCGCCAGAACAGCCTGCATGGAAATGGGAAGGACTTCCTGGAGACGGAGATACAGGCATGGTGACTCGACACCCAAGTCATGCAGCGGAGGCTCGCTGGGTTCAGATGCGAGGCATGCAGCTTCGCCCCCTTAGGCGCCAGGCGCACGCTCTGGCACGGGATGACCTACGTGAGCCCACGCGAGTGATGCCGCCCCAGGTCCGCCAGTAGCCTCGCCGCCAAGAGCAGCGCCGCCGGCTCCGCCGCCAGCCCAAACAGCAGAAGGACAAGACACGGCAGCGCCAGCGCCACGTGCAGCCACGGAAAAACCGGCAGGTGCGCGGTGCTGACGCCATTGGCGCCACCCGGCAGCGCACTCCCCATCAGCTCAAGCACCGTCAGTCGCCGCCACAGAGCAGGGCTGCCCAGCAACGCGAAGACGCTGTGCTCCTGATGCCCGTAATCGTACTCGCCGTGCAGCCTCCGCTGCTGTGCCAGGGTGGACACGTGGCGGGCCTCCCTTTCGCGCCACGCTTCCACATCGGCAAGCAGGCCGGCAGCGTAGTAGGCAAACACCAGCAGCCTTCCCAGGAGACGCGCCGCGCGCACGACCACGCTGCTGCGTTGCTTCTCCACGGTAACTTCGGTCGAGCGTGATTGGGCCGAGACCTGGGTGGAGAGCTGGGCGGAGGGCTGTATGGACGAGGAGCAGGAGGACGACGACGAGGAGATGCGAGTGGAGATGGAGGCTGCGCTGGGCGGCCCCGCGACGCGCGAGGGCGAGGACAGAGAGGACAGGAGCTCATGCTCGGTCGCCATGGTCCAGGCGCGCGGGCGGAAGCCGGGGCTATAGCGCTCTTGCGACGAGGGCGAGCAGAGGAGGCCCTGCGTCTGGTCCCCCAGGCGTACGGGAGGCATGGAGGTGGACCGGTTGAAGGAAGCCCCGATGCGCGGCGCGGCGGCGCAAGAGGCGGCGCAGGAGGGCGACTGCGACGGCGCAGCGCCGTTGGCGCTATGGTGCAGCGCGCGGGGAGGCTGCGTGTGGGGCGCGACGCTGGCGGTGCCTGCCCCAAGCAGGCTCATGCTCGACTTGAACCTGCTGGGCCGCGCTGGGCGCGAGAGAGGTGTCGTGCTGATATTCTGCAGGCATAGACAGGAGCAACCAAAAAAGCAATCAAGAGGATGTAGGGCGAAAGCGGCACGGTGCTATTGCTGGTTCAGCTGCCCGCCCAGCCTCATTGGGCGACCCTGACGACACTCTCTGCGCCCCCGGGCTGCAGCACTGTGATTGCGCCCCCGGGCTGCAGCGATGAAGATGGACTACATCTGGCGAGGCGATGGGGCAAGCTTGCACTGCAGCGTGACGGGACGTCATTGCAAGGGTAGTGCATGAAGGTAACTTAAAACTGCAAGTAGTGGGTGGCCGCCAATCAGGTCCCCACTCACCGCCACCACATCGGGGATCTCGCCAGCCTGAGCGCACTGCGGCGGCGGCGGTTTGGGGGGCGTGGCCAGGCTGATGCATGGCCTTTGCGGGGCCTTGGCTAACGACGGTGGCGAGCCCGAGAAAGGAGGTGGTGGCGGGACCAGCGGAGAAATGGGTGTCCAGTCGTGGGGCCGCGAGGAGGTGGGGCACGACGACGGCGTGGGCGATCCCGACGCACCGCAGTAAGTGCGGGCAAGCTGCCGGGATGGCGTTGAACTGGGCGTGACCAGGCCGCCGTGGTCCGAAGAGCTCATCGTTGGCCATTGGGGGGTTCTAGCCACGGGCGGCACTCGCGTCCGGGCGCTTGGCGGACGGCTGTCGCCAGTAAGGCATGGCGGGGGGAGCCTTACAAGCGTCACATTCGCCGTGATATCGACGCTGCCGGTGGCTGCGCCGCAGGGCTGGCCAATAGCAAGCGGCTCCTCATCGTCGGGCGGTCCATCCAGCGGCAAGCCCATACCCTGCCCAGGATACTGAGAGCTCAGCAACATATCGGTAGGAATGTACGCAATTGCATGATTCCTAGTCCGTGCCCTTTCGCTGCGAAAACGCGACTTCAAAAGCCAGTGCCAGCAGCACTGCAGTAGCCGTTGCCGCTGTGTCCATCATCCCCAGCAGTCTTCCTTGCAGAAGCTTACCGGTATTCGCCAAGCCTCTTTCCTTCCTCCTTCCCAGTCAGGAAGCCCTTCCAAGCTCCAACATTTCATGCGCCAGCAACGGTCTCGTTGCCATTGTCATTGTTGAATGATAAGTGAGGATGAAAGCGGAGCTAACGTGCTCCCTAACGTTCCCCACTGACGCCCCGCTGCGAAGCGGCACTTTCTTAGGAGGCTGTCGCTATCAACCTCTAAGTTGTTTAATGAGAGCCAAGAAAGAACGATGCCGGGTATGAGGTGGTATGACCGATATACATATGGCTGACGATAGGAGCATTCCAAGGTACCCTTGCAATTAATTTTAATTGTGTACTTGCGTACAGTATCTGTCGTTAGCGTTTTCCGGGTCGCCGTGTACGTCAGTACGTCCCCAGCTTAAACCACTACTCGGTCCCCCTCCTGGACATGCTCACTGGAGCCATTGTGTCTTTGGGGGCGAAGATTGATGACATGCACAAGAGCTTCGGTCAGCGCTTCGACGGCGTGGAGGCTCCCATCAAGTCGACTGTGGACAAGCTGGTGGTTCAGCAAGACGAGTTCGCGCTCGCAATGGGGAACGTCAAGTCGGTGCTGAGTGTGCACGATGAGCGGATCGCAGCCCTGGAGAAGAAGGCGGCCACGGGCGGCGACTTGTTCATGAACCGCGACAAGCTCCTGGTACGGGTGCCCATCGGCACCACCTGCGCCGCGGTCAAGGAGCTCGTCAACGAGGGCTTCCGGACGTCCATGCCGGACGCCTATGTGCAGTACAGCCTCAGCTCCCGCGCGCCGAAGGCGGGTGCGCAGGGCGCGGCGGCGGGCCACGCCGCGGCGCCCGGAGCCTCGCCGCAGGGCCGTGGACAGAAGAGCATCTTTGATATGTACGTGCTGCCGGGACAGCGCGCCAAGGCGCTCAACGGGGCGTTCCGCGGTCCCATGGGCCGCTCCGACGTCTCAGTCACCGACTCCCTGACCAAGGCGGGGGTGGAGCGGAAGGAGAAGCGCCAGCCCATCTACCGCCTGCTTCGGGAGCGCGGCCAGAAACCGAGCTGGGAGGATGGCGTGGAGATCCTGTACCGCAACGATGAGGGCCGGCTCGTGCGGCTCAGCGAGGCGGTGGAGAAGAGGTTAAACGATGAGCTGAAGGAGCGGGGTTAGGGGGGTACGAGCCAGAAGGCAAGCCTCGTGAAAATAGTTCAATGGAACATTCGCGGGCTGGTGAAATGGAAGAGGGATAATCAGTGACCTGGTAGGAGGATATGATATTGTCGTGGTTACGGAAACGCATCTGGTAGGGGAGGAGGAGCTCCGCCAAATGCTGCCGCAGGGGACGACCTTATTCACTGCGGAAGGGACTAATAGGAGGGGAGGGGTAGCTGTGTGGGTGAACCAGAGGTTGAGTACGTCTGTGCGGTTGGTTTGTGTGTCGAAAGGTCCAAAAGGTATGGAAAGTGTGTGGCTGCGTGTCAAAGGGAGCGCGTTGGACATCGGCGGAAGGAGCTTGGTGATTGGTGCTTGCTACGCTGCCCCTTGTGCATCTGCCGTGTACAAGAACCGCAATGTGAGCAGTGCGCCGCGCTCGGCAGAGAGGGTCTTCGCTAAGCTCGACTCGCTGTTAAAGCGGGCGGTCAGGCCAAGTGACGAGGTGCTGGTGTTGGGGGATCTGAACGCAAGAGTAGCAAATGTGCGGGAGTTGCCGGACATCCCAGCGGACGATGAGCTGGAGAGCGCTACTGGGGTTACGGTGGGCGATGCTAGTCACTTCAATGGAGTCCCGGAGAGGCGCAGTAAAGACGCTGTCGCCAATCAGTTTGGGCAAGCGCTAGTTCGTTTATGTCGGGAGGCGGGTTTGGTTATCTACAACGGTCGCGTGACGGGAGACAGTTTGGGGGAGCACACGTTTTACAGCACGGGAGTGTTAGGGAAGAGCATGATCGACCTGTTTGTCGGGTCCGTCAAGCTGTATCGCCGCGCTACTGAACTTGTGGTGCACGGTATACCGGTTGCTAGTGAAGGGCCACATTATGGAGACCTGCTGAGCGATCACTGCCCTGTCTCCCTGTCCCTCGCTATTGGGCGAGACAGGATGGATAAGGGCAATAAGGCGAGTAGGGCTCCACCTGAGCAACGTGACTGGGCACGGTATGCGCGGTTGTTTGAAACCGACGATGCGGCTGCCATCCGGAAAATCGCAGAAGCAACGCAGCAATTGGGGACGAGCTTGCAGAGTACGGAAGTTGTTGCGGTTTTCTGCCGAGCGTTGAGAAAGTCTCTCGAGGCCGCGTTTAATGTGCGAGAGGTTGTTAGGGGAGCTGTGCGTGCGCGTGCGCGTGATGTGTCGCGTGAAGGTGGGCGTGTGGGGCGGGAAGTGAAGGATGCTCCCTGGTGGACCCCCGATTGTGCTGATGCGAGAGCGGCAATGTTCGAGCAGAAAGCGCAAATGAGGG